>NMRA01000050.1:1132953-1214943 GCA_002633005.1 Phoronis australis | reverse complement strand
GATTCACGGTTTTCACATGCACAAAGAAGTTTGAGGCCGGAGAAGATCTGTACTGGAAAGAAACAGTGCAATCCCGCTCTTTGACAAGTACGCTGTGTCTGTTTTCAAAGTCCAGACCCGCGTAGTGGGGCACATCCCTCGCAAGAGCAGCAAAACTTATGCGTTCTTTTTGAATCGCGGCGTAAGTTTGAAGTGTACGGACATAACGGTGAGGCTCGTGGTCCGTTACAAATTCAGGCTGTCGGATCTTTCAGTTGTTAAATTGGAGACGTTAGAACTGTATGTAAGGGCATTTTTCGCATGTAGTTCATGGACTGGGCGCTTACTTTAGCAAAGTCTGAAAACGCGTTGGGGCACTTGTTGAGCCATGGGCACTAATTAGGGCGAATAGCGGCAGAATTACATACAACAGCGTAGTTTAATGCACACAAATTACACGTCGTGCAAACCAGTCGGCCATCCCGTTTACCATCAACAATCCCAGTAGCCTTTGCGCACCCTAATTTCCGGACATGCGCAATCGTTAAATCGATTCGGTTGCAACTCCGCTATTACATCACGTTTCGTCTCTTATAGTTGCTAAACGTAAACTGAAACATTAGAACGTTCTAGAAACCATGTGTAGTTAGTTGTTGCAACAGGAGGGGGGGGGTTACATTTATCAAACTTGAGAAATATCCGTGGTGTTGGCGCATTGAATTTTAGAATTAAATGCTGAACGACGTCAATACGAACATGTGTCTTAAAACGCTACGCAATGTTGCCACAATTCAAACTTTAATAACTCTGCTAAAACTAATGATTGCAATAGAAACAATATACATTCATTGACTGGCCTTAGTGCATTACAAGCTTCAAGGTGTACATATCAAATCCAAATAGAAAAAATATTCTATAAAGAGTTCGTCTCACCCACTTGTTAGACAAAGTACAGGCTCTATTTCCTATTATTTGGTTATACTAATTGTCGTAGCTCGCTACATAAATATAGACAATCTAAATCCGTGGTCATGACCATAATATAGAATAGTGCACTAAATATATAGACATTTTAAATCCATGGTCATGGCCATCAATATAGATTAGCGTGATACATTGTATATATATAGACATTCTAAATCCATGGCCATAACCATAATATAGAATAACGCACTAACCTCTTTATGTAAATCCGACACCAAGTATTCACGAGGGAAATTGAGATTCCAAATTCATCAAAAAAGAAAAAACAAAAAACACAAAACATTCTTGCACAGCACAGCCATTCGACCCAAACAACCAAAATTTTGAAGAAAATACAGTAGGATTGCCGCCATCGAAAGAGTGGAATTTTGAAGAACGTGAAGGCCACTACTTCTGAATTACACAAAAGGACTTTTTCCGATGGTTAGTTATAAAATAATGTTACTGTTTCCAGTAGTATCACAAGAACAGTATCTCTTTTGAAGATGGTTACTTTGAGGTGTTTGTAAGGAATTCCCATTTGTGGAAAACGCTGCTGTTTAGGTTACTATTTGTATGACCGTGCACATGTCGAAAAGGGTACTAAAAGAACTCTCGCAATCATAAACAAAGATTTCAACGTTTGTTTTGTCAGTGGAGTTCAAAATTACATCGTGAACCGTTATAGGTACCTCAGTAAATACACCTTAATACGAGTACCCCCTCTCTTATATTCCCCCGGTTACCCGTCAAAAGTCTGCGAGCCTGCATGTGGAAATTGTGCATAACATTCCTGTTTGATTAACAAATTCGTTGGTTTCTGATTTACTTGTTTATGAATCTAAGAATATAGTAGATTAATAGATGATTTTTGACGATTAGAAGCTAATCTTGTAAGAATTGGTGATAATTCAGTGAATTTCATTGCTGGCTGAAGTTGGAAAAACTCCATAATCCGATTCCCAAATAGTAAAGTACACTTAGACGATTTTTGCATGTCTAAAATAATTCTTAAAGACATTGACGAAATTCGTACATACAAACCGTAGATAAAAAAAAAGTTTAAAAAATCTTTAAATAAATAAAAATAAACTCATTTCTTGGAAAGGTTGTCTTCGCAGTTCCTTGGTGTTTTTAGTTTCCAGTAGTATTTAGTAATGATTTTTTCCTTAAAAAATGAATCGATTGCTTTTCCTGACAGACGTATCCACGTTAAAAATATAATGTAACCATGCAGTAGGCCGTGCAGACTCTCAGTGAAAATCACAAGAAATGAATTTGAACTGCAGGTGTTCAGGAAGTGTGTACATTTTTGGGACACTCTGTCCTTTTCCCCAGCCACCAGAACTACATGTCGTGTCTCATCAGCCCCAAAGGCACTATACCAGAGACCTCGAGGCCTGACCTTTTCAAAAAAACTCTTTCAAAGAATGACCCTAATGAAATAAAGTTTTCCCGAAATTGGATCACAACAAAACGAATCTTGACCTTAAAACGAGTGCAAACGGCCTGTACGAGCTGCCTGTCTCAAGTGAATCACAGCTGGGCTGACCAGCAACTAGATTTAGTTCATGGGCAATTTCGTATTTTCACACTGTTAGATCTCAGCTATACATGTAGCTACCGGTCAGTGTACTGGTCCTAGGCCCATTCCTACTCTCCGTGTAACTAACTACAATAAACACCAGGCTAATTGCTGACAGACACATCAGACCCATACTGAAAACCACAACTGACTGGATAGAATTACTTTCCAAGAGTTGCATTGAATAAACAATTTGAGGGATATGGCTCAAACTGACACACAGTTTTTAGCAATGGCAAGCTTTCTGTGGTAACGTGAACAGCAGCTAGAAATTATATAGCTGAACCAATGAGACAACTGAAGACCTGAAATACCTATTTTAACAATACACTCAGAATCTCAGTATTTTTATGCAGATGTTAATCCAAGCATTGTCCTACGTAAACGAAGAAACTTCAAAACCTACAGATAAAACCAGAACCCAGTAAGGTCCAAGAGATAACAATGAATTCAAGTACCACTGTTCTACTGCAGAGGCAGATCTACGGGGAGGGGGTTCATGGGATTCAACCCTCCCCCAGGGACACGATTAAAAATAAAAAAATAAAAAACAGTTGCCAGGAAAACGAAATCAGATATTAAAAAACAAAAAAAATCTTACACGGGTGGCGAGAAACACCCTCCCGACCTTCCCTCCGCTCGGTGCTACGCGCCTCAAATTTGCGCAAATCCTACTCTGCCGCCCCCCTTACTAAAAACGTAGATCTGCCACTGCTCAGTACCAACTAAGCTTATGTAAAATAATAAAAAGAAATGTTTTTCTTCATCACAACCTGTTTATTCAAGAAAAGCTGACAAACATCTAATGAGAGACAACAGAATCAAAGTTGCTTGAACTGAACACATTGTCAAACTTTAACATTCAGCAGACCTGCTGAGAATAATTAAAACAACATGGATCCAGAAGAACAATAATCATTCATTCACTGATGACAGAAGTATAGTGGTGCAGAAACGAACATAACAAGGTGATTTAGAGTAGGAATCACATACAAACACTTATAAACTGGTGTATACACAGATATCAGTTTTAGGACAATCAATGGATGTTCAGCAGGCCACATGAATATCGGAATTATAAATTTTCACTTGGTTTACTAAACAAGCACATTCATTCACTGAAATTTTTAGCAGTTACTTGTATAGGAATATTTTCAACCACACGAAGTTGGCAACGGTATTATAAAACAAAAAGTCCATAGTATCTCACATATAAAGGAAATGTGTTTGCCTTCGAATAGTCAAATTCTGCGTGTATTTACTTTAAGTCTGATTTGGGTCCCCAGGGCTGGTGATTGTAAGCTCCGATGTTCCTGTTTAGGTAACGCTCATCATTTTTTCATTCTGTTGAATTTTAACCGATATCACTCCTGCCAAGTCATACAGAAAGCAACTACCACTTTTTCTGCCACATGTGTTAATGATTATCTTGTCCCTTGCAATGCTTTATGAATGAACCGAAGGTCAGCATGTTTACTACAGAAATTAACAAAACATGGTGTGAATACTGGAAGGGACTTGCTCGTATAAAACAAAACAAGTTAACAAAGACAATTACGATCTGAAATCTGTTAGCTAAATAGTACTATGCTACGTGCTACCTTAAAAGTAATTTTAAAATGAACATGGATTTCATGACAGCATTCAATAAAGAAACAACTTAGTAACAACAACGCTAATTTGAAAAAACGTTATCCCTGGCAGCAACATATGGCCGATGGATTTTAGAGTGATGACATTAACATCAATGGACCAAAACAAACTCAAACAAATTAAAAGTTAGAACAACATTACACGGTTGTACTTCACAAGTTAGATGTTAATGAGAATATTCTGGCTCTGTCTTAAGGGGCTTATTTTTATGAGTGGGTAATCTGATTGGTTCACGTTTCATATAGAGTAGGGTATTCTTCTTTTTCTTCAACAATAAGATTTTAAATGACATCTCTAGCTTATTAAATAGTTTTTTTAATCTCAGATATATGCAAACATTGGTAAAGCGTTGTTTATTTAAATTTTGATCTTTCCTTTCTGTTTAGTGGGTTTAAATTTTACGGACTAAATGAGCTTTTTACCACAACCAAACTGTTTTTTATTTTTTCATTGATAGAAAGTTCTTTAAAAATACCAGAGTTCAAGTTTTGCAGACTGCCTGGGATTGCCACTTTAATTTAACTCCATGGTTAGGGTATATACTTTAACTTGCTGTGGTACTCTCACCAGGATCGAACACAAGTACGATTTTATATTTGATCTAGACTTAGTGAGAGATGGTAAATTCTTTCGGATTTTGCCACATTTTCCTATTATAATCGCGTGTACCTCAATTTGGGTTACTTTTTGCGATTATAGAACCAACATTTTAACGAGTACGTCTGATCCTCTTCTGTGTATGACGAGCATTCTGCCTTAGATAGAATTTTTTTCATTTAGGCAAATTATTGTTCACTGCTTGGCATGAATGCACCCGGGGGGGGGGGCTCGGGGGGCTCAAACGAGCTCCCCAGTTTGACAAATTGGGCAAAAAGGTCCGCCTCAGCGAAACAAAAATCCGAGTAAACGAGACAAAAATCCACAAAGCCCACAGGAATTCGGCGCGGATGCACCGTCCGTAGGCCTGAACCTATTGGTAACGTTTTTTTCTTAGTCTTCGTTGATTTTTTTCAGTAAAAGACCCGCACACCAAAAATTAGAGCCCACCATATTTTAAGCTGGGTGCGCGCATTTTTGGCATATTTGAAACTCTTTCTTGTCTTCAATCCATTTAATACCAAAAAGGTATAAAGTATCCTGGGTGCCAAAATCTAATGAAACAGGCACTGACATAACATAAAATGAATAACCAATCAGTGATTGCATGTGTAAATGTTACTAATAGTTAATTGAAGAGCATTGGGTACTGGTAGTACATGCATTGTAATTTCAATATTTTGGGGGTATTTTGGTGCTGTCTTGTGACTGAAGTCTCCGATCTATTTCTCCTAGTTATGTCTCCACTGTCATGTATGAAACAGTCTCAGTGCATGTTTGAAATGGATGCAAGTCAAATAAAATAAACAAAGACATGCAGGGTACAGACTACTGTACATGGAATTCCAGGAACTATGATGTTGAAGCATGCAATACACAGTTACAGCCATATGGATCATGACCCTTGGTCTGTGAATGACCACTGTGTACATGTAACTGACTTGTTTACTTCAATGTTGTTAAAAAGTATATGGGGGAAGTATGCCTGAACATATAACCAAAACAAATTCTGGGAGCAAGAAAACCACTAAAAAGTTGCAAATAAGTGGATTTTTGTTATCATTTTTGAGATCCACACTTGAATTTTTATAGTTACCTAATGACAGACCTCACATTCAACCATGAAAAAAGAACAATTTATAAAATTGTGACACTAGTGCATTCCTAAGCTGTCAGGTCACCTTGCATAGCTTCAGTCATATTTTGGGATGCATATAACTTTTTTCTCAACTTGAATTACTTGAAATGTACAGGAAGCCTGTTGAGGGGGGATTTTTATCCTTATTGTTCATAACAAGTATTATTTTACTTTTATTGAGTTCAATGAACAAGTATTTAGCTTACACATTCAATTAAAAGCTATAAATAATGAATAAACAAAAACCGGATTGGCTTATTTGGGTTAATAATGTCTCACGCATTCTCTGTGTAAATTGTCATTAATAATGTCCGGAAGACGACTAACAAACAAAAAGTATCTCATGTAATGCCATTAAAAGAGTGCGACTTCGTGGAAAAAAATAAGCAGCCTTCTGAATTTCTACGGCACTCTATCCCTAAAATCCGATGTTTCACCAAAAAGGAGGTTTTTCAAAAGTATTTTTGTAGAAAACTAATTTTTACGTTTCTTGAGCTCAGCTGAAGAATATAAAAGGCATTGAAAACTAGATTTTATCAACAAAAGTTTTATGCATAATATTTAAAAACTGCAAAAGTATATTATCTTACCTTGCTCACTTTTGTTGGTTTGGTAGCAATCGTTTCATGTTTCGGCTTCCACTAACCGTTTGATGTTTTGACCGGGCCAACCGGGAATCATCATACGATTAAGTCACCATTTGGAATTCATGCAATAATTCCGTTGGTCCAATGTCCACATTCGTGGACAGCTTAGCAACTGCCACCAACTTTAAAGAAATTCTGCCATTGTTTTGTTTCTTGTCCTACTCAATATTATACATTTACATGAATGACACTAAGTGACCAAAGTAAGCCAAATTACCCATGCAAATACAGTATCATTACTCAAGTAAAATAATTCGTATTATATTATATACCTGTCAAAATATTATATGCACTGTTACGAAAGTAAAATCAAGTTCTAAACAGTGTACGAACGAAAGTAATTTTAAAATGTTTGAAATAAAACACTTGGATATTTACTGACAATTTCTACAAATTTTGTATTCATACACCGCCTTCATATCAACTGGTCATTTTGTAAAATCATAAGTATTGGGTGTAGAAAAAAATTTCGATGTTATGTTATACCCTGTTTTTTGTGATGTTCTTGTTTTTTCTTACGAAAAGTCTTCAAATAGTTCATAAAAATAATTTATCTAGTGCACAGAATAATAGGCCTGGCAGCTAAGGGCTTGTGGCTAGGTGTCAAGTTCAAATGTTTACTATTTCTACTACTAGTGACAACAGGGGGTTGCTAAGTTGATACTTTCTAGATTATAAACAGAACCTGAGTATGAGGGCTGTACTCATGTAGCTGGAGACCAGGCGAGCTTTTCTCATATGGTGGCATCGGGAAGACGGGGGCGAAGGGGGTGGCTAGCGGAGGTGGTGGCGTAGGGGGGGGGGGGTTATTTGGCGACGTCCGAAAGTGTTTGTGCCCCCCAATAATTTTTGCCTTCCTACGAGCCCGTATGGGAAACTTTGTTTTTTTATCGATTTCAGAGATTGAAATGAGACCTAAAATCAGGTTTCACAATATTATTGTCCACGCAAATCTACATCATGGGTCAAGGTAGATGTATGGGAAAGTTCACATACTGGGGCCATATATTGAAGGGGTACACTTTGGAAGGGTGCTGTTTCGGGGTCTCTGATGTTCTGGTGAAGGGGCTGCTTCAAAATCTGTTGCTAAAGTGTGTCCATCCGAGTTTCTAATCGCTGACCCCCGGGGTGGGAAAATGATATTTAAGTTCCCAAAGTTCATCCTCTTACGTCACAGTTCACCGAACTAACGAGACTGTTATGTGAGCTTGATACAAACCATACATTTTGCTGCTTTTTGTACAATAGATAGAGATTTCCCGGATTTCAGCCAGCATGACAGTTCATTGAGACATCACCAATTTTTTACAATACTTTCCCACATTAAAAATATTTAAAAGTCATCTATGAACGAATCGATTTTCTTATACTAAAGATGTAAATCAGCCCTTTTGCTAGACATAACCTCGCTACGTGGCAACACACTGTAAAAGGCAGGCGCAAATTTTGACATGGCTGTCGGTTATTAAGTTCCACGGCCTTTATCAAATCTGCAGTTCAAGGCGAAGTCACAATTTTTGAGGGGCCAATACGACTGCAGGACGGTGCACTTATTTCGTGCGATCCCGAGGTTTTTTGATGCAGATGTTTAGCTGAACGAATCCCCTCCCCTGTCACCGAAGCTTTTTAATAATCCAAGTGGGTACAAGACGAGGCCCGTATTTTGTGCGAGGTCACAACTTATAACTTATTTAGCACAGCGGATAAGCAAGTATTTCATATGAGCGTGGTCAATACAGTGTAGGTGGCACTCAAAAAATTTTTTTGGAGCCTTGGTTTAATTTGGCTTATAATGAGTACCTGTTGATTTGAATACAATTACCTACTGAATGACAGAAGATGCAGTCGGATTTTACATCCTAAGGCTCACAAATGACAGAATTACTCGGTTGTGACTATGAAATTATTTCATTAGCCCAAAGAAAATGTCACGGCCTTTAGCCGGAAATATCATTTTTACCCTATTTTTGCAAACTTCCTAATAACTAACACGGCGAACATATATGTATGCATATTCATTCGTGATATCGACAAAACATCCAATCATGTGTTACTGCAGTTCTCAAGGCAGACATTACAACCCCCCCGGTGCAAACCGCCATGTCACATCTGACGTCACCAGTTACGCTCTCAAACAGCTGATATAAAGTTCGATTGCGCCTCTTTCATGAGCACTCCTCAGCATTGGTTAGCTTGGACGGGACACCGATAAGACTGATCGAACACTCCAGCGATAAAGACATGATCGCACTATTCATAACAGTCTGTCTGTTTTCCTTGGCGCGCTCATCAGGGGATGGTAAGGATTAGACATTATTTTCTGTTAACTTGGTTTTGTACACGTATGTCACGGGTTTTTCTGTGTTCAGTACATGAACGACAGAGATAAATGCAAATTCGTAATCGACTTTTACCGTTACATGGTCGCTTCGTTTTTCTCGAAATTACATGTACCATCAATAGACAAGTAGACCGACGCCGAATTCGAACATCAAAAACCGATATTGACATTTGGTTGTCTAACAGTTTGAAATTTCCAAACCTTGTTTTGAGGTAGCTCTGTGTATAAAGAGTCAACATGTTTAGTCAGAAGTGATTGAAATGGATGTGTGTATTATACGACAGTAAAAAAATCTTGTCCAATTAGAATTAGATTAAGAACAATGTCATTGTCATAAAATGGTGAGGAATTTTTATACAGGATAACTGGATGAATCTGATAAGCGCGCGTGATTGTTATCACGAGCAGACATAAATTCAAAGCTCGTCTCAACGATAAAATCTCGCATAAATTACTAGGAAATGTCCACATCCGTAAACAAAATATGATAACCACAAAGCACCCCGAAGTAATATTCAGCAATTGTGGTTAACAGTTCACGAGCGTGGAATCAGTTCAGAAGGCTAAAGACTAAAGAGCAAACGATAAGATAACATCGCGTTCGAAACATTAGTCAACGACATGTTCTGATCAACCTTGTTTCGTGGTTTATATTGCTACTGTGACAGCGGATAACACTAGAACGTTGAATCGGTTCGCTTTCGACTCATCCTGCGGACATGGTAGAAATTTTCCAACAATTTTCTTTTTGATTCTATCAGAAATTCGCCAGATAATTTCGATATTCACTCAAAATCAAATTCCAACAACACCGCAAATGATGGTCCCAACATCTACTCTGACTGACAGAAGACACTCAGTGAATTTTTAACTCAATACAAAGCGTAAATGAACTTGTTCTGCTAGCGCTAGTTGGCAGACGACAATAAAGTACAAAAATAAAGATTACGAAACTCGTGGCTTGTTTATTAATCCTTTATACAAATGAGACGATGAAGTTCGGCCAACTTTCGTCTCAACGGACGGACGGATGAATGAACAATCCCTCGCTCTCGTCACGACTCCGTCGTATATTCGTGCAGTGCAGGAATTTTGACGCAATATCTGGTGCGTGTGAGTGATAAACAAATTCTACAAAATTGTTGTGGTGATGCGTTAAGACTGTATGAACGAGAACTACGTTGGTGAGCAGCCGATAATATCCAAAAGAGTCACGGTTCAATATTGACGCAAGCGCTGACACCCACGGGGTAATTCGAGGAAAATGTGTTAATACATGCGTGACCTATATATTAAACAGTGATAATTCTGTCTGTGTAGAATTTGAATGGCGATTGTTTAACCCTTCTTCAAAAACACAAGAGCCGGCGGCAGTAAAAAAAAAATTATGAGCAAAATGGATACGTACAAATCTTAGTTCCTACGAATTCCGGAGTTCACATGCATCATAGGCGGATTTAGGGCGGGGGGGGGGGCAGGGGGCCCGCCCCCCAGGCTGGAAAAATAAACAGCATATAGTGGGGGGCAGAGCGCAGCGGAATCGTGTTCCCGTTTTCTTTTTTTTTCTTTTAGTCCTCCGGTAGAATTTGGCAACACCAGGTCCACATCGTCAGCCCCCGCAACATTCGGGCGGCTAGTGCATACAATCGCGCTTTGCCAAATTCTCCGAGGCAACATCTTGGCCCCCCTCCCCCTTATGGTATCCTAGGTCCGCCACTGTGCATTTGTAGAGGATGAAACTTTTCTTGTGTTTTTTAAGACAGTTCGCGTAGCTACCTTTTCAGTCACAAGAGCAGCTTGAGACATTCTTGGATGCCTGTACTGTTGTGCGATGGACTTAAAGCTCTGAGATTCGCCTAGTACCTGTTTCGCTGTAACAACTTTTAGGTTGCAAACGCCGAGTGAAAGTTTGCTGATGTCCGTTACTTATGAAAAATTTATGAGCAATTTGAATGGCAGTACACTGTCCGAGCGCTATGAAAATGAATTAGTACCACTCGAACAGATTACTATGAAGAAAGACTACAGCGTGCGACGTTCAAGAATTGAACACCAGGACAGTACACGACATTCATGAAATGCGAGCGCCGAATAGCGTCAAGAGCACAGGAAACAGTTTCGAGTCCCGAGCTTACGAAGTTCAAAGTGCGACCCGTGCAGGCCCCCCACATTTGCCGAGTTCAAATATGCGGTACATGAAGACATTTTTTATTTGGTATTCCGCCTGTGGGCACCACCAAATCTACAAATGGAAGCCAACAAAAGATGTTGTCGACTTCGCCTAGCTTGTTAGAACCTTGAAGAAAATCGGAAGTGTAATTACGACTGAGACTTCGCTTGTGTTTTGGGATCGAAATCGTTAAAAAATGTAGATTTAAGGATCAGTCCGCGATACCACAAGTCATTAAACTAACGCGCAGTTGATATTGTTTTTGTGGTGACTTGTAATTCAAATGCTTTGAAAACAGAATGAGTGATTTACTACCAACATTTAGAAATTCTACTACAGTACGTTACCCCGTCTCTCGAAAAGTGTTTTAGACCTCCTATATTCCTTGCAGTGTCATATGTCGTCTGCTCTTTCTGCTGAGCGTAATAGAATCAAAATATTGAAAAAGCATGTTAATTTTAACAAATAAAATAAAATAAAATAAAAATAATGTCAAACAACGTGCTAGAAATACATTTAGACACCTCACTATGTACTAACACGCGCCACAAGGGCACCAAGGAAAAAAAATTCTATATTTTTCAATCGTTTGAGCGTACATGTATATACTCTGCCTCTTGAGGTTTTAGCTTCTGAACCATGTTCAAAATACGAGTGTAGAATTACGAGCATACAATTGCTTCAGAGCTTACGTGAACTACAGACCAATTTCTCAGTGGATATATATTGACTACGGTCGTAAAACACGAGCGCGAAACTTTCAGCCGAACGCCTCACGTTACGCCACGGTGTGGACGCTCCACTGCTAAATCCACTTGTTTACTGCGACGTTAATTGGTGTTGTTTATTTCGATACAGATCCGAAGTTAACCGTTCATACTGACAGCAACTCCCTCAAAACATGGACTCGTCGACGTTAGTATGAAAGGGCCTTTTCGGTGATTAAAATAGGCCTTTGCCCGGCGTGTGTTCACGTGTGTAGACGCTAGGACCTACAGTAGGACCTAGCTAATACCTAGTCAAAGTCACGTGCTCTCATTTAAAATACCCGGCAATATCTCACGTAATCTCGCGAAGTCTTGCTTTTTAGCGAGGTCCTTGCGTTACTGAACGGGAGGCCGGTCTCGAATTAAAGTTAGTCCACCGTACAAACTGTAATGCAGGTCTGACCAGTTAGGGAACTATTTCATTCAATGAATAACGGGTTTTTCTCTTTCTGAGTTATTACGGTGGCATAACATCCTTTCTCGACCACAAGAATGCTAGTTTCAATGCGAAAGGTGATTTAGAATTGTCCAGATTTGGTACGGCACTAAATTTAGAACGCTCGAAAAGACCGGACTAGCGACCGTACCGAAGGTGGTCCGATTACCGAAAGTTGTGGTCCAGACAAAATTTACTCGACCGTCGTAACTTCACGCGAGTGCGGAATTCTTCCCGCCTGGGTATTATCTAGCATACAGATATTGCCCCTCGATAAGTCGGTGATTTGTCACGATTTTCGAGGCACGTACAATGGTGAGTGAGGCTTTTCCTGAAGTGTTATGTTTCATGACGCCGACGGACTCACTCGTTCCAAGTTGTCCGATGATGTCCGGTGAGACGCAGACGATAATTATGGGGAGCGTTTAGCAACCGGCCTAATGTCTTGCTAAAAAGCAAAAAGCAAGATTTCGCAAATTATGCTGCCCTGTGTTTTCGACGTGATTTTGGTTGATCACAAGAAAACCATGATTTGAAAAAAATGCGATGATGTCTTATATTATCAAAATATTGTAAAAACATCAATGAGGTGGTACACATTTAAAACAGGACATTTCGAACTTAGCACCCTCTATCGATGCCTCCACCGTAACGATTTAACAACAGGCTTTCAGGTGCAGGCATTTACTTGCAATATGTGACAGACAACAGCTCAGTGAGACAGAGAGAGAGAGATGACCTTCGAAATGGAAAGTTTTATGTAACTGCCATGCATAACAGACTAGAGTAATTCTACAGAGAAGGACAGTGCTTGCTGACCTCGCCAAAATAAAATAATACCACAGGTACAGACAAAAATATTTGCTAACATTTCGAACAGTACAAACGAGTTAAAAGTCAAATAGAAGCGCTCTGAAGAGCGACGCTTGATGAAATCGAATAAAGTTTTAAAGTGAGATGGACGGCAAAACCACGAACATAAATAACCACAATCCTGACGCTTATTACACTAACATACATGTACATGTATTAGATATCCTGTACTGAGATCTATTTACAAATCAAATTTGAAAAGGTTCATTCAAAGGATCGCGGAGCGAGAGCACAAAAAACATAATATTCGAAAAAATGGAGTCACAGCGCTGTCTTGCATACGGTTTCGCCCAACCAAGAGCCCTTGGGAGTATTCGCAATTAGTATATAGTGTACGTAAACTTCATGTCGATCAGACGAAAAATGCGATCTCTCGCACTTATGTGCTAACAAAATGCACATATAAATAACTGGTCAAGAAAATAACAGTCACCTGAGCAGTAAACATCGAATTACTCGAGAACTGAAAGTCTTAACAAGAAGCAGGTTTCACAATGCTCATGACGCATATCAAACTTCAGGCAGATTCGTCAAGGGACGTTGAAGATACGACAAAACACTCTGTTATTTGGAGACCAGTCCTCGGAAAATCTCGAATAACCCGAGAACGGAAAGACCTAGAGAAAAACATTTGCGATAGCCCTTAGAATGATCTATTCACAGAAAAAAAATCAGAAAATCCTATCGGGAACAACGGAGCTATGAGTCCGAAAATAAAAATGGGGAAATGACCTTCACAGCACCAGCTTGTTTCAGATTTAGCCAAAAATAGGCTTCGAGCGATTCCATGAGACTCGTGTTGTGTTCAAATTTCACGTTGACCAAATACTGGCTTGGTAGAATAATAGAAAACACGGCATCCACTAAACAAAAAATGCTGATTATTGTTCAGCAACACCCACTGACTGGAATTCCTTCAATAACAAACTACCAAACTACCTGGGCAGGACAATATTATTATGATTCGCAAATGGACATTTTATTAATTATTAAGTTAACATACTACAATGTGTCAACTGACATGCGCAATACCGTTGTACACAAATCAATATTTACTGATAAACAACAATGTAAACAGTTGGCCAATATTATACAAGTAAATAAACAATGACAATGTCGAACTACAAGGATTCAATACTGACATGGTACACAAATGAACAGGTCCAGACGTTCCCGCCCAGCTAGCTGAATGAAGACTAAATAATCTAATTAAATCTATCAAACGTCATTTTGTTGCGTAATTTTCCACCTTTTGTAACAAAGAAAAACTATGACGCTTATAACTTGCCTACATGCACTGCAGAAGTTCCCATTCTCATATGCCAAGTATCTCGTTTTGGTGAATGCAAACGTGTGTATTACAGTGCATTTTGGAAGGAAGTCTTGATTTATAAGAACATTTTCAAATCATGTCTACTATATGAATTGCTATTCACCTCGGATTCAACCATTACTGAATAATCTGTGATATACGTGTTTGTCGTAGCGGTTTCATGTGCCAGACTTGCTGTTACCATGTTACGCGTAGTTGTCTTGTACGTTTGATATTCGCATGCACCCTGCAACACACTTTGCGGCTTATTGTCGTCAGTTTGGAACTCAGCCAACATGACCAGAAACAAAAGCCGCTTTCCCAGTAGAGGCGAAACTTCGCTTTTACCGAAGTTTCGGTAAATGGGAAAGGTTAACTCCGATAGTTAATCGCCAAGGGAAACTTCGGTTAAAGTAGCAGGATTTAATTGCAAAGCTTCGACACTACCGAACATCGGAGTAGCGGGAACAGTAAAAGCGGAGCTGAGTTATCGGTAGGGGTCGCGGCAACGATATACGTTCACGCGAGGCTAACAAAACGTGTTCTATGTTATTGTAGCGTAGCAGACGTGCTTTCTATAGACGGATGTAAAAAATAAACAGAACAACAGAATATTAAAATAATTAAACTAAGAACGGTCTCAGTCTATTCCTGACTGTCTCGATAAATTTGCCGGTCTTTTTATGCGCCGAAATTCGCACTACTGAACTGTTATTTCTTTCCTTGCCCGAAAATCATTCCTCATTTGAGCAAATGTCGAATTCAAACCAGTTTTATTACGGAGTGGTTATTTAAAAGTTGGTTTCTTTGGTGTCTGGAAGCGGATTGATAACCACAAAACAATGCGTCACATTTGTTTACGATTCAGTCTGGATTCGAACACACAAATCGATTTTTTGACCGCAATAAAAATCCTACACTGCTTTATGAGTGTTTCACTGGCATTGGAAGCTCAGCGTCAACATTCGTGAGTAGTGGAAATCGGAGCTATTTTTCCGGAGATACAAAATTTAGATGGTTCAAACCTCTGCCCATTATTTGTAATTATAGGGCCTGCCAGAATCTCCTATTGACAAGATGATCCCGTAGGATCTGAACAAAACACTTAAAATATGAAAACGATTATCAGCCACCAAGCGACAGGTTTTGGTACTATTTAAATCAATAAGGAATCATCGTTTTGACATCATTTTCGGCAACAGTATTGGAACTTGAGTTTGTGTTTTTATAGTTGAGGAACTAAAATTTGAAGTCGTGTTTAGCTAGTGAGGCTCTGGTCTCCAATGGCAATTTGTATTCGCATTTGGCGAGATGGTATTCTTCTCAGAGGAGTTCAAGTTAAGGTTATTACCATATTTTGATAGATAATTGTTCCAGATTTTTTGGAGCCGCGGTTTAATGTACCTGTTATTATTGTTACATAACATAAGGGCACGCTGCTCTGTGGTTCTCTTTTGGCTAATGTCTCAAGTAAGTGAAAAATTCGGTTTCATTTGAACTTGAACAAACTCGGATCTAGTTACTGAAGCCGCATTACAACTAAACTTGTCCTCTCTCGCGATTCTTTTGGCAGTTAGCGTCAGTCAGCGTCATCTGTTGTTAGCTAGAGAAACGGAACACCTGGGTTTTGATCGGGCCTGAATGTGATCTCGTGCTTCACTTCAATGCATGACGATGTCTCTGTGATCTTGCGTTTTCACGGGGTTATTGCGTCTACGGAACGCACGCCCGTTATCATTGTCTATCACATAGCTAACAGCTTTGCCTCTTCATGGGCGGCGCACCATAGTGGGCTGGGGGCTATAGCCCCCCACTTTTTTCAGTGCTAGGCTGCACATGGTCTGTAGGCGGTGCACAACAGGGGGGCTGAGGGGGCTTTAGCCCCCACTTTTTTAGTGCTGCGCCGGCCATGCTCTTGCTAATAATCAGTGACTCCAAACCGACCAGAATAGAACTTAGAATTGGACAGGTTTCTGAATTATCAGTTCCAGAAATAAAACAATTCTAATTTCCACTAGTACAGATATGACATGGGATCTGAATTGCTTATGTTCATGGAGGCAGTCTCTCATACGTAACGCCTTTCCGAATCAGATTGTTTTCTTTCGTCGAAGGTATTTCGCAGCAGATTACAAGATTAAAATATATTTGCAGTATGAAAGAAACGAACGCATTTTCAATTTTTTAAAACTGTGATGCAATAAGTGTCGAAATGCCACTTGTTGGAAGAGACATAGGCCCTACTTTCATTGTCGGTTCCTTTTTGCCGGGCTGGCTTAAAACATTTCATTGAAAGTACGACATAGTGCATGTTTATCGAATCATAATTATGATCTCAGAGGAATTTGTCCTGATACAAACTAAATCGATGAGAATGTGTCGTATGCTTATATTTGTACTAATTTGCAACAATTAACACGATATGTGCAGATGTTTAAAAACTTGCGACGCTGTGCCCAACCGTTTATGAGGGTATTTGCGACCGAAGCTAAGTATTGTGTTCTTGATATTTGTAATTTAAGGAAAATTTCAGACAGTTTGCACTCATAGCAAACGCCCTCAATGCGCAGTACATGACGAAGCCGTTGTTTTTTCTAGCTCTGCTCGCCATCTCGTCAGTTCCCGACGATATTTTTATAGCTAAAACATATTACGTTTAACTGAGAACATTACGAAGATGATGGACGTTTTTAATGCTTCTTAATTGGACGTGCTAAGCAGTATTAATACTAGGCAAACAGCTTATTTTCAAATATATTGGGCATATGCAGTAATGACTTCAAGATGTGTGGCGTTGTACATGTAGGCCTTATACATCACGAGTACCGGAAATCGTCACGTGCACAGAGGTTTGTTGATAGCTGCGCTCTCAGGGCAGCAACACCAGTTTTATTTACATTTCTGTCTATTATATGCTGAACAACCATGTTCAAGCTTACCGAGAATTGTTGGAAAGGGTGCAAGGAAATTCATGGTTGAAGAAAACGTTAAATATGGGGTATATTCCAACAACTTTAAATATGCTAACTCAAAGTCAGCTAAGTAGCAAATAAGTGTGACCCTTATTCGTCAAAAAAGGTCCTCTGCACTTAGGGTACGAATACTGGTAACGCTAGAGTCCATAGTGATCTGAACATATATCATTTCCCGCCAGGAAGGAAATACTTGAGAAAGTGACCATATGACGTCATGGAAATATCCAGGCTTAGATGACTAAGGTTATATATCTTTCGAGCATTGACGATGATTGAAGTCATGCTGATTCCTTGACCCTCTTTAGCTTATTGTTTTAAAGTGTCCAGTATCTTGACGTATTGAAACTTTACGTTCTTTCAAAAGATTTAGTTGTTCAACAAACAGTTCGCTTTTTAACGGAAAGTTTTTATTGACACACCGCGTGAACGTTTATGTAGAACGAAATGAAATGTCCAAATTTGGCCAAATTCTTAACATCGCATCTCAGAAATGGGTTCTCGGATTGTTGTGAAACATTCAAATCATGCTTTATGCACTCAGGGTATTTCATCGAAACAGGAACCCCGTCCATGAAAACAGATATCCGTAGTCGAAAACAGACTTCCGCACCTTCAGAACAGCTAACCAGTTGGAAAAACACGAACCCAACTTTTAAAACGGGGACACCGGAGCTCGGACAGGACACCAGGGGACCGAATTTCAAACACTCCTGCACTTTCTGTCAAACATTGTTTGGTGAAAAATAAATCATCGCATGTTAAATACTGGAAGTGATATGTTGTTTTACTGTATGAGAATTTTAGACACCTTATGACGGATTGGCGTTCTACGTTTAATTATGCTGCTACAGTTGTTGTGCCATCTTTTAAGTCGGCTTTTGGCGCCATGGAATATCGCGCCAGCTGTCGGCTAGTTTTTTTTCCCAATTCGTCAATCACCTGTTCTTCCACGAGGTTAGGTACATGTCACAACAAATTAAACAACAATGGTCCTCAAAAGTTGAAAAAATATTTGTGCTTGTTATTTTTGAAAATATTTTTGGAGAAATTATTGAATAATGTGAAATTAAATAAATATTCACTGTGATATCAACCTGTTGAGAGTATGGATTATGTTGAAATTCGCCCACAAACAAGTTGCAAGACTTTTACCGATAAAAATCAAATAACATAATAAATATGGTATAAGTTACATTTATTACTTACAATTTTTAACGAAAAAAATGCAAAAGACATCTGGAAATTACTTAAATATGCTTTTAACCCAAAGTTTGAGACTATTGATAACGGTCTCAAAATATTTGAAAAATTGTCCGGGTCCCCTGTCCGTCCCCCAAGGTTAACGTTCCCCTTTCTCCACAGATTGTAAAATATATGTACGATTCGGAGCATTTCACTGGCATAAAAATGAGCTCGGCCCGACAATGAAAATGGACACACGAACTTATTTGGGTACGACTTACCCATCATCAATAACTGAGTGAGCTTAAGGCAAGGACCTCACTTGTAAAGCAATGCCAGCGTGTGAATCATTGCTAGAACTCGCCAAACTAACCTTACGTAACAGATCCCATAACTGCCGGCCATTAAGACGATGGCAAAGATACTTTAAAATCTTTGACGATGGTGAGGTAATGCGTTATCCGTGACGTGTTTACTATCATGTCTTTTGCACATGCTCAAAACTGAAAGGAGAATGCCACCCGATTTAATAAGTCTTTTTTGCCGTCTTAATTGGTCTGTATCCACATCGCCTCGCATACGGAAGACCTTACCTTGCCAAGAGGTGTCGCGTTAACCTGTGAGGAAGGTGAGAAACGACGCTAGCGACGTCAGTGGTTCATCTGCAGAGTGAATGCCGCTATGTTGCGGTGCATCGTTCCCGCTTGTCCGAACTATGCAGCTGCGAGGAAAGCGGGTATATCGTTTTTTTCGACTTCCAAGAGAGTCCGAAATGCTTAGGAAGTGGCTCGTGGTAGTGAAGAATGAAAAGTACGCTGTAAATAGCAAGTATGCGGCCGTGAAACATCTCCGCGTCTGTGGCCTGCAGTCATCGACAGTGCCTGACGAATGCCGGCTTACCTAAGAACTATCCAATCCTGTTCACGGCGCCTCTCTGGTATTTCTTCCTCTCTGTATTCCTGTTCGAATTGATAGCCTGTGAAACGATTCACCTGCGAAGTCTTCGTAGGGATCGACTGATGAGCTCTCGTCTAAGCCGGGATAGCGAGTTGCATGTTGATGTTTATTGCAGAGCGTTCTGTTTCAAAATGAATTATTCACACCCTAAACAATACTTATATAAAACTGAAACAAAGTCTGCTTCATTAGATGCAATTTGTAATGCCTTTGGAGTGTTCGTGAGTGCAAATGATTTTGAGAAGCCGGCAATGAATGAATCACTGCGTTACCGGCTTTAGGTGCAATAAAACTAATTGACGGGACACCGAGGCCGTGTGAGCTCATGCTAATTTAGTGTTTGCTGGCAACAACTCGATTTCCATCCCACGGCCTGGTGTTAGGGGAATATTTATTTACATTTACATTAATCAAATGATTGTCAATGTACAACTTCTGCCCTGACGATGCTGTGGCCAAAGCAGAACCTAAATTTGCGGCTCCCGACGAGTAAGTAGATTTGCAGTTTCGTGGCTAATTTACCAACATTATCACGTGCACATTACTTTGGCTCACTAGTATAGTATTTTCTTGACTGGAAGTTTAGTTTCCAACTTTGGCTGATTTATGTTCGTGATATCTGATCATTTTCCGAGCCACTGGCCATGATAACAATCGTTTTGTGTGTTCAGAACTAAAAAAATCACAAGTCTAAACAACACGGATCTGGGTTCTCCTGTCTGTATCTCACGAAAAATACTTCGAATTTATCTCTGAACAGACCCCAAACTCCTGCTACGGACCTTATAGTGGCCTGCCGAACTTTGGATGCTACGGTGTGTCCAAATATCAATAAATCCGTAACAGCGAAATAAAACAACACGTTTTTATAAGTATTTTTAAGGGTTTCTCATCGAACTTTGATGATTTATTGGTGTTAAACGATGAATTCAAGCTATAAGCTGACACCAGTAACCCGTGATGTGAACTGCTGAACAGACTGCGTGTGAAACCGATGACGTCATTGGATAATGTCAACACCTCCGTCTGCCGTCAGGTGTCAGGTAACGCAACCGTACGTGCCGTTATGGAGTAGAACTACTCGATCTAAATTAATACAAATTTTGCGTTTTGTGTTTAGAACTCAAAAAATCACAAGTTTAAACAACACAGATCTAGGTTCTCATGTCTTTATCTCACGGAAAATACTTCGAAATTATCTCCGAACTGACCCCAAACTCCTGCTACGGACCTTATTGGCCTGCCGAACTTTGTAGGCTACGGTGTGTCCAAATACCAATAAATCCGTAAGAGCGAAATAAAACAACACGTTTTTATCAGAACTAGGTGTATTTTTAAGGGTTTTACATCGAAGTTTGATGATTTATTGGTGTTAAACGATGACTTCAAGCGATAAGCTGACACCAGTAACCCGTGTTGTGAACTGCTGAACAGACTGCATGTGAAACCGATGACGTCATTGGATAATGTCAACACCTCCGTCTGCCGTCAGGTGTCAGGTAACGCAACCGTATGTGCCGTTATGGAGTAGAACTACTCGATCTAAATTAATACAAATTAGGTTGTTTTTGGGTGGCATGCTCCTTCAAGAACTGGGCTTCCCATTCTTACGCTTGCGCTTACGTGTTTCAACAATGTTTCGCGTACAATAATATACATGTACCACAAACATCACTAAGATTATGATTTAATGTTAACTGGAGATTACAACTTTTCATTTTAGCAATGCGTTAAAAGAAAAAAATCAACCTCTGAGCTGCACGCCATATTCGGAAACATGTAGGATTTTTAACTTTCGACAGGCTTATTTTCCTAATCATCATTGCTCGACTCAGACTTGTGTCACAGACTGACTGCAAATTACGAAGCAAATTGAAGTAACTGGACAAGTTTAAACAGAAGTTTAAATAAACGTATACAATTGTGCAAACTGAAAATATAAACATAAACGAACGACCTTGGTGTTGTGAACCATGTCTCATGTGACCGGAATAGCACGTGTAGGACCATGATGCTATAGTCTCGAACCAAGGAAAACAAGCCATAATTAAACAAAGATTCACCGCAAATGAGAAGCACGAGGGGGGAAATGTGGAAAATTCATTAATCGCATCATGCAGCTTGAAAATGAAAATTGGAATACTTCTACATGTACAGTGGTTTCTATGATCTGAGATTTAAAAGATGACTTTAGCTTTTTTTTTCGGCAGGCGCCAACCAAATCTAGTGATCTGTTTTGATGTCTAATTATAACTGGATTGCAATTTTAAAATTCTAAAAACATTAATATAAATATCTTCAACGACCGATTCGTAAAGCAACCACCAACTTCAGATGGTTCGGGTATATGCTTTACGATGATCATGTTTAAAAAATCGATTACTGGCTTAGAACGAAAGCTGTACTGGTTTTATTTTAAAGACATCTGTGTGTCAATGCAGTTTGATTCAGCTCCACTTCATGTAAGTCACAGACCTGGCGTGCGTTCAGTAGACGCTAGGACCTACGCTAGGACCTAGCTAAAAGCTAGTCAAAGTCACGTGTTCTCATTCAAAATGCACGGCAATATCTCACGTAATCTCGCGAAGTCTTGCCTTTTAGCGAGGTCCTAGCGTTACTGAACGGGAGGCTGTTATATATGAAAATATAGCGTTGAACTGCGCATGCGCACAAATGCACCACAAACTATGACTGTTTCTTAGTTTCCTTTAATGTAAAAAGACTAATTTGGTCACTTTGCTTTGTAAGCTGGAAAATAGGGTGGTGTCGGTGCATCCTAGCTAGACAGCTCAATGTGTCACAAATGTCTGAGAAACCAATGTAACAATAATTCAAATACATGCACTATTTTTTCCTGAAAGTGAAACTACCAACGGGGGTGAATTCTGGTTCCTTCATGAAAGTGTTGTGTACAAGAGTTGATGCGATGTGTTGTAAGGGGCGCGCCCCCGGTATTGAAATACGAAAATGCTCTTCAACCCGGTTTTAACGGTGTGCACATGCTTGAATATCGTCACCACTCATCTGCACGTGTGAACCACTACCTGTACAACATCGGGTACATATCAGTTTTCAACAAAATAATGCTTAAGTAGGAAATCACGCACTGTTAGCCAGAACGTCCTCTATACAGTTAGAAAATGCCCGGCACACCTTGCAGATTTTCACCATTTGGTTCAAACTGTCACTCGCAAAAATTGCTGCTGTGACATTTTAAACACGTTTTTACTGCGCAGACGAAAATTGTCACAGTTTTGATGTTGATATGGGACATTGTGACAATTTGGCCTGCACAGTGCCAGGAAAGAATCGTCACGAGGGAAAGTAGGATGACGTCATCACAGGATTTTTAACTTGTGATTAAATTTATAAATATATAAATCTTGTGATCAAGTTATTAAATTTCGATATTCTACCACGACAGCAAAATAATGCGACGCTCGAAACACAGGCTTGTTAAAACGCGTTTGTCATGGCATATGTGAATGTGCAGCTGCAGACATAAACAAGCAGTCAATTAGTGCCATAGGGCAAGACAACATACATGTTCATGCGTTTTGTGAATTTTCCGAATATTTTCCAGAATTTTCCGCGAACTATTTATTCGGCTAAACGAACCGGAAAATTCCCAAATTTCGGAAAAAATCCACTAAACACGGTTCGCATTAACGGGCTTAATATAGAAACTTCCAGAAAAATGATACTGTCACAGATAATAAAAACCACAGAATAAGACATGAATGAAATGCAATGTTCGACTTTGGTTAGGATTTAAAAACTTTTCTACTAAAACGCAAACAGAGGCCAGCCATGGCAGAAACGAGGGTGATAGATATTTCTAAGACGTTTATGAAATATTATGAAACAATGTAAATCTTAATTGAAATCGTGATGTTGGTAAAAAAATATTGTGTAACACGTTGTCACTTAAGCATGCAGAGTAATAGTGCATTTATTTCGCATTATAAACATGCAAAACTAAAAATACAACACTATATGACAGAACGTTAGTATCTGTACTTCGTTTATTGTTATGCTTATTTGGTTGCTATTGTTCATTTATTCTTATGCAAAATGTCTTTGTTGCGTCTCAGTGCGCTGTACATGTATAGCCTTAGTTACTTGGGCCATGCAGGCGTGACAGTATGTGTCGGGCACTTCGCCAGTGACAGTCTTCGGAGAAGGGTGTGTGTCCTTCTTTGACCTGTATGTAATTGAGGTACAGTAAGTCTTGTGCAACAAGACTGAAATGTATGCGTGAAGGTGAACTTCATACTGAGGTGTTCAATGGAGATTTGCTTTGTGAGGGACTTTGCAGCAAACTGATTCCAGGGTCGAAGTGTATTTGCGAGGAATGGATCATTAACATACACCAACAGAACTTGTATGTTGGCTATAACGCAATGTTTATTTTCAAAGTAAAAGTTTAATGTAGTATACGTATTTAAGTAAACATGAAAGATTAAAGATGGTGTTTCTCATTAAAACCATGAATATTTAAATTTGCAGCAAGCGCCACCTTGTGTCTTCCTGGAGAACTGTGTGTACTGTACAAGTATAATCAGGAAAAGAAACAATTTGTAAATAAAGCGAGGTTTTAAAGAAAACACAACACAACACCTGATACACTTTAAAACAATTGTGATCATATGAAAATCCTAGTAATTCGAAATACTATGCAGTCGTCATTTGATTGTGAAATGAACAAATAATAAAAACTAAGCCTTTTTATTAGGGTAACGATGACATAGTACCATGCTAATTTACATTAAGATAGTCACGCAAAATGAGATTGTTGCAAGATTGTAATGGTAACTACACCTATAGTTCTGGGTTGGATTCCGGTGCACCGGTAAACCCGAGATTTTTTTGTAAACTAATACTTCATTTGCATATTCACAACTTAATGAGACATAACATCTTTAAGAAAACTCACAACTCTAATAATTAGAATTGACGTGGCTCGGGAATCTTGTTCGGAATGACACAAAGTTCTATAATCACTTGCAATATCGACTTTGGTATTCTTCAGCACCAGTCTCTTTCGAACACACAATGTGTAGTCATAAGCTTGACTTGAAGAACAAGGCATCACACCACAACTAAATTTACATCGTGCCAATTTCATTTGCTCGAGCCCTAGACAACCGGACTTCTAATCATTGATAAAACCGGCACCTGGACTTTACCTTTCGGAATGACGGTCCGGTGGGTGAAAATAAATCACCTGGCCTCGCGTTCTGGAACACATTGTGTAGAAGCAAGACAAACGTGTTGAATTTTTATTATTTTGGACCTCAATCATAGCAGCTTATCAAATTTCAAAATGACGTCATACAAAACAATAGGCAAACCGAAGAGGGTGTATACATTAGGGGTGATTCAATTCAAATCACAATTTTGAATTCATTAAGAAGAAACTTCTTATCTTAGATTTGTTCGCCTCCACTTCATTTATTTCACAACTCAAGCAACATACGCATTCTTGTGTGGCACAGGGTGGCTATCAAAATAAAACAACAACGAAAAAAACAAGCATGGAACTTTTGTGGAGAAGCCAAAAAGCTGAAACTTGGGGTAGTCAGAATTCAGAAAGAAATTGACTTACACCGACGTAAGAAAATAAATAAAGCTGAAAATACTATTAGAGCCGCTAAACCGTAAAACTCATACCGAAAAATTAATTTAATCTCTTTCAGAAAGTTTTTTAATAGCCCTGGTGAACTGCAATTTTTTGCGCGAACGTCAAATATGTAAGCGTAGTTATTGTTTATAAACGTCCCAATTGTTATTACTTTCGAGTATTAAGTGATATGGACCAGAACATTTTAAGTGAAGATCGGGCACTTTTTGCCCGGATGGGACATTGGGCACATATGAATAAGAATAGAAAATAAATTAAAATATAAAATAACTGTGTGTCGCTAGAGGTTTGAAATATCTATCTTTCCCTGGATATCCAATGGACGAGTCTCAAGACTGTACGGGTCTGCTTTCACTAATACATGTAGTATGACGTCCGAGAAATCCGAGTTGATGTGTACTGATACTGAGTAATAGTTTTCACGAACTGTATCTTTTCAAAAGTTAGAACTCTGATTAACTGAATTGATCAAAAGTCACAAGAATTCCTAAATATTGTTTTTGACTTCTTTTTATCACTGTCTTCAAACCCGAAAACTATTCAAAATCGGATAATAGCCCAATACACGGGTCCTGGATTTTGAGAACCAATTTCCGCCACTGAATAACAGACAGCAAACTGGTTCTCAATATCAGAAGTCTCTGCAAGTGACAGGCTATCGACCAAAATAGGACAACTTGTTTTGAATGCTGCCGAGGCTTGGTTATGTGAAATCAAATGTTTCAGAATTTTGACTCATTTTTACGGATTGCAGGAATATCACGAATGGTATAAAGTTCATTGCCTGATGACGTGACAAGACGTCACAAAATGTAGCCACACTTTTTGTTTATTTGTTATGTCTTTAGGTTTGTTACTTCATTCCTGCACACCAGAAGATAGGAGACTGATCCGAAATTACGAAAGTACCAGTATCAAGCTTGCTAACAAAAAATCTAGTCGTGTCTTTAACGAAGTTTGCAGTATAATGAAAATTGAAATCTATCGGTTCACTGCAGCAATTTAGGTCTAAATGATCACAAAATGATGTATTTTGATTCCATCTTAAATTCTGTGATACCACTAAAAATGAAAATACTAGTACACAAACAACCTTTATTTCAAACTATAACCAAAGCAATGCCTTCTGCTTCACGAATAGCAGCAGCTGCGACGCCGGTGAAAAAACCGTTAACTAAATCTGTCTTTGCTTTAATGACGTCAAGGCAGTGACAATCATTGCACAGAGGGTATTTCCCACAACCGAGGCTCAAAAGACTAGACCGATCAGCACCACCTTTAGGTTTGGGAGCGAGACTGGGCTTCAATTATGAGTTCTGAAAACCGAATCTTGGGTTTCCAATTTTTTCCCCAGGAGTGAGGCTACTGAGTGGTACTTTCCCGTAAACTAAAAGACATTACTCTACGCATAATTTCAATAACACCAGCACTTCACCAGAAAGCAAGATTTTGAGAGATTCTGAGAGATATTGCGGTGCATTTTCAATGGGAGCACGTCGTGATTTTGACTAGATTTTCTCTCCCCGAGGAAGCATTTTGAGAACCAATTTTCCCCTCTGGATAATGAGCATTAAACTGATTCTCAATGGGATCCATTAAGTGACTATTATCCAATTTCCAGCGTCGAGTAGGCTACATAAAGTAGACAGGAGAAATCACGGGTTGGAGTGTATTGAATGTCGACACGAAACGTGAATTTCTGTCTTGGCCGTGAAATGATTTACATCGTTATTTTTCTGTTTGTGTTTTGCATTTCAGAAGCATTCAGTTTCAAGAATATGTATATCAAGTGAACAGCTTAGGTTGCATCACAAATGTTTTGCTATACCCGTTACATCCTGTGAAAAAACAAGAGCATGACATCAAAAACTATAGATAGCCTAAAAACCTGAGGGATAAGTACGCGCAACTCTGCCTTGTACATACATGTACACGCAGGATGTGTTCAGCACCGAAATTATGAGACGCCGCAAGTTACTGCCAAACTGTGTTTGTTTTTTCTCTTATCTGTCGTCTGTCTTGGTGCACGTCCGTCGAGAACTGACAGCACTTCACGATCTAAAAATTTGAAAAGTAAACACTCTTACGTCGATTTTTAAACAGAAGGTATGTAAAACATGACGAGTTTGACACGAGGAAAGCATCGACGCAATCGGCATAAACGGCACGCCGGGAGATGTCTTTCGTTGAGTTCGGGGGTAACAAATGTTGACAATAGCAAAATTTACAACTGTCATCACTGTGAACTGCCGAGCAACAAATTTCTCTGATATTTTTTATCATTTTTTATTTGAAAGGCTCAAGCAATGCCAAATTCAAGATCGTCAGCTTTCCATTCTATATCGGGCAATGCACCTAAAGACAATGCAGCTTGACCCACCTGTACACCCAAAGTGATATTTTTCAGTCACAGCATGTTCTTCGCAAGTAAACGAGATCTCGGATGCTTCCATATTATTTATATAAATCTTCACCTAGAGCTGCATGACCAAGTTGGGTAAAAAATGAAATAGGTGTCCCGTATGTGAAAATTCATCGGTTTAGAAAATACCGCCACCTGTCGAGCCTCACTTTCACCAGAAACCAATAATGGCAAGGAAGAAAACTGTAACAGACTTCAGTTTTTTTTGAAGAAACGGCATTGAGATAAAATGAGAGAAAAGCGCACTAAACACATTGCTGATTGCAAGAAAAACCCAGTGATCCAACCGTCGTCTGGCGGGACAGTATTTGTAAACAGCAATGAAAGCTCTCCGTATGAAAGATTTTTAAACAGCAGATGGCGCTATTTGTTGCCCTTTTGCTATTAAAAACTCGGCAATTGAGAAGGTTCGCATGGTCTTATAAATGAACGTATATAACGATGAAGATATGAATTTTCGGCAAACAATGCAAGCATCAGCGAATGTTTTAAAACATAAATTTAATACGCTTTTTGCATTTGTTTGCACAACGATGATTTTGGTGGCTTAAGTTTGTGTCAAATTTAGTTACTGCTGCTCTTTCAATGGTCGCTACTAATTTGAGCTGACGATATACATACATACATACATACATATATGCGTGCATGTATGCACATACATACTACTGCTGACTATTGACTTTTATCGTATTAAAGATTTGAACGCAAGATTGTTATTGTCAATCATTTTTTAATTCCTTCATCATTTTTGTCAACTTATGAAAAGAGATCCGTTTAGGAAGGTGTCCGGAGAGGGAGATTAATACGTTTTAAACATCCACATTGACCTTTTTAGTTGAATTGGTGAAATATTGTTTTCACAAAATTCACTTATTTGACTTCAGGTTTTAGAACAAAGGCATTTTTTTGTTAATTCACATGATTGTGCTTTATAACCTTCTTTCGGGTATGTAGCGGCATTTCTCTGTACCCATCTTCTCCCTAAATTCCCTTCTCCCATAAATTCCTAACTCTGTTTCCCTCCAGCAAATATTCTTGTTGGATTCTATTTCTACCATTCCAGTTGATATTTGCTCCTATCACGTTTCAGTAAAACCGAAGTTGTCGTCATGGGACGTGTAGGAATGTACATAGACCTACTTTAGTACCGAACAGAAATTCCGTATGTAACCTAAAATGTCGAGATAAGGAACTCGTAAATCACTCAGCGCTTAATGTAATATTATACATGTAAGTACACTGTGCTGTTGATTTAAGGAAACTGGTGTCATTCACATTCGTGTGTGGTGCTAAAGCCGTCAATCACATTCACACTAATTGATGCTAAGTAATGTTACGTCATGTGATGGTGCTTAACAGCCTGCAAGATTAATCCCAAAGCGCATGTCTAATATTCCAATATCATCATACCAAGAATATATTGCTATGCCTAATACTTTATTGGAATTAAAATAAAATGCGAGCGTTAACATTTAGTTTGCGTGTCAGAGACAACACAAGAGGTTAGTGATCATGACTGGACGATCTACATGTACTAGCAGCGGCCAATAAATAAGAATATTCTCAGGAAGCAGAAGTTTGAATAACAAGGAATTCATAGAGAACAGTATGTCATTTCCTGCCTATGGTCAATCACGTGACATGGACTAGACCATGATGGTGCATCTCTCCTCAACTTTGGCGAAAAATGAGAGATTCTATAAATTGCAAACAACTAAAATTCAAAGAACACGCATTCTGCATAAACAGACAGCTAATCATGTTACGATTCTACGAAAAGCAAAATTCACGTAAACTCTTTCCTATACTTGAGCACGTGATTCTTTTTTTCCGACGTTGCCGCAAGGCTGTAAATGTAAACACAAACGTTTCCTATGCATAAGACAGCCGACGGGCCGACACACGTATGTTGAAAACTAATAGTTCCTTTGGTTAATTAAAAAATCTTGTCATTTCATCACCTTGTCGATTGAGATTTGAAACGCAAAACACGTGGGTAGAGTTCAGTAACGCTAGGACATTCTAGTGTAATAACTTCGCGAGATACTATTATTGTCATGTATTTTAAAAGAGATCACGTGATTTTGGCTAGAGTTTTCTCGCCGCGAGAGAGCTACTGATCTCTACCCTGAAGCCATAACGAGCACAAAAATGTTCTCATATTAAACCCCAGGAACCGTATTCCGAAAACGGCGGAAAGGGAGGGCCTGCATCTTAATATTCAGACATAGCGTTTACATACGGGCCTTTAATGTAGCTGACTGATCTCAAACTGCATTGCATACGTGAGTAAGTCAGTGACACTGTTTATTTTAGGAAATTTTGTTTTGGTGGGTCCTCCTGGCTATAAAAATGACGTAGCGTGTACACTGACTTCCCATAAATTTGCTTTATGTTCTTCCAATCTCGGTCCTAAAATGAGCGCCAAGTGACCCGGGAATGTCTGTGCAGTTTTCTTGAACTCGTAAGTCCACGCCCATGCGCCATTATTCTAAGGTTTGGTTTTCCTTTCCAAATGTGGGTGAACGGAAAATGGGTTTTCGAAAAAATGGTGTATTCGAGAAAATTACGAACATAGAGTCAGGAGAGCGAATTTGAGGGGGAGGGGGTGGGGGCTCTTTGCGGAACAGAAGGGTACTTTTTCTTATGCCACCCGTGGGGAATGGAGGAAAGTCTGAGTGGCCATTAACTGAAGTCAGTAGACGATATGTAAACGAAATGTGTCTACACCTGTTGCACGGTAGCATACGTTTGCAGTTTCGTTTTGTTGCCTCTGCAGCAATGTCATTCGACGTAAGGTAATTGCGAAACAACTCCATTAGAGGCTAGTACGTTTGATGTGTTACCTAATACATCTCGCTGTTTTCGTTAGAATTTTTTATCGGTTTCGCTGATGTTCAAATGACGAAGTCATGCAAGTAAACTTTGAGAAATTCAAGACAGTCAGTTTTTGATAGACTATGTTTTCTTCTTCTTTTATTGCCACAGCACTAGTCTGTCAGTCTCCCAGTACAACAGATGTCGCTGGTTGCGTACAATGAGAGTCTGGTATACCCCTCTAGATTGAAAATCTTCTGTGAATGTTGGTGTTTTGATAGCTGTCTTACGGGAGCAAGAATAAAAACCAACCGAAGTGCAAACTTGATGGGCATCAGGTCCCGGAAGAAGTTTCCAACAATATATGAGTGGCGAAACGTGGCACGAAAATAAATAACGCAGGGTGTTACCCACTTTTTTCGTCACAACATCATCGAAGGTTTGATGTGTATACTTCTGTGCCATAATTGTGTTTTCTAAGTGTGTGTGTCTGCTTTCGCTTCTGTACATCATAAACATCCCTTCAACCTGAAACAGAAAGTGGGACAAGCTATTAAAGGAGCATGGCATCCAAAAACAACCTAATTTGCATCAATTTAGATCGAGTAGCTCTACTCCATAACGACACGTACGGTAGCGTTACCTGACACCTGACGGCAGACGGAGGTGTTGAAATTATCCAATGACGTCATCGGTTTCACATGCAGTCTGTTCAGCAGTTCACAACACGGGTTACTGGTGTCAGCTTATCGCTTGAAGTCATCGTTTAACACCAATAAATCATCAAACTTCGATGTAAAACCCTTAAAAATACACCTAGTTCTTATAAAAACGTGTTGTTTTATTTCGCTCTTACGGATTTATTGGTATTTGGACACACCGTAGCCTACAAAGTTCGGCAGGCCAATAAGGTCCGTAGCAGGAGTTTGGGGTCAGTTCGGAGATAATTTCGAAGTATTTTCCGTGAGATAAAGACACGAGAACCTAGATCTGTGTTGTTTAAACTTGTGATTTTTTGAGTTCTAAACACAAAACGCTTGTTATCCTGCTCAGGGTCTCGGAGCCCGATCAGGCCCGTCGCGGCCGGCCGGTTTGACTCGTTATCCCGGGCAGACCAGTGGCTCGGAAACTGATCAGACATCACGAACATAAACCAGCCAAAGTTCAGTGGAAACTAAGCTTCCAGTCAAGAAAATACTATACTAGTGAGCCAAAGTAATGTGCACCTGATTATGTTGGTGAAATAACACGAAACTGCAAATCTACTTACTCGTCAGGTTCCGCTTTGGCCACGGCACCGTCAGGGCAGAAGTTGTACATCGACAATCATTATTTGAGTAATGTAAATGTAAATAAAGATTCCCCTAACACTTGGCCATGGGATGGAGATCGACTTGTTTCACAACAGTTTCTACCAGCAAACACTAAATTAGCATGAGCTCACACGGCCTCGGTGTCCCGTCAATTTTATTGCACCTAAAGCCGGTAACGCAGTGATTTATTCATTGCTGGCTTCTCAAATCATTTGCTCTCATGAGCTCTGCAAAGGCATTACAAATTGCGTCTAATGAGTCAGACTTTGTTTCAGTTTTATATAAGTATTGGTTAGGGTGAGAATAATTCATTCTGAAACAGAACTCTCAGTAATAAACGTCAACATGACAACTCGCTATCCCAACTTAGGACGAGCTAGAGCTCAAAGGTCCCGACTTCGCAGGTGGATCGTTAAGTTTTACAGGCTATCAATTCGAACAGGAATACAGTGATGAAGAAATACTAGAGAAGCGCCGTGAACATGCTCAGACAACGGAACGTATGGAGTTATTTGGTAAGCCGGCATTCGTCAGGCACTGTCGACGTCTGCAGGCCACAGACACGGCCTTATACTTGCTATTTACAGCGTACATTTTATTCTTCACTACCATGAGCCACTTCCTAAGCATTTCGGACTCTCGAGAAAGTAAAAATACGATATATCCACTTTCCTGGCAGCTGCTTAGTTCGGACAAGCGGGAACGATGCACCGCAACATACCAGCATTCACTCTGCATATGAACCACTGACGTCGCTAGCGTCGTTTTTCACCTTTCTCACAGGTTAACGCGACACCTCTTGGCAAGGTAAGGTCGACCGTATGCCAGGCGTTGTGGATATAGACCGATTATGACGGCAAAAAAGACTAATTAAATCGGGTGGCATTCTCCTTTAAGGATTGGTTTTTGAAAACTAAGAAAAAGTGCAAAAAAAAACTGAAAAAGGGGAAACCTCTAAAGCGACTGCAGCGTATTATTATTATTAGTATTTAAATGCTAATCGCAATGAGGACAGCACTTGTTGCTTGAAAGCTTGTGTTCCGGGACTATTATAAACTCGTAAATTCAATCATCAATTTAGTGAGAGATTTTATTCTACAATCAACCTCTCGTGAGATAGTCAACAGGGGTCACTCATAGTCGTCAATGCCAAAATCATTGACTTTGTCTTGCGATATACAAACACTGTGTGAGTGCTACTAGATGTCTTCCTCAAATCCATTTTTTGTAACAACTAGTTGCGTCATCATTTAATTCTAGAAATTCGACTACCGACAAATGAGCAAAAAGTAGTTGAAAATTAGAATTTTTATGAAAAGGCAAGAAAAAGTAGGAAAACTAGACATACCTCCAAAAGTGGAAAAAGTGGGAATGTATGCGTCGTTGAGAGGCTGTTAGACTTCACAAGTTGTACTGTCAAACGGTGCCTTCTTCACGGAATTTCGGCCAATTGCGACAAAAACTCAACATTATGTAATACGGCTTCCTCGTTGCTATAACGAAACAACGTAACAATAGGACACTCTGATACGTTGGAAAGTAACATTCAGACATTCCCATTGGTTGGTGTTGTGAAATGCATGCATGCACTGTCCATCTATTCAGGGGAGCTGGAGTGGCTTGTGGCAGCTGCAGTAATAGAAGATTAAATCGATATATTCGAAAAAAATCGTCATTTGTGACACACTCGAGATTACAAGGGGTTTGATTAAACGACAGTACCATCCAGACTACTTTTCAGCCCATTCACGTACCTCCTGCAAACGTCCATACCGAGGCACGAGCACAGACGTTCACACACTAATTTTTGAATGTCAGACTTTTTCACAGGACCCCTCTCCTTCACAGATGGCGCTGTGAAAAATGGTGCATTAAACGGCCCGCAAATAACTATAACTAAAAGAAAATCGACTCTATTTTCCAGACTGGTCGTACGCTGGGGACAACGGTCCGTCTCATTGGAAGGGGGATTGTATGAAGAATGCACAATCGCCAATCAACATCAAGACCAGTGACGTCGAATTTGAACCTGCTCTGACAAAGCCAAAGCTTCTAAAAGGATATGACGTCAACATTATCACGAATTTGACCAACAATGGACATTCAGGTAAACACGGAGTGAGGTACTCGGTCCAGTATAACCATGATGCGCCTACTACATTGATTTATTGGACAGTCCATGATTTGCTAAATCTATACAAAGATTTAATAACTCCTCTTATACTCATCGCGTTCTCTTTAAAAGACTATTCAAGGAGTTGTTAAAGCCTATCTTTAACGAAAAACAAGGGGAGTTATGTCCCGGATATGTTGTAAGCAATACCCAAATCACACTGATGCCATAAATGTGCCAATTGTATTATAATGGATGACTAGGCTTATTGTTTGTGTTTCGTCTACGTCACCGCTTCGATCACTAAACATCCGAATACAATGCAACTGAAGTATTGTTGGGACTATCAGCCCAACCTGGCGTGCGTTCAGTGCTAGGACCTACGCTAGGACCTAGCTAAAACCTAGTCAAAGTCACTTGTTCTTATTTACAATGCACGACAATATCTCACGTAATCTCGCGAAGTCTTGCTTTTTAGCGAGGTCCTAGCGTTACTGAACGGGAGGCTGGATTTAGCTCATCAAATCTAGAGTAACCAAACTCTGTTCTGGGAAGGCTTTAAACAATGCTTTAAGGAAATCCTTCGCTGATGACATTGGGCATTAGAACCAATGAAAACGTGCCACGAAATCTCCTGGTTTGTGTCTGAACTGTAGGCCCACATGTCTAAAAGTACGACACAGGAGCGTGACCATGTAGACCAAGTAAAATAATCAACTCCTTGTTTGTCGCACTTTGTATAAACTTTTCGATACCGCTTGATATGATTGATTACTCCAAGAGTCCAACAGCCAGTACATTTAGCGATCACAGCCACTGGGCCATACTTTGAAGTAAAATCAACACCAAGGGCAAAGGTCACATTTTGAATAACCGATTGCTACATTATCACTGGTTCGGGGTAAGTTAAATCCCTTGTTTTCACCCTGTCTCACGTCACATGAATTACAGTACAACATGCGCGTACCCGGGGGGGGGAGCGGCTCGAATGAGCCCCCATTTGACGAAGTGGGCAAAAAAGTGCGCCTCAGAGAAACAAAAAGTCCGAGAAAACGAGACAAAAGTCCACAGGAATACCGTGCGAATGTACAATTCATAGGACTGAACCTAATACCCCGTTTATTTCTTAGTCCTCGCATGAAAATGTGCAGCGATGGAGAATCTCATTTTGCCTTCCTACTTCTGCCGGAGAAATAAGACGACAATGACCAAAAACTTGCGATTTTGTCACTTCTCCATAAAATCACAAATTCACGACTGTCCTGATAGGAGAGAGGCAACAAGAATCCAAAATCTTCCGGTTTCCAGAAATTTTGTTTGAAATATGTCATTAGTGATAAGATTTTTGCCAATTCCCATTTTTGTGAGGGCTACCTGTATTCGTGCCAAAATTTCCCACCGAAAATGAGTAGGGCAGAGCAGAGACTTATTCCCTCAAAACAAATGAATACGTTTAATGCCAGTGACTTAAATTTTACTACTCACAATGATCATCAAACCTGACCCACCCCATTTTATTCAGTTTTTATTTTATTTGTAGGAGCTACCGCGGCTTCAGGCATAACGTTTCCGGATGTTTAGTGGTAACGTGTCGCTACATGTATGTGAGGCACTATTATGACGTAGTTTGGTCCCGCAAAGTGAAATACATGCACAGTTGAATCATATCGTCAAAAAGTCCACAAGTCTCGAATATTTTCACATTCGGGAAACCTCTGGAGGGGGGAATTTAAGCACTTGGAAATTTTGCAAAGTTATGAGTGTGGATTAGTTGGTGAGCGCCAACTACATCTAAGGCCACAAAATTAAGGTAAAAAATTGACCAGCTCTGAGTAACCCGCAATAATCAATGACCTTGGTAATGTAAACCTCTGCGTAAACTCTGCTCCAAATATATTTTTTTTAATTTTTGATCTTTTTTAAATAGGCTTGGTTCAAAGCGTCGAAATGACGTCACGCTAAACCAGCCCTATTGGCTCGAACAGGATTGTCTTGACTCAACATTCAGGCACTTCATCCAGACAGTGTGAAATGAAGCTGCCATACAACTTTTCGTGTGGCGTTATTTTATTGGTCCATCTTACCTGGGATCTGTTCCATTCCTAAAGACAGGAATTAGCTCTTATGCACTCACTTCACAATTTTCAAATAAATGCTTAGCCATGTAATTGTGAGCACATCACTGTCTGAAGATATCTTGTACAGGTGTCCTCATTAAGAAACTGTTATGGGTATATTCTCCGATACGTTATTCTTCTCTAAAGTGAGTTTCGATTAATTTTTAGGAATAAAAATGTGCAGCGTAAGACTCTTAAGACATTTTCATGAAGCAGTTCACAGAGATCATCATTTTTACTTATGATATTGAATTTTCTATCATATTCCTTGTATCGTGTTTAGTGATAATAAATGAACCTTTTTCGCCAACTCGGGTGTTCTTTTCATCTCTGGTAACGAGTTTGCGACACACATACAGTATGCTTGCTCTGGATACGCCGATCATAACCTGGTATTTATTTCAGTCTCAGTGGGTCTCCCTGACGGCATAGAAATGTCCCTTCCGACGGTAAAGGGCACATACAGAGCTGCTGCCTTTCATTTCCACTGGGGCACCGACAAAATGAAGGGGTCTGAGCACCTGGTTGACTCTAAATCATACCCGATGGAGGTAAGATCTATCTTCTGAGACACTGTGTGGTCAGTGGTTGACTCGAAATCATACCTGATGGAGGTAAGAGCTATCTGCTGATACACTGTGTGGTCATTCATTGACTCGAAATCATACCCCATCGTGGTAACAGCTATCTTCTGTGACACTGTGGGGTCAATACTTTCTTAAACAGTCATGCCAGTGTCAATATTTCGCACCGTTTAACGCGGACTTACATTTCCCGGTATGATGGAGCTTTATTTGTATGTGTTTTGTGAAATAAAGTTGAAATACATAAAAACAACAAGATTTTGAATTTTAAATTTAGCACGACGGTCAAATTTATTCTTATAACATAAACATGAATTTCACCCGTGTTACACCAGCGGATTTATAGGGTACACCACCAAAGACGCTGTCGGCGTTCCATTTTTACTTAAATTCCTTCGAAAACTGTGGAGACCTCTGCCCTTGCAAAATGTTATACAGTTTAGGTTAGAAATGTATAACATCTGACAATGGTAGATATTGTCCCGAGATTACAGTTATTGTTTAGATCCAAATTACCAGTTTACAGCAACTGACATTATAATCCGTGTTTTATGCAAATATATGCAACTAAAGGACTTATTTTGAAATTACGAAAGTGGACAAAACTACCCAGAGTCATTTTCTGAGAAATGGCGGTATTGTACAGAGAACAAACTTTGGACGAGAAATTTATAACAGCTAGTTTCATAACAGAGAGTGCTTATTTCCAGCTTCACGTCGTCCACTTCAACACCAAATACTCGTCTGTGCAAGAATCGCTGAGCCACAGTGACGGACTTGCCGTTCTAGGATTCTTTTTCGAGGAGAAGAACGATGACAACGACAAGTATTTAGCCATCACCGAAGAACTCAAATCCCCTCTCCAAAAAGGTATTCTAGTGTGCGCCTACTGGGTCTAGTTCCAGCAGGTTATTTGCAGCCAAAATCTCCAGTTTTCTTGAATTTTTCGGGATTAAGCCTTTCACAACAAATGCTCCACTGTCAAAAATTAAAACGTCAACATTTCTTGCAAAATAGCGGTAAACGTCTTGATTTTTGTCATCTGATCTCTGGGCATCAACTCCTTCAATAAATACATTGCCAGTTAACAAAACAAAGAAAAAACTTTGAAATTTTTGTGGGAAAAAATCGTGTTGGCGAAAAATACGCCGATCTTCGTGAAAAATGTTGAGTTTTGAGAAAAACACGATGACGAACAACCTGATCATTGTTATCCATCACATAATAAGATTCTGTGATCATTGAGTGTACTATTGACTGGGCCAGATGAAAGTAATTAATTTGGTTACGCTAAATGAGCCCAGCAGGTACACATGAGCAACGAAAAACTGTGAGCTGAGCCGTCGTTCTCAACTGAATTATAACTCATACAGTAACTCGAAGGGTTCACAGTAAACAGTTCAAAGGCAGAACACACTTACATCGAATCAGTGATAGATTTGTTAGCTGATGTCAGTTGATCCAATAATAAAATTTCGTTGACTGCCGCAGGTAATCGGCCGAGAACCTTAGACCACTTTGCTTGCATACTGTGCATATTTAATATACACAGTCCCGGTTTTAAAAAAATTACCCAAAATCACGTGTTCTCATTTAAAATACACGGAAATATCTCGTGTAATAGCGCGAAGTCTTACTTTTCTAGCGGAGTCCTACTTATGTAAGGTCCTAGCGTTATTGTACTTTGACCACGTAAAACAGAACAGGTTGAATGTGGCAACTGTAAGGGATTCTATATAGGACTCACACAGAGACGCCTCTGTGACAAGCTGAAAGAACATCACACCTCAGAGAAAAGTAACATGTATAGGCATTGTATTAGCTACAATCACCAAGGCAACTCTGTTAGTATTATCTGCAGAGAACCTAATAAGGAGTTACTGTACATTTAAGAGTCATTGGCCATTCAGAACCAGCATGCCACTGATTCTCTGAATAACATGCAGAGCTCTGTGACCCTGCAGCTATGGTGATGACCAGCTACTGACTATATTCTATGTATCTCTCACTTCACTCTATGGATGTTACCAGAGCTGTATGTTGGCACTTGTTGTCCTAACTTGTTGTAAATATGATCTCGATGATGACTAATGAAAAGACGAAACGTTGAATTGAACATGAACTTTTTTATTTGTGCGGCGATTGTCCGGTTTTTAAAACAGAACCAACAACTGAGATATTTGTCTTACCGCTACGCGAGGGAAAATCCTCACCGATCATTTTGCCGCAGACGTGAACAAGTATGAGCTGAACTTGAATCTTAATTCTAGGCCATTAGGTCTTCGTCGTTCGAGCCATGACGATTGGCTATTGTGGATTTTTAAGTGGTATTTTTGAACGCTGTTTGTTAATAGAACAGAGTGTGAGCCGTGACCAGGTAGAAATACACACTGTGTAATGTATGCACTTGTTTAAGTGGCCAACAGGCGGCGTGCAGACCAGACTTATGTTTGCAAACACTGTACATGTACATGTGTACATGTACATGTACACATGTACATACTCAAAAATGAACCGAGAGTGGCGTCCATAAAGTAATATCCCACAAGAATAATGTCTCGTGGGATATTCTGTATTGATCCCACGCTTCGAATCCCTAAGTTTCTTTCATTTTTCGGCAGATTTTTTAAGTACTTCACTCAGACTGTTTACGTGGCTGATCACATCCTATATGTATGTACTTGCGCCGACGGTTAGGTTGCAAGATTTCTCTGAGAAACACGTTTTAAATGTAACGATTTATTACTTGAAAAGAGATAACAAAGATGAAAGCAACGGTAACTGTGCATTGAACTTGTAACATCTGAAAATAGTTCAACAGCAACAATATTTGTTATTGTAGTCACCGAGGAATCGGCGCCTGAGTTGCAGACGATAAAATATTTAGCAACTAAAAACTGAGACAGAACTGTCATATAATTAACAGTCCTGTTCCAGATGTTACGATTGAGACCTGGTTGCATGTTTAGTGTTATTTACACTGCTGCAACTGTATTACTTTAGACTATTTTCGGAAAGTTTGATGATGGAGCCGGCTGACGACGTCGAGTCGACATTGACCTACCTTTTGAACCTTCCATGTCAGAGGTCATTGTTGAAGTTGTGCGGGATGTGAATACGGAAAACATTATTACATGGCCGTATTTCCCTCGACTGATTCAACGCGTATGGGATAAATGCACGCATTCAGATCACAATTTTGATTCTAGTACTACTCATGACCCAAGATTCAGTTAGTAAATCCAGTTAGCGCTTCAAGAACACGGTATCCTTTTTAAACCGACTTTCACACCTATTTTTCGAATCCACAACTGGTGCTAAAAGAGTAGTTACAAAGCTCTCCTATGACAAAAACGAATATTGAATTTTGACTTCAAGCCGAAAACCGACTTTGGGTTTATAGAACTGACTCTTCTAAATCTTTGTCCTCGAAAAAGACTGGGCCACCACTTCAGTCAAAACATTGTTTTTCAACTGGGCCCTGTCGGAAATAATTACATGAAAATACAGTGAGCTATGTACAATCAGATCAAAAGATTAATGAAATAAACAAATCAGTTATAGATTAGTTACTATGTACAATTAGATGAATAAACAAAACAAATTTCAGTAAAGTAATAACTACCTAAGGCCTACGGTCCCCATCCGCGCACAAAGTCCCAGTATTTCTATTTGAGGACGTGGACATTAGGACAATCGTTGTAAGCGATAGTACCCCTGTAAGTAAAAGTTCTTTTGCCGCGGTTGTTCTTATCATCATTGTCACCGTCACTGTCGCCTTGTTATTGTCACCATTTCCCTCATCTTCGTAATTTCCAGTTCTCGCCATCGCCAACAACATCGAAATCATCATTGACAACTACATCGTCATTGTCGCTGTCGCCACTCCCTTGCTGTCGTCACCGTCACCCTCGACTTCGGTATCGTCATTGTTATCGCCATTGCCATCAAAGTCACCATCATAATTGACTCCTGCATCGTCATCGTCATCATCATCGTCATTGCCGTCATCATCAATTTAGTCATTCTTTTTAATTTGAACCATTAACCACCAGGAAATCATATGTCATTTTTTACATTGTTGTCCAAAGCCATGGCTATTTGCGTGACTTTATATACTTCCAGGAGACATTAGAACAGTTCGCAATTTCAAACTGAAAGACCTCATGTTACCAGAAGAAGATCTTGGCAGTTACTTCCGCTACGAAGGAAGCCTAACAACTCCACCATGTTCCCAAGTGATCACGTGGACTGTGTTTAGCAAACCCATTCCCATAGGATCAAAACAGGTGAGTTTTAAAATGGTGTTATCAAGCCTTCGTTCGCCCCTAGCGTCCTTGCCGCTTTAGACTTTGGGAACTGAGGGAAATATGAGAGAACGATGTCTTTCTTAATTCACTATAGTTTTTCTTTTGAATTTAGCTTGCAACAATTGTTGACGTACATGTATAAGCGTGTAAAATGCTCATTTTTTACTTATTTTCAACAGGACATGTTCGAAATATTTTACATGGAGACAGGCAGGATTATCGTATTAACTTTAAATTTAGAAAATGTCAAAATGAGTGTGTGACTGAAGGGCTGAGTGGAATACAGTTACTACGTAGCGAACACTTGGTGATACCTGCCTCCCGTTCAGTAACGCTAGGACCTAGCTTAAAAGCAAGACTTTGCGAGATTACGCGAGATATTGCCGTGTATTTTAAAAAAGAGCACGTGACGTTGACTAGCTTTTGGCTAGGTCCTAGCGTAGGTCCTAGCGTCTACTGAACGCACGCCTGTTGTTTCAGATGTCTCTGTTTCGCAACAATGTCAAATTAGCCGACAACATGAAGAACAATTTCCGCCCCCCACTGCCGCTCAACAGACGGGATTTATTCACGGGAGACGAGTCATTGCTCAACTCAGCAAGCAGCGTTGCGTCATCAGCACTGATTTTTATCGTTTTCTCTCTCTCTCTACTGTGATTCTGTGACTTACTGGCGAACACGTGACGGAAAGTCTGGGCTGCGTTCTGAACGGCCGGTGGAAGTTTATCAAGGTTACGCAAGCGTTTGTACGATCATGCAAGTGTTCGCGAGACACTGCCTTACATTCCCTGTGAATCACGTGCTTTCGCTTGTTTTCACTCGCGAGTATCTTGAGGTTCGGAACTGGTCTAAGCAGTAGCTCACATCACGTTGACGTTTAAAGACATCCGTGGAAGGATTTTTATTATTTAGATATACTGGGCAACCCAGATAGTCACATTAATACGTTGCAAAATTTTAAATACACAAACGTAGAGTTGTAAAATCATACGTGGCATCGCCCTTCCGCTCCATATTGCGTCATCGCAAGAACAAAAAATAAACGAAAACCGAAAGTCTGAAAGCAGTTGCATTGGATTTAACTTCATATTAGGATTCTCGTGACAGCACGTGACAGTAAGTCAATAAGCTTAACCGTCAATCTGTGGCAGCAGTAAGGCTAGATTGATGCTTAAAACATACCGCAACAAACAAATTCACACGCATATAAGTATACACACGCATACATGAGTCGGTATGTACTGGTTACTCACACGTAGTCATACACCCACAAATGCACACGCACTAGCGTACATAGACGCAAAATACAAACAGTCTCAAGAGCACGCATAAGGACGTATGACAATGGATAGTCAGGGAGCTGACCTCAATCATTCCCATACATGTATCTACAGCGATGCAAATGTTTTAGAAGAGGGGATCAGGAGTCAGGACACCGCAACACCCAAGATCAACGAATGATGCACATGCATTTTCTCGCGTATATTGATTGTTCACTTCAGCAGTTATGTAAATACCCAAAGCATATCAAGCATACATCTCGATGCATTATTTGTAAACCAGAACGAACACTTCAATGGAAACAACCCGATGTAAAGGATACTGGACAACATTCACTCTTTTACTCGCAGCTACGTAGATTTAACAGTATAAAGAGGTGATTAAAAGTGCTGGATTTCCATTAGCACTTCGCCATTCACATCTTCATTAATATAAACAGCAGGCTGAGGAAGGGAGGGCCTCCAAAACAGAATGAAACGAACACCCCACGGCATGCTGCTCTTAAGAGCTCGAAGCTCTCCGTACAGCCGTCATCAGAAGACTGCGATTGCTCAGTTCAATACTTCCAGGCTCCGCTATTGTTTGCTTTTATTTTCCATGCAACTCGTTCACCTTTAACTAAGCCAACGTCAGAATTTTTACAATTGAACTTTCACAATAAAATGCGTTCTGTAGGTTTCGTGTTCCCAAAACGCTTAATTCCACATTGGTGGTCATGGCAATCTTGACTAATGCATTGGTTTTAGGTAGGGTCAACACGTTAATCGCTGGGACACTGCAGTAACATGCTTCAATATCGGGCCCGCGAAGTTCCAGTGATGTAAATATATATCGGCAGTGAGATTTCACCAAGAACCCTGACCGGCGTTGTTCCTGTTCCCTCAAGGCTGTTGCGACCGATTGTGTTTTGCGACTCCCTTGCTCACCTTCTATACTATGGAGCTGACACTTTATCTGCGGTAATTCTACAATAGCACCATCAAACTTCGCGGTTGTGTTGAATCATGTTAACTCACGCTTGAAACTGCCACCAGGTGGATCTGCTCGCGTGAAAACCCAGCATGATGAAAACTGCCTCAAGCTACACAGTGATATTAAAGATTTAAATAATATAGACGCAAATCATGAATGCAAGGTGATTTAGACGGAAAAATAAATTTAGTGCCGTTGGTATCTTATTGTAATTTTTTCACAAGTAGCAGTTTCCTGTATAGATGGTCACGCGATGAATGGTGTGTTTTCAAAACCCATCAATAGTTGTAGTATCAGTGTTACATTGGAGTTGTTGATAATAAAAATTATATTTTGTCAGAAGGCGAAATTGTAGCACCTTTGAATCGGATGCATGTGTCAGGTTTTTAGTCAAGTTATGGAATTGTGATGTTTTACGTCACGAAATTGTCTCCGTTGTAACCGTTTGTAGGCCTTATGATGCAGGAGGGGAGTTAAGGACCAATACAATTTGCAGGAATCGGGGCCGATGCCGTGGTGGCAACAACCATGGGCTTATCACCCGGGGGCGGGATAAAATGGAATCCCAGCTTTGGTGAAAGGAAGACGCACGAATAAGAGAGATCAAGAAGATTTACACTGTGCCGTCCCCGATCAAGCTGTGGAGGGTAGTTTACTGTCTTCCTTTTCATGATCAGATTTGTGATCATCAACTTTGTTAACTTGGACTAAAAGGTTTTAACGGTACTTGAAAATAGACAAGACGTGGATTTCGCACTGAGGCACTAGTGGTAAATATAAAATCTACATCTACCATTTCAGTCTGTGATACCCTGATGCTACTTAACATGCGAGCCAAGTCAGTCCCTAAAAACTTCATTTTTAATAAATTAATAAGCGACCAAAAGAGGCAGAACGTTTTTATTTACCTTTTTTATTTTCTGGCAGGTATTTCTAGTTAATGGGCCTGTTTCTTGGAAACAACTGACGACCTATTAGCAGAAATTTTGTCTTACGCTCCACATGACTGTTTGTAAAAATAATTGAAACTCACTTTAAAAAGAATATGATAGTATGCACTTTTCTGTTACTAACTGAGAAAATTTGTACATGTTATTTTCAGGCGGGGTTGTGCTCATAATTAAGTGAATAAATCTTTATTTTCTAACTGTGAAGTTGGAGTATCATGCCAAATGTCTAAAAGTAATTGTGGAGTGGAGGTATTTTAATACTTAAAAGGCACTTATCATACAACAGACATCAGTTTTCAACACTCCTGAATTGAAAATAACAGGCATACATGAAAATGTGAGTTGCCAGGTAGAAGTACCCAAGAAATGTTCTCCTATATACATTAATCAGAATTCACTGACAACGTGGAATAATTGTTGCTTTTTTCCTTTATTTTTCAATATATCATTCCATAATATTGTAACCCAATGTGACCAGAGCAGTGCTGTAGTAGGGCGTAGGCGCACGTAGGCGCAGCCAACCATCTTTCTACATCTTAACGTAGCGCCTACGCACAGTAACTGACTGTGTAGTGGGGCGTACATACACTGTAGTCTTAATGCAATAGCTTACGGTATCGCAGCACTGCTACGTTGACGACAGCATAGTTGCCGAATATTCCGGCGCGGTCTCTAGCACCTGGTGTTTCACTAATTTTCAAATTAAATGAAAAAAATAAGAACAGCTGTTTCCATGAAAACCCTACTTATAGTTTCTGCATCGAATATGAGTGCATGCAACGTATGCACATTGTGCATGGTATTCAGCTCTTGAAAACACTAGGGTTGTGTAGCCTCGTGTTTCTGTAATTAGTCTTTGAAGCGTATGGAGTGACATATGTTCGCCGAGTAATGAAATTTTAGATTATTATTTCCAGGTAATGTAACAATTATGGTGTCACACCATAGGCGGATAAAGGGCCCGAGGATACACCCCACGGGTGACTAAAAAAACAGCGCCATTATATCGTTTCTGGGCGTGACGCACCTCTTTTCCTTTAAACTTGTGTTTGACCCCCCACTTCAGTGACCGCTTGGAATGCCTTGATATATGTGTGGTTGGGCCCCTTTCTGGGACATCCGAGGGTCGCCACTGCAGACTCTAAGTAAATACCCACTGGTGGGCGTTGAACGCCTACTTACCTCAAATTTTACCACTACAGCTCTGGACCAGAGAGCCACCATGGTTGCCAATGTCGTGTTTTCAATATCCCATGTCCCCTCATGTTTAGGGGCCCTCTTTTCCGGTTTTACTTTACATGTGCATCCATTTTCTCTTAAACAGTCAATCTCGGAGTGGGGTCCCAAATGAGGGACTCGATAGTTTTGTACACCCGGAAGTTCGTTGGGACTAAGCACTAATAGTTTAACTCGGCTGCGTGCTGTGAAGATTCATGCACGTCATGTAAAAGGAATGCAACAAGAGAGACATTCGCCTCACCTCACGAGGTAAATCCTCACGGCTCGTTTTACCACATGCGTGAGATATGACCTGAACTTATTAACATTCCATGTGCGTAGCTCTCTGTATTAGTAGGGTGGGCCCTCGGAATGAGAGGGGAGGGAATTGGTTGGGCTTAAAATTGTCAAATATGGCTTTCAATGGTCATGTACGTACCAGTCTAACGCAATGAATTAGAACTGCTTGGTTCATCTACGTTATTTTCTTGAAAACTGATGCGGCATTTTTCAGTTGATGATACATATCCAAAAACATTAACGCAACCAATAACAGCTACACCGGTGCGGCAGTGGTCTTTAAGGATACCTTGATCACAGACTGATATACCGTATGATCTTTCACTCTAAATATCTATGTAACTAGCAGCTGTCAATGCATAAAAGTATATATTTTCTGGAGCCACGAGTGAAGGCGAATATATTCAAATCATTGACAACACTGTGACATTCCGTGGTGACGTGACCATGCATTTAAGTAGAACTGCCGTATTTGAAAATAAAATTTAGCCAAGTGCATTCTTTATCATTCACCAAATTTAATGTATTAAATCTGTTATCAAAAATGGTGAAAACTACGTGACTTTCTGTAACTCGAGCCATCGTCTTTTAATCGTCATTTTTCTATAACTAATGCTACTCTTTATCTTAAATCGAATACATAACACATAATGAAAGCTCTAATGAAAAACCCGAGGCGAGAAATATCGCGTAGAAAGCCTTCGACTAAGCATTGGCAATGTTTTTAAAAGATACGACGCCCTGCTGTTAAATGTACTTTGCGAAATGTTGGATCGCGAAGTGTTTTCAAGGTTTCCCTACCTTTCTTCGGCACGAAGGCCTAACAGTTACCACAGAAACATGCAGATAGCAAGACAACATTTCAGACTAATCACAGAAAGTTACTCGTTTACGCACACTTCTTGCGCAACTATCCGACATCCACCATTACACGTGTACGCGTCATTTCCGTAGATTCCATCGCAAGAGTCGACGTACAATTGGATTGTAATCTCGCCTGCCGGCAACATGCAGAAACCATCAACTGAAACAGATCAAATAAGTATATCGTACAGTGTAGGTGCAACAAAGCAACTGTTTGCCCTCATTCCCTGCCTTTGTGTGGCTTTTTAAAACGTAAATGCTAACATAAATCAACGTTCAACAACGTACTTTTGCAATAAAAGAGGTAACCGTTTGTAATACTTGGCGATTACTACGCATACGCCACCATTCAGTTCCGCCGTAACTCAGCATATCAAAGTTGTTAATTCAATATGCTCAAAACGAGAAAATATAGGGAAGTATGAGTTTTCAGTTGATTCCAGTCTTTAACTTGCAAGATTGACGTCAATGATGCAATAATAGGTGACAGAACGAGAATTGGTGGAAATCATCAAAGCAGGGTATAGTAGGCTTTTAAATCTACCAAAGTGAACGCTTGGAGGAAGTTGTACACAAAACTTACTCTTCCAGAAACCGAGACTTGCCATCACAACTATCTCGCGACCATAGCAGCATGGAAAGCCTCATCTTTTATTGTACCCCCTGGTATGACGGAGATGTTACACACGTGTACTTACTCATCATCACGTGATCCTGGTCGTTGATTCCACCATGGTGCAAAACCTCCGAGTAAATTCCTCCCGCTATTGTTCCTGGTTCCTCGCAGGGTTTGTTGTTTAGCAAGAAATACCACTTGGAACACAAGTTAGTTTGCCGTAGTGCACCATGGTAGTAAACACGGAGGTAACTCGTTGAAGACTGTTTATGAAACGAGACATTCTGAAATTTGAAGATATATAGGTCTAAGGGTCACTGCAGACGCAGAGATACGAGCTGAACTGTTTGCATCAAGTGAACGATAGCTGTGCTGACAGCACAAGTCAAATCGAGAATAAATGAATGAATTGACAGTTTTTTCATTCAATTTTTGTGATACTTTTATCACTGATCTTTCATTTGAGACGTAAAGTTCAGCTTGTAGCTGTCCGTGTGCAGTGGCTCTATGTACCAAAACATCGTCTAAAACTATTTCACAAGCGTACTCTACGAGGTCCGTTTATGTGCCAAACAGCAGTTGTGTACGACACCCAGATCCATTAAGTCGTATTACCCTCTCACGCAGCGCCACCTATAGACTAAGTGCACGATATGTTATTTAATGATCTGCCTTCACTCTCCGATTTTAGTATTTCATCTGTCACTCTGCAAACGCCTGTGTTCTACAATGGATCCGGGTTGAAGATGTATTTACATGCTTCTAACTATACTAATGTATGGCAGGAACTAAACTACAATGCTCTTTAAACATTATCTACGCTAAAAGTGTAGTTGTATTCATTGACAAATTGTAAATGTAAAAACAAAAATTCCAGCAAATTGGTGACCTTTGCGCTAATTATAACGTACCTTGGAGTGGCTCACATAGCCCGCATCATGTACTGTTATTCCGCAATACCTCGTCATATATATCTACATCTACATCAACAGCTACGTCTACGTCTACGTCTACGTCTACGTCTGCAACTATATCTACATGTATATATATAGTCAAACACAAACTGACCGTATCGTAAAAATAAAAGGAATTGAGGCATGGGGTTTCATTCTAACGCCAATGGGCTAAATAACACACAAGAGAAAATTTGATTGTCGATGTTATAATTGGTTAGGGCCAGAAATCTTACGAATTTTAAAATTCCCACATCTGTAGGGTCCCCACTGTGCCAATACCATTGCTGTATGTTGTAATCGGCAACGGAGCATGGGCTTTCGCCATATGTCACATCTGCAAATGAACGGAGACAATTACATGTATTTCACAAAAAATGTGCTGCAATTACGAGATTTCACTCGGCCTTGGAAATGATTGGAGTATACCATCTTGGCTATCTATTATCTAGCCTCGAATTCAAGCATTAATTCCCGCCAAGTTTTGATAGTTTCTGTTTTACTTGAGCCAGCTATAAACACGTGACGTCTTTATTGAAAGGTCTTGGCAGTTTGTTATTTTTAGAAGAGGAGCTACAAATTGGTTTGTCACAGCGTGTCACCTCATTTGATTACGAGCAATAACGAGCTGCCAGTTTTTGTACAAGACCAAAAATTACTCTTGATATCTGCAAGCAACAAGTTGAGGCTAATTTCACAAGTATATCGTTGTTAAAAAACACAAATTGGTTTCTACAACGGAAGATAAGCTTATAGCTGCTTCAGTACGATCTCAAAAATGAAGTGTTTATGTTCATGAGTTTATCGAGTACGTTCTGAGTACATCGACCAAATTCGCACCTAATTACCGCTGCCCTACGTTTCGAATTCAAAGTCAAATTAATTGAATTTATGAACTGGGTCATCAAACAGAGCAAAATATTTGTGAGAGTGAGAAAGGAAATGCAATAATTGGATTAATATATCACACTTTTGAGAAAAAAATCTCTTTGCAGTGAGGACACGTGTTGCAAGATGTTACGTAAACTGTGTTACAAGACGAGAGTAGTAGGCTTGTGCCTGGATGATGAAAACAAGAGTAACGCAAGTATTCAAATGTGCCCTCAACTGCACCGCAAACGGCATGGTTATGGGGGGCGATGTTCATGAGTACCATAACAATGGCCACTAGGTGACGCAGCACACGTCAAACCCAACAAAAATCGGGAAGCGTCATTGTATCCACAATAGAAAGATACTTGCAAACTGTTTTGGATATACAGTAGTGGATGCAAAAACACAACTAGGTGACGTCACAGTGCTAGCACCCGTTTGAAAATCAATGTCACCTGACGCCTTACAGCCTTAACACATTTGGCAATTTACATTATGATGCATAGAACCGTTTGAAGGACTAAACAGACTATAGATTTATCCAAAAATGAGGCAGAGTTATTTTCTTCTTTACAGAAACCAGTCTGACAAATTTTGCGAACATTTGCAAACGAGCTTGGAAGATACAAAAGTTAATTAAAAAAAAACACTAAAATTGTCACTAGGTAGAATAGCGGAACTCAGATCCGTCTTAAACCTGCAGACGCCAAAAAAAATAAAAAAATTCTGACATAATCAAATGGCCACATGGTGAAATCGGTCCGAAAATGCGACGTTGTCGTCGTTTTCTAAAAATCTATTTGCCAAATTTCGTAATTAACTTCTCAACGGACCTCAAAGATACAAACGCAAATGCTAAAATTGCAACTAGAGGCAGATAGGTAGTCGGATACATCGAAAATGGACTTGACCCGTCGTCATTTCCACAGGAACGCATCAGGCAACTTTCACGAAAGACTCTAGGGTTTTTTGGAGACGCAGCACTGGACACCGGACGCTCTTCAGCGATGCGCGGCAATTTAAAACCCTAATGTATTAAAGCGTGCGCATAAAATAATTTGAATGATCATACTGTTCAGATTATTTTAAAATTACACGCACATCTTTTCTAACAGAGTAACTTACCCACTGCATTAGGAAATCCCATCCTCATCTCTTCAACAATCCATCTACTTGGGCTTCCATAACCTATAGCAACGGTTATATCCCCATTGTTTGTGGAAGCGTGTAGTGATACATTCATTTTACCGGAAGCCAGTCCATTACAGATACCATCGACTAAAAAGATGAAGATCAAACACAGTCTGTATCAAATTCAACAGCATATGTAGTAGGATCGGGTATGAAATGAAAGTGTTCTTTGATGGACAAGAAATTTCCATCGTCATAGCCATAAGTTATAACGTCATACCAGTGATCCCACGATCAGAACCATTGGACACGCTGGACCTTTTTGCGACCAACACCTCACCTGTTACTGGTCAACAAACAATGCTTGGCGGGTTTACATGTACTTGTTCCCCGATGGCTTTTCAATGTTTTCTCATGAAAAGCCGATACGAGTAGCTAGTCCTCTCAGTCCACTGTGATCGCGAGTGATATTTTTCTGTGAATAGCAGACATCTGATTTACATGTATTTTTCATTTTGGTCAGTAGGTGAAACGGAAAGAGCAGGAGAAACGACTACGAATTTTTAGAAATGTGCTCCTGTAACAGCAACATCACATGTTTCATGTACATACATGTAGCATCTTCACAAAAAATTCGGCGTTTTGCCGTGAGGTGTCGACCGTGAAACACATTTTCTAATGACTAATTTTCGCTTATTGTCAGGTTCATATTACCTATAGTTTTTAAACTGCACTGCGTGACAGCACTGACCATAGGGTGGTGGCCACGAGAAAGTCTACAAAACCCTACCTCCTGTAGCACTGTGAATGGGTGTACCAACTGGAGTTGTAGCCTACCAAACATGGACGCTTTCTGCTCACGTGTTCATGGGAGATTGATTACATAATCGACTCAACACTCGAAAATTGATCAATTCTAAGGCCTGGTTTAGTAATCTAACGAATCAGTAGTTAAATAATGCCATAACCGAAGATTAATTAAGCCGCATGTTCGAGACAAAATTGAGTCTGAATTCGGTTACTACAAACTGGGTCCGAATAATGACCGATCGAAACGCCAACTGAAGACGTTTTAAGACCAGTCGGTGAATTATCCAACTCTAGGAGATGTACATGTAGGTATCAACGGCGGAAAATTGTACCAACAGTGGAAGTATTTGTCATGTAGTTTGTCAGCACTACTGTTTCTCACCTCCGTTTGTGGAGTCCATTGTACCGAACTCGCGATCATTAGTCAGAATTCCACTGACAGGTCCAGGATCCTTACACGTGCTGCCGTTAAAGAGTATTGTCCATTGAGTTAAACCGAGGCCCTGCACCATGAGCGTGCCAATAAATATCACGTGGATAGCAGTGTCGTCTGCACGCTTCTCAAACTCTCGAGACTGTAGAACATAGTAACATCATTAATATTGCCAAAGTTAGTAGGTTGCATGTAATACAAAGTATAAATATGGACACTCGTTAGCATTACTACCGTCGTTTCTACCGCAGTATCGTTCTTCCATTTCATCGATTTCGTCACCGTTTTTGCACTCCATTACATGCAACTTTGTCATCGACGTCAAGTTCTTACCCCACAAACACAGACAGTAGGGCGCAAACTCTTAATGAAGAAAGAAAGTTTAGCTTAGAATTGTTGAAAAGCTTTCTGAACGAAAGTATCGCAGTTTCTAGATAATTAAAAATGTCTTACCCAAAGGGTCCCATTTTTACTGACGATGTCTTTGTCTATGAGTGCTTGCTGAATGTTGAATCGCGACAGCGAAGAACAAATACCTGCAGTTTGAGTTTTAATGAAGACATACAATCATGTTTCAAAAAAGCATTTTGATAGGGTGTCCTTGACATGCATGGGAAAAATAAGGCTGAAATGAGTCTGCGGATTTATTTCAAGCACGATATTCATGGAGTGAGCCTAAGCAACATGTCCACGCCACCTCTTGAGAAACTTTTGATTTAGACCATTTACCGTCATAAAATCAGAATCATCTTGTTCACTACTAGACCTGTGTCATGGAGTATGTCACCTCACGCTACCCTCAGTAGCTTAAGTCATGGAGAATTCTTTTAAGTATATGTTGTTACATAACAGAGTGTATACTAACTTTTTGTTATATAAGATGAAGATTGTTAATTCAGATAAATGCCCCTATTGTAATCTAGTACAGAGTACTGAACACATGTTTTTCCTTTGTGATGTAGTGCAAAGATTGTTGATTAATGTTCAGGACATTTTGACACCTTTCCTTAAGGAAGAAGTCAGAATAACCAAAAATGAAATCATCGCCCAATATTTTATTTATTTATGTAGTCAACAGCACTTGCATCCAGATTGGTCTGCCCTTAAAATATTCATGTCAAAATATATTAAAATTTCGATATTTAATTTTCAAAAACAAAAATAACCGGACAATATTAATATTAAAATGTGGGAGAGCCTCGGTGCTGCCATGCAATGAATCTGTAATATCTGTTATATACTTAACTCATATATTGTTTAGTAGTATTATCATTAAATGATGAAGTGTGTGAATGAGTGTGTGAGTGAAAGTCCTTGCCCCTTTTTCTTGTTCACCCTTTCACCCTTTAAAAATTATCAATGTATATTATTGAAGAATAAAATTATGAGAAAAGGAGAATTCCAACCGTATCAGTGTCAACTTCACTGACTGGTTTCCTGACTATACGTTAGGTGGTGAGTCAGCTTCACGTTAAGATAACTACCTTATCTACTACTACGGCGCATAGGTTTTACATGAATCGGGTAAAAAAAAAATTATGATCTCCTAAGCTGTCAAATGCTCCTGACTTCTCCATCATTCAATTTCAGTCAGTCTCCATCATAAATTTTATGCGCTGTTTTTGCTATGTTTTTGATCGGTAGGTGACGGTCGCTCATTAACATGTATCACGATCACAAATGGCAGCCTATGTTCGTTACGTTCCGAATTATTTATTTCCACATTTTCAAGATTTTCCAAATGGGTATGAAACATGATGAAGATAATAATGATAATGATAATGATAATGATAATAACAACAATGACAATAATGATAATAATAGCAACAATAACAATAACAATAACAATAACAAGAATATTGATGATAACAACAACAGTAATTAACACAGTAACTATTAAAACGGTAAAAGCCTGTCCACATACACGTAATTTAAATTTCTGTTTCAAAATCCCTATCGCATACAATAAACTTGAACAATTGAAGGTAAAACAAACTGCATTTGCTCGTCATCGTTAATCAAATACCTTACCTGATTCTCATGGGCATTTACCAAGTACAGCAAAAAGCGCAAACATGCTACATGTATACTCCCCTTGTACTCTGAGAGTTAAAAAAAGTTTTCTTTTTCGTAACGGTATTGGCGCACATGCCTAAGCTTATGCACTCCAGATCCAACAAAAGAACATCACCCGGAGGAATTGGGACGGGAAACATAGAGATGGGGGAACATCAGTTGTGGAACATAGGATTGAGGAACAGTTAACTGACCTCTAAATTTTGGTGATTTTAAGAAATTGGTAATGTTGCTTTTGTCCGATTTTCCGACAAAGGTCATATCCCATGCCACTGAGATACATGTAATCTTCTCGATTTATTTAATGGTGTGAGTGAGTAAACGAACACTCTTTTCATCCTACCAACGTTGGAGTAGTTCCTGACAGGACAGCTTCTGTTATCAAATTTTAGAGTGTTCTGCACTGGAGAAGGGGATCACGTGCAGCACATATAATGGGAACAGTTGAAAGTAGAAATTGGTATCGCACACTCAAGTCAAACAGTGGAACATGTTTTTCAATAATCTTTTACACCTAAGACAGGAAAATGAATTTGAATGTGAACGTTTACGTCACGCTTAAGGTGACTTCTTCCACCAACCCACCTGCTGTCTTTCCCATGTCATTTTCTTCAAGGGTAATTGACAATCCAATCAGACCAGTCCCGAATGGCCAACCGGTGTCGCAGGTCGCTGGAGGTATCTGCTGATCACATGGTTCAACGGCAAGCTCTACAACTATTTCCCCAGCCGCAATACTGTCGCATATTCCATCGACTGTCAGGGGTAAATATCTGTCTTAGAGATATTGTCATAATCACCTCCCCCACGGAAACAGGTGCGATTATTGGCAACGGCTTTACGAGGCCCGAATAGGTTCTAGAGTCAGGTTTAATACTATTTTATATTAATATTTAATTAGTACACTCATTTTTTTCATTTTCCTCCTCAAAATTAATTTTCGTGAGGATGACATGAAAAATGTTAATGAATATAGTGTTTTAAATCACTTATTAAGTAAACTATCAATGTATTATTTAGATGCACAACCAGTGGAAATATCGTTTTTGGAAATTAAGCAATGTCCAATCACGTAACAACAATATCAACCGTAAGCGCATGGAGGTTTTCTTTAGTGTGTGTGGGGTGGCAAAAATGTACGAAGCCCCAAGCCCCAAATTTCGGCCCCAATGTTTATTGTGTTTCACCGCTATTTAAGCTTCAGAAACCTTTCTTGAATCACTCTGGTCGATTTAAGGCAAGTGGATACACACAAAAATAATTTTGACAGTTTTTTACATTTTTATCTCACCCTAATATTTAATTTTTGGTGCACAGTATAGTGAAGAAAAATAAAATCATTCTGAAAATCCAAACTTGTTTTTTTAATTATATTTGACCAAGCTTCAGTAAGTCATATGGCTTGACTGCTCACCAGCTCAGTGACTGACAAGTGGGGCGGAGCTTACATGTATACAAGGACACTAGCTCTAATCTAACCCTGTCAACAAGCATTGTGTAACCGGGCCATTTAGAGTGCTGTACCAGCTGACATAGATGTTGTAGCGAGACCAAGAATAAAATATTTCTATTTTTGACCATGTGAAAGTTGATGGTGAAATGGTGAACTCCTGATCCGAGCCTGAGCCTGTTTGTTCACCTGTAAAAAATTGAGTAAGCCAAGTCCAATCGAAGCCATTGCTACATTCAGCTTGAGGAGTCAGTGCAGAAACTATGCGTGTGCAACAGAAGTCGAAAGGTGAGGTGTCTTTCGAAAGGACGATGAGTGTCGACGTAGGTGGTGTTGCACGATTTGATGAGAGTGCACGCACGCGCTATGAAGACCCGCCGTGCGCGCGAGACATGGACAACTACATGCCATCAGAGTAGAGTTTTTGGAGATAAACCGTGCTTCTGTGCTAGGACCGCGCCGTAAAGAAACTAGGCTGCCAAACTCAGTGGATTTAATAAATTGCCGCCTGCCGTAACCTAAAGAAGTAGGGAAATGACCCAGTTTTCAACATAACAAAATTGTTCTGGTGCCCAGATTCAAACCTATCCCTGAATTAAAAATCATGATGTTGTTATGAGATTTTAGTGGAAACCAAGGTAAGAAACTTTCGTAACTTTAGAATCTCACCCAAGCGACCATATTTGCGCAAAAAGTGCTATATTCTCATCGCAATGTCCATTCGGTCAAAATGTTGGCGGTACAGGCAGGTGAAAATGTTGAACCATTACGATGAAAGTAGTTCTTTGTTCTCGTCGCCAATGTTGTCATGTAGACAGTAACGCGGCTTTGTGATATAACACATATATTGGTTTATGAAAAGACGGTAACTACATATGATATTGGAATACTAATGCTGATCGAAAGTAGCTTCCCATCGAACGCGCTTCAGCCTTAGTCAGGCCTCGGGTCTACGTAATATAGTTAGAGAGTCTTTTACCACTCTGAGTGGAGAGTTCAGGTGAGTCGCATAAACAATCAACACATGTTTTTAATGATGTGTGGTCGGCACACCAGAACAGCAGACAACAGATCAACGCTGAGCTCCGCCCACGTGACAGCCATGTTTGTTTTGGTCGTCTGTTGTGCTTCACAAGTTAGTAAAAATGATTAAAATTAGGCTGTAAACAAACAGGTATGTCACATTTTCTAAGCATGAAGTATATATCAGCTTTATTTCTAGCACATCAACAAAAATTGAAACATTATGACGGCGCCTTCTAAACGAACTTTGACCTCAAGTAGCAATCGATGCCGCTTAAGTTCAAAGCCGTTCGGCTCGTGATTTCAGGGTAGTGACAAGATTTGGGCGTATTTTTTGCAACACGTGAGTCAATTTTCACGAAATTGGCAATTTGAAATCCTTTAGAACTGAAGTAAAATCGCGTGCCAGGGTTTTTTGATACATGCACCAGATTTTTAGTTATTAGACGGAAAGTGACCAAATGACAGAAAGTGGCGTGCTTGCCCCAACTCACACACAAAAAATGCCACAAAATCAAGATCATAATGATTTTGTACACATATTTGGTATGGATAAGCAGAATGTTGCACAAGGAAACAGTTGATGATAATCCCTTAACATTTTGAAAAAAATTCGAGGGAAAATTTTTTGAAAATTAAAAAATAAGATATTAAAAAACTGAAGTACAATAAAAGCTTTTTCTTCGATTTTTGTCACTTTCAAAGTCATTTCTAACTAGTTAAACCCCCTTTGTACTCATTATAGATAAAATCTGAACATTTTACCAGTGTATACATGTACACTCCCCTTAATGGCAGGGGTAGATTTGCCTTCGCTATAGATGATGAAGCCAGGACGTCTTGGTCAAGAACGTTTTGCTAGACCGAGAATCAGGTAAACAAATGCAAGCGATATGCGCACGATGTGCAATAGTTTTGACAATCTTTCGTCTTAACATTTAACCACAGATTAGACGAAGGTAATAAATTCCTACCTGACCTTTTTTACCAGAAGTCAATTTCGAGTTGCTAGAGACAAAATCTATTATAAAATTCTTTATTTATCTGAGCACATAAGATGTTGCGAACATTTTAACACAGGGATAGCTACAATATTTATTCACTTACCTCTTGAAGAATGGTACCTATTTATCATTCCATAACCAAACCATGTGATCTCGATAGGGCCCGGATGTTGACACGGTTGTCCGTTGATTCGAAAGTACCAACGAGTGCACCCCATTTTCATGTAAGTGGTCCTGAGAACTGCGCGAAACTGCACGCGCAGGGACGTATGATTTAGCTTCTTGTCGTAAGTCATATCCTATAAAATCCAGGTTCTACCACGTCAGCAACTGCTGTTGTTGTGGTTTTTATTATTTTGAGTGAATTAAAAATCAACAAGACTGCTCTTTACAATATAGTACACGTTGCACAAAGTCCACCAACTAAATCCTTAGAACTGCGTGAAAATGGAAATAGTACAAAGCATGATAAACATCTACAATTTATTGCTAAAACTGCAATTCGCCATGTTTAGCTGACTGAATTTGAAAATAAAGAAAGCAGTTTATTCCCAGTAAAATCGGTCACATAAGAAGGATTGTTCTCAAACTTCCTCGACCCCCTCTACCCACAACCCCCACGACTAACGACCCACAACTCTCTCGACCCACGACTTGTGGCAATATATGTACATGTACCTTTGCGCTTTTGACACATTTCATTACTATATTACGGCACTGAATCACTTTCCCATAAAACATACCTGCACGCAAATCTGGTCTGGCTCACGTCTGGCGGTTAAAACAGAAAGTGACGTGAGAACGTAATCTGAAATACCAGATTTTGAGCGAGATATTTTTTGTCACGGAAATAGTTCCACGAGAGATTACCAATGATTCCTTTCTAGTAAGCGTAAGGAGAGAGTACGATAACGTGAATGTACACGATTTTACATTATTATTATTTGATTTCTTCTGCATACTCGTTTAAAATATACATTGTACGCCATACAACATTGAGAAAACTTTTTAGAGTAACAGTATTTTTCCAAATGAATATACTGAAGAAATTACATATTCGTCGGCTCCTCGCAGTCTCTCCAACTTGCTTGAAGTTGCCATTCACTAAAGAGCAGCAGAGACGATTACACTCTGCCGGGAACGTCATCTGTAACGGTGGTAGGTCTTTGATTTGATTTGGTCGCTTTGTCTTTTTCCGTTTTTGGCTTCAAACTTGCCTAATCAGCTCTCTTAATTGCAAAAAAGCAAAGAAAAGCCAGCTGAGCTCCCGGCCCCACTGGATATTGATGCAAGTCAGCCCTTATTACATAATCAGTTGAGCTTGTATAGGCTGGACCGAGGGGGTTGTGGGACGTGAGACAAGGGGGTCATGGGTCAAGAGGGTTTTTGAACAATCCTCATAATACTCCTTACAGTGATAGAATTCATCACAGGAATAAGTACACGAGTCATTTTCATAATTTTAGGGCTGGCCAACATCAACAAACTCGAAAAGCGTCTTGTTGAGTGCATAACAGAATTATTGTTATTGCACATAACGGAAATAGAATACTTTCACGCTAAAAGTAAACCACGAGGACGCCTTATGAGAGTAAAATGTCCAAATCTATTTTTGTTTTTTATTTACCCAACTAATTTAGGCGAAATGCAGGTTTTAACGTCAGGTTTCACTTGCCTAGGAGTACCGGAGATCTCCGAAAAAAAAAACGCCCCTTGAAAGATCGCCAACAGAAATAGCAATCCTAATTGGAAAGTACATGAGTACAGAGTTTTGTTGAAGTTTTCTGCTTAATTTAGGACATTTACCGTAACAATTCCATGCTTGGTAGTTGAATGAAAACTAGGGTAATAGAAATGCTGAAGGTTTGTCGCGCCCATGTCTGTACATTCATTTGTGGTTCCTGAAAACATTCGAACAAGAAGAAGAATGCCATACAACTGCTTAAAGAATACTCACTGGCCTAGTAGTTAAAACACTAAATATACAATCACAAGATCATGGTGTAGACTTGAACCTTCGACGCACTGTCACAGCGCGTGACCTGACTTTCGCTTACGTCAGGGCAAGAAACAGCAAAGAAACCCCCAGAAGTCGGTGTTCTATTCAATATACTCTGGTCCCGGCGACAGATACCTACCTCTCCGCGTGAACCAGTGAAAGTTCAAAATACTGTTGACTACAGTTGTTTGGTTGCTGCTTTCTTGCAGTGACACAATATTACGCGAAAAGAGCCTTCACACTTTTTTTGCCGTGCTGCTATTATATGTTTTAAACACCATCGTGTGCTGAAACATTTGGGTTAAGTCTAGGAAGTCTTCATGAGATCGTTAGCGGCCAAGTTTAAAAACTGCGCAATCATGTAAATTGAAATTGCGTCAAATTTATTAAAGAAACTAAAGAACGTAATCATTTTCCTACCAGCTACTGCGCAGGCAGAAGTGTAAAAGTCCCAATCAGAATCGTCGACCAAACTCGACTGGCTAACGCACGGGAACAGTCGACAGAGGTTATCGACACTCTTAAAATTGAAGGATAAACAACCCTTTTCTTGAAGACAGAGATCTCCACAGACCATCTTAGACGACGCCGTGAAATTTTTGACGACGGCATTCACGATACGCTTCGAACTGACCAGATTGTATTTCTTCTGTCTTCCAAAGCAACTGACTTGAAAAATACAAGCGCTGACGAGACACGTAACGAATAATTTCAATTCACCCATCTACAGTACGTTTCCCAAAACTTGTGTGCAAAGTCTATTCCCTAAATCGGTTTTACTTCAATCAGAACGAATGCCTCATTGGTTTGCTTTAAACTATAGAGCGCTTAAGTAGCTGTGACGTGAAAACATCACTTGAAAGCGCAACTGATTACTTAGTCAAGGTTACGTAAGCAATCTGAATTTTAATACTTGCTATGCAAATATCTAAGGAAAAGCTTTTCCAACAACCGACCGAACGCAGAAAAATGAAGGCGATCACAGACACTTAAGTAACTCCTCATTGTTCACTGCTAGTCTGTTTATATTTGAAATGCTGCAAAACACTTATTAAAGGGCAAGTTGCACGTAATAAAAAGTTTGAGGTTAATTGCTGAACGTGATAGACTTTTTGAAGTTATTAATCTTTTAGGCCTACCAGAGCCAAAAGACGACGAAACACTTTGGGCTTTTGTTATTATTGTTACAGATCGCAAATTCTCGACGTTAGGTGTCAAACAACCGCTAAAATCAAAGTGACATGACTATAAGTACATACGCGGGGGTATAGTTAGGCAGTAAAGGGTTTGACTGCGACCACAGACTTGCAGGTGCGACTCCACTCTGAGTCTAACTTCAGAAAATCATGTTTCTAGGCGATGATGTCCCTTTAATAACCGCTGCTGGCTGACCACTGCTGACCACTGCTGATCACTGCTGATCACTGCTGATCACTAACTGATCAATGCTGATCACTGATGATCGTTGGTGACTAGCTCGGTTACGAAGACTCACTTGAGAATTAAAACAGAACATCCGGCTAACGTTCCGTAGAATTACTTCCCAAATAACTGTATGTCAAGTCAACAATGCATAAAGTAGATGAGAGCACACTCAAGATTTGCTCTTTAGTTAGATAATTTATATGCACTATTGCTTAGTTGAGATGCGCTAAATTTGCAATAACATTATTCAGTAATGAAGAAAACGAAGCGCCAGACCAAATTTTGGACATAATTCTTCAAATTGAAGTCGCTTTTCACAAAAAAGAAAACACTGCGCGTGTCCCGAAATGCAAGGTCCTTCTCAGTGTCAGTTAACGTGCTTCGCTTTTCAAAGGCTTGTGTGACCTCGCCAATCTCAAAAGATTCTAGATTCCCTGAACGCCTTAAAGTTTCTCATTGTTGCTCTTAGTTAAGAATGGAGCTAATGATCTTGAAATGAACTTACAATGGATAAGTGGTAACAGAAGTATTTTTTTTCATTTGGAGCCTTCCATATCCATGAGGTAAGGTCCTAGTTAGATATTAGTCACAATGCAAATATCGAGTTCTGAGAGACGTCGAACGATTCATTTGCTTTCTCGATTATTCTTGAGATATAATATTATTCTGTTCTCAATAGTGTGATAACTGAAAGAAATCTTTTTCTACATTGCGATAGCTTGATAGCATCTGATGACGTCACGTCATTTGTCTGGCAGCGACATCACACATGTATATTCATAATAGGATATCTAAGTTTTGTTGATAGTAGCGGCCAAAGGGGGCAGGGCCCCTGTTCAGCAACATAAAATCGGGGACCATTGGAAATAGGCGACCAATGGAGGTGGAACTCATTCAGAAGAATCCGAAGATGCGGTCTTAAGTCAAACCTGGTGGAGTTAAACCAAGTTTTACTAGACCACTGGACTAAAAGTTTAACCACCTTTATGAAATGCAGATTATCTTTAAACCTTGTCTAATTCTAGTTTAAATCAGGTTTAACTTTAAACCTTCCTCATGAAATCGGCTGCTGGTGTCTACCCTACATGTGCACGCCCCCAGCCTCGTCCCTAAGTCTCAAATGGCACTGACTGGTTTAACCAATTGGGACTTGGTTATGCGAAATGAAATATGTCAGAATTCTGACAAATAATTATGATAATCACGGAATATCACTGCTAACGTAATTTTCTGCTATTTTATAAAAAGATGAAATCTAACGGTATATTGCAGCAATTTAGGTCTACATTAATGCAGCCTTTATTCCAAACAATGACCAAAACATTCCTTCTGCTTCATGAATGGCAGCAACAACGCATGTGAGACTATTTATAATCTGCCTTTGTTTTAATGACGTCAAGACAGCGGCCAATCATTGCGCAAAAGGTAATTCCACAAACCAAGCCTCCAATGGTTAAGCCCTTCAGCGCCATCTTGGGGCTTGGGGACGAGGCTGAGACGCCTCCTGTTTCTTTTCCTCCAGCAACAACATCAAACCGTCACGAACGTGTAGTGGTAAATTATTTTTCCCTGATGTCTTCAAAGAATTGAGGTCTTATTAGATATTACGTGACAGCGCGGTATAGAATGACATATCATTTACATAAAACATGAGGTCCAGTCCCTGTAACTGCGACGATGTTACAATGAAGAGGGCAGTAACACGCTTTCAGGAACCAATGGCGGATATTCTCTATCAATATCAGTCAACTCGAGTTCGGTCAATAGATCATTGTTTATGTCAACGCCATCTCAACTCTGCTGTAATCGATTAAATGAGAGTTTAGTCATGCCAATGCAAAGGTGATAGAATGTTGCGTAAATGTCAACGATCTTTGCAGTCAATGTACTCGTACATGTAAATTCTTGAAACTGAACAATCAAATTTAACGTGACATGTGTTTGTTAAATTTTTTGTTTTTTTCCGATATTGCTATCAAGAGTTTTGTAAGTATGAGATGTCTCTTTCCAACGGGGAATAAATGTTCTCGAGGAGAAATAAAAAACACGATGATGCAATGTACTATAGGGGCAAATAGTGAGGACTAGACAGATGCCTACGCATCAAAACGTTGTTTTTTCATGATAAACATGTCGATTCTGAATTAGTCTCTGTTAAACGTAACGGCATGCACTAACTGTCTTTTTGGTTTTTGTGTTTTAATTCTTTTTGGAAGAACTGTTGGAATCTTACAGCTCTCGGATCGTTAGAAAACACCAAGTGGAAAGAGTGAAAAAATTGACCAAAAGGTGTCTGAAATCAGTGACCTCGCGTCGTGCAACAAAGCTGAACCCCTCACAGACATACAGAGACCACAACATGGTTGCAGTCTGGTTACAGGCCTGTGTTGGCACTATCGATACAAGCTTAACAAGTTCTACGGATATCTGAGCGTTAGGAAATTTACACTACCGGCTGGCACTGTCAAATGGTGGCGCTACGAGCATATCCTACAAACCATAATTAACGTAGCACTTCTCCTCTCTTTACTCAAAATTGCAAACTTTAAAAGAGAAACACTTGCAGACGTAGCAGTATCACAGTTTTCAATAATTTAATCAATTCCAGGGGCGGATCCAGGATTTTGAGCTATGGGGGGAAAGGGCACAGGAATAACCAGAATTTCGGCAGATGCGCGCGCCCAGCCTAAAATGTAGGGATGCAGGGCACTCGAATTTTTGGGTTTGCGGACTTTTTGACTAAAAAAAATAGGTAATTGTTCAAGGCCTATGCATTGTTTATTCACCCCCTGGCGCATGTGCTAGTCAGCGATTCGCACCCGAGCTGCCAAATGGTATCTGGTAAAATTTTAGGGGGGGGGGACATGGCCCCCTTGGCCCCCCTGAATCCGCCACTGAATTCAGCTTGGCTCCTTAAACATTTATTTGCTCAAACAGTGTTATGTAACCAAACATCCTAGACTGTGTTGTACCGACTGCGTATGTATGTAACAGGAAATAAATCCGACTGTCAAACAAACTGTGTACAACAAGGTACATATTATACGGGTTAATATGTACATACAAAAGTAGACAAGTTGCAAACGGCGGTTGAACACGTGAATTTTGCGCAAATGTGAATACTGCAACACATAGACGAGACAGAACAGTCACCCAGGTAAGCCTATCTCAACACTGCACGGCAAATGTCAGTGATTTGAATTGAGTAAAGATTGAATTGAACGCAAAATACCTTGTTCCGGCATTGGTTAAAACGATAGCAATAACAGTGTAAAGTGTCGCTCTTTTGGTCTAAACTATTAACATTTTCGTGGTCACGTTTTGTACCGAGAAACATTTTTTTCGCAGTGCACTGTCTTTTGTTAACATGGCTTCTCATTGGTTAAAGTAATGAAACCTACCAAGGCATGCGCATTGATGCCCTCAGACGTACATGTAATTCAGTGTGTCGTTCATCATTTTTCAACAGGGCTCTTTTCGATATGTGGCGCTATATTAGTGGGTACAAGCGAAACCGTATATTTCAAAAGCCACACATGCTCAAGAGAGGCCTTTGTTAACAGCTCCATGAACTGCCCTACGTGGCACTGCGTGAACGCGTTACGACATCAAAAGCTACTCGGGTAGAGAGAAAACAAGCCGACTGTTGACCGAATGGATGCTACGCATACTAAACATGATTAACAAATGCACATCTACTGTACCTGAAGGCACGTGTCAATTTTAAGTTTTCACTATTCAGTGTATTACTTGTTTAAGTGCTCAATAACTGCAGAGCTGGCCACGTGCCCGCCACCATTGCAGGTTCTTGTACATACCACCATGAATTGTGGAACATAATAATGTCATCTCAATCACTTTAGCTCAGACTGAAGGAAATAAGCATGCTGGTAGCATGTTATTGAAAGAAATATTTCTAGCCCACGTAGACCAAATACTCGTTTGTGCACACTTCTTGAGCAACGATACGACATCCGCCACCATAGCACGTGTACGCGTCTTTTCAGTGGATCCCACTAGCAAGTCAAGCCTAATTTTTTTGGTTCATTTTCATTTTGTTGCTAATGCTCATCAAGCAAAACTATCAAGGTACGGTTCCATACAGTCAACGATTTGTCGGCAAGATCATTCAACAAACCCGACACTTACACTCGATATCCTTTATTAGCACTGACCTGTTGCCCTGGGTGGTTGCCGTGAGTAGTTTGTTCTCTGACATCAGTACCTACATGTGAGTGATTAGGACTGATTTTTATGAATTTCTAAGCCTATTTTGATACCCTATTTATGTAAAATCATGAGCAGTGCTTGGAATTTAGGAAAAAAATGGAAAATTTGCCTGTGCTCAGCAATTACATTTATCTTGAAAATTCAAATGTTGAGCAGATTTCAGTATCTCACGTTTTTGGGAACTTTTTAGATTCTTAAAGTATAGTACTTAATGACCTTAAAAACACCAAAATTATTTTGCCCACAAAAAGTGGCCACGGAAGTGATTTTCTAGGCTGCCTTCTTAGAGTCGAATGGACTATGGCCTATGTTGGACGGAATGAAATTTTTACATCTTTCATTTCCTTTACAATATCGACTTGTCGTGTTTCTATTGATCTCGATAATTTGTATTGAATGCGAATCATACAAGGCGTTCTTCATATCTTCAGTTTAGCCTACTATTCGCACTTCTCTTTCAAATAATTCGATACATGTTTTTATGTATGCATGTTTATATGTTTGTACTTACTTAAACGATGAACAATTTAGACACGGGTTATATCACTTTCAGACATTTTATTGAATTTTCCAATGTTCTGTTAACATTTATTTCCTCAAGAAATATGAAAATACTTCACAGTTATATCCTGCTGACGACACGAATTAAACCATTCTATAAAATATGTTATGACCTACTGACAACAACCTTTGTTCATTAATCATTGCTAGTGGCATTGAGTGAACGTGTTTTGACATCAAACAATCCTTCACGGTCAGATTCCCTATCCAGCAAAAGCCCTACCACATTCATTTCGTGACGTAAAGAGTCGTCCGGGATTCATGTGCCCAATTTCATTGATAGCAGGGTTCTACTTGTCCCGGGTTCTGTGTGTCCACTTTTCTGTGTATCGGAGGGTGCTTTAAGTTTCTTGGTTTCTAGGTGTCCCGATGTGGTAGTTGTGATTGTCTCCATGTAGAATACCATACATGTAGCTGCGTTTATTTGAAAGCCAGCATTTGGACGCGGAGTACCCCGATGCTCCATTCATACAAATGTACACGCAAGCTGGACAATTTCTCCAGGGGCATAACGGTTATTTTCAAATAGGGTTCTATAAGTCCCTAGTCAGCACATGACCAGTCAAGAAATAGACACTAGGTCGCCGTTGGTGACCTAGCCAGAATTTGCAAATTAAAGGCGCGTTTTTTAGATCCAGCTCGTATTAAAAATTTCCAGGGGTGGGGTATTGCTTGATCTGACAAATACCAGGATCCGATGAGGATAGACAAAACAACATGTTAGTTTCTTACTTGCCGAATGTTTTACCATGTTATTCTGTGATGATTTCGACTCAAAATTGTCATCTGGACTTAAAAAAGGCGATTTAAGCTAAAACTTGCACAATCGTACGCTTATCACCTGGAATAAAACGCAAAAGACCAGGTACACATGTAAACTGGGACAATAAGAATCCGAGGCAAATAGAAAACGGGTCTCATAGAATCCGGTACGCATAGAACCATAACACAGTGAACCGGGACGCAAAGAACTCGGAAGGCAATGTTTTCCCTGTTTGTTGAATTATATGATCTAGCCTCTACAACAGTGTAGTGTCGACAACCACTGTATACCTGTACCTGAAACAATGACGAAAACCTCTTAGAAAATAAGCAAACGTGTAAATTTATTGTAATGCACAGTCCCAATCCAAATACTGCAAATTATTCGTTTACGCACACTTCATGCGCAACGATGCGACAGCCGCTTCCATAGCACGTGTATGCGTCATTTCCGTTTATTCCATTGCATGATTCTACGTACATCTGGATTGCAACTTCCCCTGCTGGCAACTTGCAGAAACCATCAACTGAAACAGATCAAATTAATCTATGATACAGACATACAATTTGAAGAACCCATCAAGAGGAACAGGTGCAGTGTAATCGGTGCGCTGAATAACTCTCATTGGTCAAAACCAGACATGCTTGACCTCCCTCACTTCGAGGATTATCACCGCTTTCAGCGAATCTTCTTAGACAGCTATGTCATGTTTCTCATAGCAACCCAACAACGCAGACTGCCACCTGTCGTGTACTCCGTAGTACATATTCCACCTCAAAGTGTTGGCGCCATAATGCTCCCTATGGGCTTAAACGATAATGATAACGAAATGGGGGCATAGTGTCTGCGAAGTGCTCAGACGAGCAAGGTGTACAGGCCCATTATTTCAATGTACATGTACCAAGCATGTCTGGCACGCGTGTATTGTATCGCCTTTCCGATTATTGAGGTCATTTATAATGTGTTTTTCAAAAATATATCGAAAATTTAGTAACAGTGAAGAAGGAAGATGAATTAGTGTGACGTCATAATCTTTTTTTCTTGAGTCCGAACATTTTAACTATTTGATTGTCGCTCAAGTGGTATTCAGCTATCAAAAAACTCGCTTTAGTCTCTAATGTTTGCCAAAAAAGAGTCTACAAATCTCAATAATTTCTCTTAAAAGTGTAACTTACATTGCAGTTGAAAATGGTCCATTCAGTTACCTATACACTGGGTCTGCGATGAAATTCATATCATAATGTCTCCTTTGAAAAAAATTACTCTTGCTTTCATTACAGTTATCATCATTTGTTGTATCGACGTTGCTATAGTACGACTTCACATTGTATGTGGCGACCGGGGAAAATTCCAAGTCGCCACGAAGTCGCCACCGCAAGTACTAAACCAGATACAGTGTAATATTTCATTCAAACATTGCTTCAAAATTGATGATGACTTCCAAATCTAAACCAATAACATGTTACCCCAGATTCAATACCTGTGGTTCAAAATTGTTCACTGTATGACGTTGAATGTGTGTACCTGCCAACTTCAGCATACAGCACATGTGCAAAATATGCGCTCAAGTCACAACTGTAACCAGACAGATTAGGTTCGGAACTGTTTGGAAACATTGGACAATTTCGGAGATTAGAGTGATTACCTGCTGTGTTTCAAATCGTCTGCTTTCTCCGTAGGTTAGAGGAATAGTGAAGATTTAAAGAAGAATTAGAAAAATACGCCTAAGCATTGCATCATGTTAATTATGATGACGTTGTTTCGAAATCTGTGAAATGAAATTTCTCCAAGTCTATTACTTCGTCAAGAAATATCTTTTATTTAGTATCTCCAAGTCTTGAGCTTTGTCAAAAACATTTTATGCGGGCCTACAGTATAGTACGTTGTGCACCTACACATCAGTTTCATTTCTAACTTTGGAGGCCATTTCATACACATATCGGGCCATGTAGTGTCATTTGATGCACTCTTTGGGCCACATAAGTACATTTACGTGTTTTTCAACATTATCATTCAACATGTATTCCATAGCCTCAATAACAAACCCAAATGCAACAAGGTAGACATGCGCTGCTCACCACCCCAAACCTTATCTCTACCGTCCAATTTGCATTCATCATCGCGATCAAGCACCACTGAGTTGATACTGCCCTATTTGTGGCCCCAGATTGAGTCATAATAGTGGCCAATACGTCATCACTAAACAACCGAATTACGAATGTGGACTCACTTATCATCATATGATTCTGGTCGTCGATTGTCCCGTTTTGTACATAACTAGTGTAAATGCCACCGGCTATTGGCCCCGGATCCTGACATCGCTCACCGTTCAGCAGGAATCCCCAAGTGGAACATCTTCCACTCTGGCGCAGGTTACCTTGATAGTAAACGCGGAGATAACTGATTGGAGACTGTTTGTTGAAAGTAGCGTTCTGAAATTATAAAATGGCTGCTGTTGATATTAGAATCTGTTTTGACTTTTTGTTAGCCTGAAGGAACATAACTTAGGAATATTAACACGACATTGAAACCGAGCTTTATTTCAGCCGGACCTCATCATTTGAAGAATATTTTTTTTTAGCTTGGGTGGTTTGCCTGATACCAATCAAACTGAGAGAACTTTCCTAACGACAACTCGCCTGAATTAAGATTTGTTCGTTGTGACGGAAAGCACGCGGTCCGTTCACATCAATCTTCATATTAGAATTATCCTTTAGTTGAGAAAAAACTTTGAAGACTCTTCTAAAAACAAACGCATTAGCAAGCTCAACAATCGGTTTTAGGGAATTGTGGATAAAATCTCACTACGTTATATCAGATAAAACAGCGAAAATGGAGGTGGGTGGGACACACCCTCAGAAAAGCTGATGAAAGCATCACAAAACAAGCCCTGTCCTGTAACCCGCATGGAAGTCGTCGACGAGGCAGACTAGTCCAAACGTGGAGGTTGACAATGGAAGCCGAACTCCGTGAAACCGGATACAACATGCAGCAAATAAGACAGATGGCGAACAACAGGAGTCGATGGCGTTCGGTCAAAGAGGCCCTATCCACCATGGGGTGGCAAGGGTTGTAAATCAAGTAAGTCACGTTATATCTTGAATAACACAGGAAGAATAGGTTGTAGTGAAAAACATATGTATCTCCTTCATTTGAAATTGAATAATTGACTAAGTAAAAGTATCAAACTTGTAAATGACGCTATAGATGTTCTTAATCGACCTTAAACCTTGAACCTAATTAAGCAGTCTGGTAGATTGGCACGTGTCAATAATTATCAATCAGGGTAGGTATTCTTGCAATAAAAATCCGCCAACTCCCGATCTCATCATGTAACTAGTTCCAGTGAAATACTACAATATATATAGATTATTACATGGCGAAATCATTATCCCCCGTTATCTAGAGCCCTCGTGGATTTTGGAGAATTATCGCCCTAGGGGTGTTACCACATACTAAACGAGAAACATTGTAATGAATCGATTTACCTTTTCTGACTCTCCAAGGCTTTGTAACTACTTTCTATGTCAGAGACCCGGGGTCGGAAGTAGTGACCTTTTATGAAAAACCGGGCTATTTTTGTCAAATAATGCTTTTACTAAAAACCAATTGAAAACTTAAATATAAAATAAATAAATTGAATTAATAAATTAAGGTTTACCAACTATCATAGCTTAAAACACGTTTTTTTTTTTCACGCTAAGCTTCGACCGGGAAATCGTCTGCTAAAGTAGGTTACCACTGGTAACTGAATATAATTCCCAAGTCAAAGATCCTGACCACACGATACCCGCATTCAAACTGGAGATCGGTGATTTACAAGTAAAGAGGACATGAGAGAAAAGTTTCACTGAATTAAAATATCATTTTTATGGAAATTATGTGCCTTATTTTTCGTAGCGTATAAATACAGAACAATGCGGTTTGTTGAACATGCGATTATTGCGCGTGCTCATTTAAGTATTCTATTTTAACTCTTGATTACGTCAGTCGCTGCATGGTGTAGTGGTAAAGTCGGCGTCCAGCAATTCCAGGGTCCCGGGTTCGACTCCGTCCTCGGTTTCCCGCCAAATCGTTATCTCACTAATTTTATGGGTTATTACACGATTGACGCTAATATTGTGGTATAAAAGGTATTATTAATATCGTACATATGACAAATTTCCGACATCTGTAGGATCACCCGTGTTCCAATACCATTGTTGGATGTTGTAATCGCTGACGCTGCAGATGTGTTCCACATTCAGTAGGTCTGAAAAGGAACGGAGGAAATTACTTCAGCATGCAGGAAAGTACTGGCTTTACAATTTCTAAATGTATCATTATTACACACGGTTATCATGATCACGGTATCGGGATAGACAGGGCTTCTCGCACAGATAAGCAGATGTTTCGGAAATACTTGGTAGTGATAAAAGGTGCATATTAGATATTCGTCACGAAATAGGTGCTATTTTTTACTTGAAAATGTTATGCAAATAGGTAGTACTCGTGAAAATGCGTTTGAAAACAAAACTTTCGTTCTTAGCCGATGAAAATGAATTGCGTAATAGATAAAAATACGCTGTTGTTGGAAATGACCACGGACATCGACAAGAAGCTTGACCGTCTTCCCTATTGCTACAGTTTCAAAGGTTATATTCCGTGTGATAGTACAGCTTTGGGGTAGGCATACCATGACAGACTGATTTACATTGGAGTAGCATGGCATGTTCATGGCAAGTGATCACATGTTCTCTGATACTACTGGTGCTGGTTATAACGTGGGCATGTAAAAAGGATACTCAGTTTGGTCAGAAAGGTGTGTAATATTTATTGATATTATCATGCTTGGGGTGAAAATGAAAAAATTAACAGTATTCCGATATGCTACCCGAAGTTAATTATAATAACTTTATCCAAACAGAGATATACACTGTAAGAACATACCCACGGCATTAGGACCACCCATTCTTACTTCCTCGACAATCCATCTGTTGGGGCTAAACAATCCTGTAGCAACATCTTTGTACCCGACCGTGTACACGTGCAGTGAGATGTTTAGTTTACCGGAGGGTAGGTCTTTGCAGATGCCGTCAACTAAAAGAGATGAAGTAAAACACGCCAACAACAGAAAGAAAAACAGCAGATACCAGAAATAATTTCGATCAGTCAATTCCAAGTCCTATATCGATGCCTATTTTTCATTTAACCCGTATTAAATGTAACTGGTGATAATCAAGCACTGACAACACTGCTGCATGAATATGTTGAATCTACTACATGCATTCCGTTCTCAAATCCTGTTGCATGGCAATTAAACAATCAGGTTGTCGGTACACACAATTGTAGTTGCTTGATGAATCATCGGAATTATCTTTGAGTGACAGCACACGAAATCTGTAAGGATTCGCGATGCGAATCTTGAAACGCAGTTTCTAAGTCTGAAAGCTAATCAAATTCTGAAAATTTCACTTTTCTTGCATGGACCAATTGATGTGGTGGATATCCCGTTTTCGTTGCAAATGACACGAATTTATCATTTTCATAATGTCTGCACAGGACCAATCCAACTTACCCCCATTTGTGCCGTCTGCAAACTGATGTCCGAGGCTGTCTTCCAGAATTCCACTGACGGGTCCGGGGTCCTTACATGTGCTGCCATTAAAGTGTATTGTCCAGCGACTCAAACTTGTGTTCAGCAAAGTGAACGGACCAAGAAATATCACGTGAACAGCAGTGTTGTCCGCACGCTTCTCAAACTCTTGAGACTGAATGAACACATTGAATTTCAATGACATACATGTATTTTCAGCAGGAACACCACTGCATACAGCCATTGCCATTGTCACCAATTATATCATATTTGCTAAGACCACCTTTGCTGTAAACCCGACAATCGATGTGATTATCAGAAGTACTAGTTCGGCGTTAATGTTCACCAAACGTCACCATGGACAACATCAATACAAGTACATCACAGTCTAAGGGAGAACTTTCTGAATCTATATAACGTTTCACTTTATAGGACAGATGCAACGTCAATCCAAGTTATTAAGAATTAAAAATGTCGTACCCAAAGAGTTGCATTTTTGACCGAGCTCTCGTTTAACCACACTTGTTGTTGAACATTGAATCTTGACAATGGTGGGCATGTTCCTAGAAATAAACGAATGAGGAAGACATTTCAAGTATGTTTCAACAAAAGAAACTATGGTTTTGAACCGCTTTTTCTTATGTTCCAAAGTGAGAACGATATTAATACATATTGATACCAAATACACTGTACATTTAGCGGTTGCATATTATACGTGCACGATATCCAGCTTTTATTGATTGCGGAATATCTTTCTAAACGCTCACTGGGATGGTGAGTAAGAGTAATGAAAATGAATGCTCTAAATCCCCTCTACCTCTACACCCCACCACCAGCTCGACCCTAGCGGACCCAATCATTGTGATCGGGTATATAACAGAAAGCAAATAATAAAATTCGAAATCATGAACATTCCCGTTAACGCACTCTCTAGGTAAGTTCAGTAGAGCGGTGCTATTGGTAATCGCTCGTGGAACTATTTTTGTGGCAACGATACCGCGGCCACAGATCACGTTCTCAAGCCAGTTTCTGTTTGTAACCACCAAATTGAGCCACAGCCTCCTTGTGTGTAGGTATGTCCTATGGGAAAGTCATTCAGCGGCGTAAAGGATTATGAAATGCTTAAAAGGCGCATCTATTGCCACAGGTCATGGGTGGAGGGGTTGCGGGTCGTGGGCCGTTGTAGTTGTGAGTCCGAGCCGTTGTGAGTAGAGGTGGTATTGGGATGTGTGGATCCAGGGTTTTTTAGAATAATCCGAAGTAAAGAAGACGACGGAAGTGGAAAAAGTAAGTAGAACTTGATTGACATTGTGGAATGAAGAAATGAGTATCAAAAGATCCTTCAGTACAATTGGCGGCACACAACAGGGGGCTGCAGTGCTATAGCCGCCCACATTTTCGGTACTCAGCCGTCCTGCTCTATAGGTGGTGCACCACAGGGAGTTGTGGGGTATAGCCCCACCTGTTTCATTGGTGCACTATCCACGAGTTGTTGGAACAAACACAGTGGCTTTGTTGATTGGGATGTGGAAAACGCAAACGGTAGACCATTGTGATTTCTTCCCCCGACAGTGACAACCAGTTGTGAAAAAGATTCAATTAGCACTGGCGAATTCAATTTCGTGAATTTCTGCGGTACCATGCCGCTAGCATTTTCGCCTTCTGGTTGTTTCAGATTTTCAAATTCCCACTATCGTCACCTCCCTTGCCGATTTTACTCGCATCCCCATTTAGGTCGCCTGTATTTGGGGGTTGTCGAGTTAGATGTTATATCTCAAATTTCAAACTGCATCAATCCACATTGAAGCATCAACTCTTACCAGATTAGCCTGTAATTGGCAAAAACTAAATATGAATTGAAAAGTTCATGAGCACAGACCTCTGATGAGTACTCCGTCAGTGAGATAACGGAAACGGGGTCTCTGTCCGGGGATTTGGGGGCACTCGCTCCAGAGATTTTCCGAACGAAATCATCCACATCAACTCAAGAATACACCGGGTACTTGTATTTAAGAAATTTTGAAAATCTCATTTTACGATAGTCATTATCTTGAGTAACCAACTTGAGACTTAATGTAAAACATGAAATTGACAAGAATACGTCCATTAGAAATCTTGATCTCAGTAAACTCTTCTACAAGCTGGGTGTCGCACGAACAACACACGATTCACAAAATTATGATTTTCCAAGACACTGAAACTGTGTAAAATAAACATACTGATAAAAATGTTGGGACGAAGGGGTCGATAGCATTGGATTTATGCATTATCATATTGTAACTTACAGTATTCTGCAAATTTGGCAAACATCATGGTTTAGTAGCAAATGTATAGTAGGTAGTGATTGAAAACTGAATAAAAACGCAGCAGCAGACGTGTCAACAGCTTACCTTCTGCCTTCCTCACGTCATTTTCTTCAATAGTAATGGACATTCCAATCTGGTCCTTTAATGGCCACCCGGTAACAGGAGAACCCCCTTCCGCATGTGGCGCGACGGCAAACTGTATTTTCGTTGTTCCCACAGGAATGTCGTCACAGATTCCATCGACTGTCGTACATAGTGTCTATCGTTAGCATTTTGGATTCGGTGTTCTGTTACAAGTATCACACAAAAGAATTGAACTGGTTTGAAAACTGACTTCGACGTATATTTAAGGTAAGACGTCACTATATTTAAAGTCTTGTGGAGGTTGATGTTATTGGACCAAAGTGGATTTGAGTTAAATAAATTTTAACGTTAACGTTTATTACGCAGAACGAAAATTGCCTGTCGCAACGATGTAGAGGTTTCATCTTCGCGTTTAGCACAGAATTGTAGAATAGGGCTATTCGGAAAATTTACATTAACTAGAGGGCGCGCGTGTACTAGTGCTGACAGATTAACAGCCTCGATTTCGCGAGCCCTTTAAATACATGGTGAAATGGCTTGTGGGCGTGCCAACTGAATCTTAAATTGATTGAAAAGGGTGCTTCTATAAGAGAAAGTAAGCACGACCATATACAAAGGAAAGGTTTTTGATTATTTTAACGATTATTCCATGTTTATTCTACTGATGCCTGTGAACTGTGATACTCGCCGATGTCGACTTCGCCGCAGTCGCCAGTCGGGTTAATCTTTGTTTGTTGTGATGCGCGTTACGATACCTGACGTAGCACTCGGGATGTTTTAGTACATCAAAGCAGTATTATTGTTTGGAATGATTTCTAACAGGTTTATCAGTAACAGTTACATCAATGAATGCTGAATGTTTAACTCGCTATTGTTTAGTGAGATTACAATCCAAGCCCAATGCCACGACAAAGGATACGTAAATATCCATTAGACTGTTTGTTTACTCCCTATCCTATGTCTTCCGGAAATTTATTACACGTTGAAAGGAAAATCTATCATGTCTGTTTTCACGTGACCTTTGGTTTTTAGGTTTAAGGGCTTGTACCGTGCAGAGGAGATATGCATCGCTTCTGCATCGACCCTGAATGGACAAAAATTGGTTTTAAGCAGTTGACTACAGCTAACCAGCAAGATATTCCAATTCAGTGTAGATCTGTTGTTTAAGCCTACTTTCTTCATCGGAGACAACGAACAAGCTTTGTTACTCCTTTCTGTTCCCACACCATTTCCACACACCAATAGTGCTGCATGGCACAATGTACATGTCAGTGGCTTTGGTGAAATGTGAATTGCAGTACGAAGTTACCATAAGACAACGTGTTGTTTGTGTATGAAGAGGAACTGTATCGGACTGCTACACAAGTCAGCCTCGTGGGTGAGGATGCCCTTTCATAGGCAATAAATTATGTGTTGACAATAGCTTATTTCCTTTCCTGAAAGAAACATGCTGGATTGAAGCTAAAGAAGACGTAGTGGCACTCTGGTGTAGTTCAGGGTCAGATTTTGGGCACAAAACGAGTCAAGTGATACGCTGTTGTGTTTACCTTCAAGAATCTAATTGAGGCTGAATGAGGTTACCTGGAAGAAATGACATTCAGTGACTACATCGATTGTCTTTTTGTCAGTAGAAAGCCCGTTAATGTTACACTTTGATGATCGAATAATCTTTTCATCAACAGGCAAGTTTGTCACTAATTATTGAAACCACAATATTTCCTCAGTTTTAAAGCCCCACACAGTGCAGTTGTGCTTATTCTTTATAAAGCTGAAATGATTAGCGATTGCGCTTGCGAATTGTTGTTTTCCTGTTGACCTCTAGAAATGTGCAACGATCAAAATGAAGTATTCCCTTTGTTTGCATTTGATTTGTTTGTGTGTGTGTGGAATTTTTTTAGAGCTTTCTTAAGAAGGCCCTTGAATAATTTTAAGTTTTTGTTAACTTGTCCACAACAAAAGTTCCACATGCAAGAAAAGTACATAAAGGAATATTATTTTTAAAAACAATTGTAATTTTCCCATGCAGTGGAGTCCATAATCAGGCATATCAAGGGCTGAATTTCTGAATTATGTTCAAGTCTCTCAGATTAATGCTGAAGGATTGCTTTTCACTTTGTCCAAAGGTAAAATAGACGGTCAGGCGGCTGGTTTCAGTCGTTTTCTCTTACCTGTAACAGAATAGTCAGTGAAATATTAACAAATTATAAAAGAAAACACATGACAAAAGTACTTTAGTGAGGCAGAACATACTTGACGTTTCATTTTCATGTTTATATGTAGAAACTAATAATCCTTGTACCTAAGTGTCAATTTTTATTTCAATGCAATCTTATGACGTTTACTGAATAGCTTATTCATGTTAATTCAGTAACTAATCTGGTAGTCCTGTGGGTGGAGTCCGCCATAAAATAAGGAAACTCACTCGTCTAGATAATTTTATTGGACATAGCATAGCTTTGAAGAGAAACAGATGTGAAAAGGTTACCCTTGACTTCTGAGCGTCACGTACCACACACTTCTTATATTGGGCGCTTTCCCACCCCTGGAGGACAATATGTGACTATGTGCTGCTAGCCTACCCGGCATCCGAGTCCTGGGTGAGTTTCCGAGAAGAAACACTTAGTTCCATTCAATAAACCCGTTATTCAATGGGGTAACTGGTGGGGATAACATCATCGAACGATGTCGATAGAAATTTGATTGCTAAGAACTTACCAAGTTACGTTATGTAGTTTACCAAAGGGACTTCGGCATCCACACACCTTTTGTCAGTTGGTTGACGCTTTTGACCGCAATGCTCCACGAATGTAGTAACCTTAGGTCTTTTGGTAATTTGTGACCACCTGTCGAACACTTGCACCAGGAAAAATAGCAATAATAAGGCTTTGCGCGACGACGTTTTTTTGATAACAATCCGTCTTGTTACCAGCTGTTTACATGCAGACAGCGACGCATGCGCAATTCAATCACCACTAGGAGAATTCTCCGAAAAGCCCCATTAGAATGCGGAATGCAAACCCTCACGATTGACCAACGTATTCTACTGCAGGCGCCTGCTTTATCGGGATTTCGGGAGACTGGCCTCGAGAGTTTGCAGGGTTAATTTCCTATTGCCGTCTGGATTCAGTTTGGACAAATTCTTGTAGTTACCATTCATCCTGAACTTCACTGCTTCATTTTCATTTTGTTATTGATTCTCGTGATGAAATCATTCAAGCTAGAATCGTGAGATATGGTTAAGATAATCAGCGAGTTTTCGGCAAAAAGTACAGTAAGCCAGCACACTTGAAAACTACATTTGCCATTTTTATACACATAGACCCCACCAGTTGTTTGAACCGGTAATTATGTCCTTTGAAACAAGGATTTAAATTTCAAGCTCCAGTCAGAGGGTCAATTTCGACAATCAATTAACTTCTTGTTAGGAGTTTTTCCACATGACGTATTGAACTGCTTATTTTACCTCAGAGCCTCTACTTTCGCTACATGTATGTTTCCGTAGTCGATCTTGTACCCCTTCGGTACATTTAAACATATTGGAAATTTGACCTAGATAGCGTTCTCCTTATTTTGTAGGAAATAACACTAGCGACATCAAAAAGTACCAGTCTCCTCAATTTAAATGAGATGTTTCTGAAATTGGAATTTTTAGTATTGTTTCTTACAAGTTGATCTACGCTGGAGAACTCTCTCATTTCTGCAGAATTTACCTAATGTTAGAGCAGGTTCTCAAACAAGGTTTGTCAAGATGTTCGCGTGTAGGCACGAGAGAGAACTTTTGGCTGGTAAGCTGTGATACGCCGTAAAATGTAACTATTTCGTACATTTGCTACATTTTACGTTGCTAGGTAACTCCTAAAACGTAATAAGTCGTTACATTTTATGTAAGTGTTACAATTTAAGTCGAATACCTATGCGAAAAATGTACCGGTGTTACATTTTACGAAAGCGACGTCATATTTTATGAGTTTTAATGGTCTTTGTAACTCGGACAAAAGGGGTTCACACACTTATCGCCTTTTTTCGGATTGTTGGCATGAAATTCTATCAAATGCGCCAGCTCGAAGTTATGAATGGCTGTGTCACTATGTGCTGCCAATGGTTTTTTAACATGAGTAGTATATTGCTGTAGTCAGAATGTACCGTGCGCAGTTTCAACTCCACACCAAAGGAGTTTCCAGGAACAGGTAACAAGTTTATATTGTTAAAAAGTTGTTGCAGTCTTTTTTGGCGCTCACAGGCCATAAACCAATTGTGTGTCCTTCACTACAGTAAACACACTTCCCTTGGTCAACACAACAGAAACAATGCCATTGTATTTGATTATTATTTTAACGTATTTCCTCAGGAAGATACGCGTGTAACAATTCTTCGGGTTTAATTCAATTTCATAAGCCAATTTGACACAAAAAACAACCTCTTAAGTCCACAATAGAGTGGTTTATTTAAGCCAGTTTTTTATTGCAGTATTCGCCCTGCTCCATTCAAAAGGAACAATACCAAAGTTTCTGATGCCGACGGGTTCTGTCTACCACCTTTCTTACGGATGATAATTTCTTAAAGACATTGTGGTGGAAGGAACGAAAAGCACGCATTTTTTTGTGGGCACGTTGACATATTTTGCGAGTTCAACAAAAAAGATTCCCTCGGAGAAGCGAGAGCCAATAGTCTAAAAAGTGGCGGCGTAGTAACGTTTTTTAAAGACCTTAACATTGGAAACCGAAATATCACTGTTCCAATGATGCCAAATTTGCTTGCAATAGTAGTGGTAACAACAGATCAAACCGTGACTTTTATACGTAAAAATAGGAGGACTAGCTGGGAAATAGAAAATACCTTTCCACTGTGAAAGGACAGGATTATTTTTCTTAAACCTGGGCAAGTCTAGGTCGATAGTTTAAAATGTACAACAGTCCGAAAAGATGACTACAAAGACATAACTTCCTCTTTCTATTCTCCTTAAAGATAAAAATTAATATGAATTAATCTTGCTATTTTGCCAAAGTTCGTTATTTTGAAGTGCATAGATAAAGACAAAGATGGGGGATTCTGATATTAATGGACGTGAAGCCACGTGTCGCATGAGGTTACATATTTGTGCTGTAGCTCGCTTTCAACAACATGCATGGCTATAGGCAGATAAGGGAATTTAGTATATTAACCCTTTTGATACATTGCATAACAAGAGCAACGCGGAGCGTTGAAATGCGCCCACGAATGCACCGCTAATGGTGTTCTTCTAGGGTTGATTCATAATAATAGCCACTAGATGGCACAAAACATCAAATCCATCTGAAAACGGGAAAATGTCATCGCTTCTTTACTAAAAAGCAAATTTCATAGGTATCAGTTGAGGAACTTTAGAGAAACGAAGGAAAACTGAAAAAATGAAATTGCCACTATGGGGCACAGGGATCATTGGATCGGCCTGAAAGACGTCGCCTGTTTTTAGCTTCATTGAAATACATAATAACTAAACTTAACGAAGATCATGCAGTGTGTTAAGGAGATCCAGCTCCATGGGCGCTAGACAAAACAGTAGAATTCGTTATAGTCAACCGCCATCTTCATACTGAGAACATACACGCCAATTTTCAAAATCATCCTTAGAATGGTTTGGCTGATCGACAGGTGGACGCCAAAAACAGGAAAAATGGCCACTAGGTGGTGCAAATTTCCTCGATTCCAACCGAAAACCGGAGGACAGCATCCTCTCACCAATAAATGCCTATATTCCAAATTTTCAAAAAATCTGTTGAGCACCTTTGAAGACACAGAGGTAAACCTAAAAAACTAAAATTGCCAATAGGGTCACACTGGTTGTCAGATCCATCCAAAAGTTGTCATTTGTTGTGAACATAATTGATATACACTTGCTAAATTTCATAAACATATTGCAAACGGTTTAGGAGATACATCCATGTGCACAAAAAACGTGCCACTAGGAGGCGCCACAGTACCCAAAATCGACGGAAAATCATTGTCAGCTGTCCTCTTCATAGTAAGAACATACATGCCAATTTTCAAAATCGTCCTTACAGCACTCTGGTTAAAGGAGCATGCCACCCAAAAACAACCTAATTTGTATCAATTTAGATTGAGTAGTTCTACTCCGTAACGACACGTACGGTTGCGTTACATGACACCTGACGGCAGACGGAGGTGTTGAAATTATCCAGAGACGTCATCGGTTTCACACGCATTCTGTTCAGCAGTTCACAACACGGGTTACTGGTGTCAGCTTATCGCTTGAAGTCATCGTTTTACACCAATAAATCATCAAACTTCAATGTAAAACCCTTAAAAATACACCGAATTCTCATAAGAACGTGTTGTTTTATTTCGCTGTTACGGATTTACTGTACTGGTATTTGGACACACCGTAGACTACAAAGTTAGGCAGGCCAATAAGGTCCGTAGCTGGAGTTTGGGGTCTGTTCGGAGATAATTTCGAAGTATTTTCCGTGAGATACAGACAGGAGAACCTAGATCTGTGTTGTCTAGACTTGTGATTTTTTGAGTTCTAAACAAAAAAACGATTGTTATCCTGGCCAGTGGCTCGGAAACTGATCAGACATCACGAAGACACGAACATAAACCATCCAAAGTTCAGTGGAAACTAAACTTCCAGTCAATAAAATACATGTACTATACTAGTAAGCCAAAGTAATGTGCACCTTATTATGTTGGTGAGTTGGCCACGAAACTGCAAACCACTTACTCGTCGGGGGCCGCGAATTCAGGTTCCGCTTTGGCCACAGCACCGTCGGGTCAGAAGTTGTACATTGACAATCATGATTTGAGTAATGTAAATGTAAATAAAGATTCCCCTAACACTTGGCCGTGGGATGGAAATCGAGTTGTTTCGCAACAGTTTCTGCCAGCAAACACTAACTTAGCATGAGCTCACACGGCCTCGGATGTCCCGTCAATTAGTTTTTTTGCACCTAAAGCCGGTAACGCAGTGATTTATTAATTGATGGCTTCTCAAACCATTTGCACTCACGAACACTCCAAAGGCATTACAAATTGCATCTAATGAGACAGACTTTGTTTCAGTTTGATATAAGTATTGGTTATTGAGAGAATCATTCATTTTGAAACAGAACGCTCAGTAATAAACGCCAACATGGCAACTCGCAACCCCGGCTTAGGACGAGCTAGAGCTAATCACTCCCAACTTCGGAAGTGGATCGTTAAGTTTTACAGGCTATCGATATTCGAACAGGAATACGGTAATGAAGAAATACTAGAGAGGCGCCGTGAACAAGCTTAGACAACGGAACGTATGGAGTTATTTGGTAAGCCGGCATTCGTCAGGCACTGTCGACGTCTGCAGGCCACAGACACGGAGATGATTCACGGCCTCATACTTGCAATTTACAGCGTGCATTTCATTCTTCACTATCGCGAGCCACTTCCTAAGGATTTCGCACTCTCGAGGAAGTAAGAAAAAACGATATACCCGACTTCCTCGTAGCTGCTTAAATCGGACAAGCGGGAACGATGAACTGCATGTTACGGCAACATAGCGGCATTCACTCTGCATATGAACCACTGACGTCGCTAGCGTCGTTTCTCACCTTCCCCACACATTATCGCCACACCTCTTGGCAAGGTAAGGTCGACGTATGCGAGGCGATGTGGATATAGACCGATTGAGACGGCAAAAAGACTAATTAAATCGGGTGGCATTCTCCTTTAATAGGGGGGGCAGATTCTAAAACAGACTCAAAAACAGCAAAAATGGCCACAAGGTGGCGCAAACTTCGTCGACTCCATCCGGAAACGGAAACTTAGCGGTATCTTACTAATAGACGCCTATATGCCCAATTTGATGAAAATACGTTGAGGACCTTTAAAGATATAGAGGTAAACGTAAAAACTAAAATTGCCACTAGGAGGGACACCTGTGGTCGGATTCGTCCGAAAGTTCGTTCATGCCGTTCCATCTTTAAATGGATCTTATGTGCCAAATTTCATGAATGCGTATCAAGAGGTTTTGTTGGAGATAGAGTAGCGGATGCCCGACGCCTTACGGACGCCGGACGGGCGCCGGACGGACGCCGTGCGGACGCCGGACGGACGCCGGACGGACGCCGGACGGACGCCGGAGGGACGCCGGACGGACGCCGGACGGACGCCGGACGGACGCCGGACGGACGCCGGACGGACGACGGACGGACGACGGACGGACG
>NMRA01000050.1:1107574-1123176 GCA_002633005.1 Phoronis australis | reverse complement strand
ACCAAATTATAACAATAACATTAGCAACCAACTAACAGTTCTCTGGTCTGAAGAAAGCAACTAAATAATGACAGTAACCTTAGCAACCAACTAACAGTTCTCTGGTCTGAAGAAAGCGACCAAATTATAACAATAACATTAGCAACCAACTAACAGTTCTCTGGTCTGAAGAAAGCAACTAAATAATGACAGTAACCTTAGCAACCAACTAACAGTTCTCTTGTCTGAAGAAAGCGACCAAATTATAACAATAACATTAGCAACCAACTAACAGTTCTCTGGTCTGAAGAAAGCAACTAAATAATGACAGTAACCTTAGCAACCAACTAACAGTTCTCTGGTCTGAAGAAAGCCTTCAAATTATAACAGTTACCTTAGCATTTTTTCACGGAAATGCTTCGTCCAATCAATAATATCCTGTAAATATAACGCTGAAGGTGTACGCAAAACTCATTCAATGCTATTACAAAAGGATTACACCAAACCAACAGACTTGGCTTGATATTTTTTGGCCATCGTCGCAATGGTTGCTTATAGAGCAAAATAATTATTAATTATATTCAGAATCCATCGATATTTTGCTCATATACACTTCGGCCATTGTCTTCGTTTGACTAAGACTGCGCAGAGCGCGCATGTTTTAGTATTCAGTTAGGCGAATGGCCAATCCATTTCCAAATTCGGTACTATTAACATAAAGACTTGTGACAGTTTTGCATGTTACCTATGGATAGTCAATCGGAGAAATTCCAAGGTGCACATTTTCTAGGAAAAGTTTAAAAACAAGCCAAAACATTGTTTTTATAACACAGGACCAAACAAAAATACCTCAAAATCAAATTTTTATTTATATGTAAGCAATAATTAACAATATTGTGAACATTATTTTCTCTTCTCAAGACCAAAAACAAATTTAAGCCAAACTTAATGTAGTCGGGACAGAACATTTATCACGCATTTACCGCAGAAATTTTTTTACTTTAATTTCCATAGATATCACTATCTTTAGCTTCATAGGATTTTCCTGCTCCGAGGTGCCTCATAGAGTACATAGGATTGACTACTTCGCTGACAGATAGCGGGATAGCGGTAATGCAAAGTAGACGTAGAAATAATCACAGTTAAATACATCATATGCGCAGTAAACAGGTGTCATCAGCTCACCGAGCAGACGATCTCCTTGGTGTGACTTGGATTCTGCGTTGTGCGAGCATCTATTCATTCGCTATGCACAAAAATGTCAATTGTGACGTATACCTTTTTGGGTAGGTTGTGAAATATTGAAGTTAGTCTAGAACTTTAGTTTCCTCATGCAGCAGCAGCATTAAATGACCTAACATGACTTGAACACTAGTTAAGGTAACTAAGAATGCACATCACGTGAGAAATTAAAAAACACTGACTTTGGAGCTGGATAGAGTTAAAGCGTCTCTCAATGTAAAAAATGTTGCGTTTTGCCGTGGTTGGATGGCTGAAAATAGAAACCTGGTAGGGACCTTTGCTTCCATGAAATTGGTTTCGTCACACATTCTTTACAATGATAATATCCTTCTGCCAACACAAGTAACAAACAAATCGTAAATCCGCCGTTTTGAAATTTGTCATTTTAGGACTGCCAGTGAAGCGCTTTTTCAAGTCTCTGGTTGTTTGATGTTCTTGCTGGTATAGCAAATAGACTCCCATCACGGTAAGGAATATCACGAAACAGAGAAAAAATGATGAATTCCATTTTCCCTTTTCGCCAGCTAAGCTGGATAAAGTGCACCTGTACGACGTCGCCAGGGCCGCCAGGGCCGCCAGGGCCGCTAGAGCCACTTACCGTTCTCATTGAAGTTCGGCATAACCAAAGCAGAAACAGCAGGGGGCGTGGTCTAGCGGATAAATGTCCGCTGTTTCTACTGATGGTCGAGGCCTCGAGTCCTACTGGAGCACAGTGCTCGGTTTCAACTACACCGTACATAGATAGGTGTCAGCAGACCGGCCTCCGGGAAATAGACCTTTACTGACATGTAGTTTATGACATCACCAGTTTCGTGATCAGAATAAACGCTCCGCTCAATAATTTTTCTGGTTGTACTGTTGACTCACTTGGACCAGTTACTACAGTGAAACCAGTGATCGGCCAACTTGTTTGTCTATCTAATTTTAAAGCAAATTCAAAGTAAATTCATCTTCGTAAAGGTTGGAGCTGCGGACAAATACGTTCTTACACTCGCAGTGTAAGACCCCGTATGGTTCCAAGAAAAAAACGACAAAACCAAAACTAATTCAAGCACACTTCTTGTGCCACGATGTGACACCCGCCACTATAGCAAGTGTACGCGTCATTTCCGTCGATTCCATCACACGCGTCGACAAACAATTGGATTGTAACGTCTCCGGCCGGCAACTTGCAGAACCCGTCAACTGAAACAAAGCTTTAGATTTAATGACGTCAGTTTCCTGCGTAATGGGATTATATAAGGGCGAATTGTAAAAAATAGGTCAACGCCTTACGCTTTAATTAACATATGGTAGATGATTACAATTTTTCTATGTATTTCTTAGAATACACCAGGTTGTAAGAAATTAATGAAAATTATCTGAGTAACAGGGACATTTCAGAGATACTGTACTTTTTCTGAGGTGAAATCATATTTCAGAAATAGTTGAGTGGAGCCAATATTTCTGACTTGTTAGTGATGTCATAAAAGGAACACCAGACACTCAACACTGCACCCAACAAAGCGGATATGACTGTGTTTTATTTGTTTGTTGGTTGCTTTTCCGTTTACTTCGTTCAAAAGTCAGTCTTTGCTAGCCCTATTAACCGCACCCAATAGCAATGATGGGTCTTTGGCATACATAATTGTCATCCCTGTTCAGCAAGACAGTGTTGTAGAACACCAAAACTTTGCCACTTCAATGACAAAGAGGTTGAATCATGGTTCATTTACATACTATTCAGTGACTTAGATTACTTTACTCCTGATTTTCAATAAATTTAGGTTCTCGCCTAATGTCAGAGTCAGTTCAAATGTTGTCTTAAACACTTATCAATGTAGATTTTTTAAAGAGTTTCTACCATGCATTTTCAATCAAGTTTTTGCGCTAAGAATTGCTTGCGCAAAAAGTGCGCCTCTTGGTCTTTAGCCTAACATCATTAACTCCGTCTTCGCTGAACTTTGTTGGAGTGTTCTACAAACTGTCGCTTCCAGACAGATGCTAATTCAGAATTTATAGTAAGGAGGTACACACACTGAACAATGACAACGGATTCTTATGTGACAATAATTTTGTGAAAAACGCATAATTTTTTATGTAGTTGCATTTTCAAAAACAAGGGCATGTACACTGCAAGTGGCAAACGCGTACTCACTCATCATCACGTGATTTTGGCCGCTGACACCATCATTGAACATAACCTGTGAGTATATAGCACCTGCAATTGGTCCCGGATCCCGGCAGGTTTCGTTGTTAAGCAAGAAATACCACTTGGAGCATGACAGTTTCCCATTTTGTCGCAGAGAACCTTGGTAGTACACACGGAGGTGACTGGTAGATGACTGTTTACTAAATGTTGATATCTAGAATTAATTCACTGGTTTGAGTTCGAATTAATTTAGCAAACAAGTCTTCGATCACAAAAACAAATTTGGACTCTTATCAACATGGAATCAAATTTTCCCTCAGTTAACCACGACTATTTTGTCTGTTTCTGGGTTAAAAATATTTGCCAAACGTTGGCTCAACTAACGACAAACTGACTGTTCTCAGCAATCTCAGAAACAAGTAAGAATAACGTTCAGACCGGAAAGTGTGTTTTCTAAAGAAACGTGATCTGTTCTAATACAGAACAACCCAAAAAAAATATCCTGATTCATAAATGGAACGTTTTTTCTGGCTTAGAATAATAGACCTAACTACAAACCGTGCCCATGCAACCTCTTCTTCAGGGAACAGTAAGCATGTAATTTTCAACGAAACCNTTTGCGCTAAGAATTGCTTGCGCAAAAAGTGCGCCTCTTGGTCTTTAGCCTAACATCATTAACTCCGTCTTCGCTGAACTTTGTTGGAGTGTTCTACAAACTGTCGCTTCCAGACAGATGCTAATTCAGAATTTATAGTAAGGAGGTACACACACTGAACAATGACAACGGATTCTTATGTGACAATAATTTTGTGAAAAACGCATAATTTTTTATGTAGTTGCATTTTCAAAAACAAGGGCATGTACACTGCAAGTGGCAAACGCGTACTCACTCATCATCACGTGATTTTGGCCGCTGACACCATCATTGAACATAACCTGTGAGTATATAGCACCTGCAATTGGTCCCGGATCCCGGCAGGTTTCGTTGTTAAGCAAGAAATACCACTTGGAGCATGACAGTTTCCCATTTTGTCGCAGAGAACCTTGGTAGTACACACGGAGGTGACTGGTAGATGACTGTTTACTAAATGTTGATATCTAGAATTAATTCACTGGTTTGAGTTCGAATTAATTTAGCAAACAAGGCTTCGATCACAAAAACAAATTTGGACTCTTATCAACATGGAATCAAATTTTCCCTCAGTTAACCACGACTATTTTGTCTGTTTCTGGGTTAAAAATATTTGCCAAACGCTGGCTCAACTAACGACAAACTGACTGTTCTCAGCAATCTCAGAAACAAGTATGAATAACGTTCAGACCGGAAAGTGTGTTTTCTAAAGAAACGTGATCTGTTCTAATACAGAACAACCCAAAGAAAATATCCTGATTCATAAATGGAACGTTTTTTCTGTCAGAATAATAGACCTAACTACAAACCGTGCCCATGCAACCTCTTCTTCAGGGAACAGTAAGCATGTAATTTTCAACGAAACCTTCAAGCAAGATTCGTGCGAGCAAAAGCAGCTCACCAAAGACTATGCAAAACCGCACGTGTTTAACGTGTTTTGCAAGTAGGCTAATCTCGGGATCACTAAGCATACTTTTAGATTGAAAATGTTGCCGCCACTGACTGACGTGATTGGTCAGCGATGCTGGAACGTTAAATTAGAGGAGACAATTCAAGTCACGGTGTTCTTTAATTCACCCAATTTCTCAAATGGAAGTGTCACAGCAATGTCTTGCAACTATGGAAGGCGCTTCCAATCTGCTTCAGTAGTAAAGACTGAAGCAGGTAATTTCCATGTGCGCGGTAGACATTCCGTAAAAGCCAGTGCTCAGGACCAGACTCTCAGTGTCCAAAATAACGATGAGAACAATACGACGCTTGTGGTCGGTCACGTGGTACTGTGCATGTTTTAGCGCAACGTTCGCGTGATGGAAACGGTGGCTTTCCTTACTGAAAAGCATTCCTATTTTTGTCCTTCCTCGAAAATGATGAGGACATCTTTTCTCGGCCAAAACTTTGAACAAATTGAATTTCCATCAAATTTCAAAATGATTCAATGCATTTTTCGTCTAATTTTGTTACGATTTTTCGCCATAACTTTCTCTAAATTCGGTGGATTTCGTCGAAATTTTCCCATATTTGAAATTATACACATCACAACCATCAATTTTACTTTACTACATCACCATTACATTCTCTATTCAAACGCCAAATATGAGGAATGAGGAAATCTGAAATCAACATGCTTACGAATTTCAATCTTCCAGCGTCGGTAGGGTCTCCACTGTACCAATACCATTGCCACGTGTTGAAATCAGCGACACTGCAGGGTAGTTCACTTAAATCCACTGAAAATTTGTGACGAAATTCTCAAGATCAGAAAATTCAAAGCTAATATGAATCAAAAGTGCAATTTGCTGTATAGTTTGCTAAGTGACCAGAATGCCAAGTACATGTAATTCATTGTTATCCAGACAGCGCGGAGGACCCTGCTAATATAAAACGAATTAATAATATTAAAAATCTCACTCATATTGTATCTTTCTTCAGCAAAATGTACAGCGACACATGAACTGCACAGTTTTGCTGGTTTTCATTTCATGGCATGAAATGGCACCCCGTAATTCAATGAGCAAGTATTTCACACTCTCGCTACATGTATGTATCTCATTAGACGTCTTTCTATGAGACATCGACGTACTTGCAACTAGTGTCTACGGCTAGAAATCCATCCACAACACACAGTTTGTGTAAGTGTAGGGTGATAAGAACAAGATCATTTGAAAAAAAAATATCTGAAAAGAGCAATAAAACGACACGCAGCAAAACGCTTATAAAACACAATGAGCTTCGGATAATTGATCCGTCATGCTGATGTGCACACTGCTTCAGAATGAATTTCAGTTAGTTCCAAATTTGCGGCTTTTGTGAACGAGTATTGGAAATACAAGCATTCTATTAGGCCCTTTTACATTGCCCTAAAGGTATACAATCAACCTGGATCGGAGATCAGAAGCAAATAACGTACTCATGGGATATCGGTGACTCATTCTCACTTCCTCCACAATCCATCTGTTGGGGCCACCAAATCCTGCACTCGTGAGGATCCTGTCATTACTTGTGGAAACGTGAAGGGAGATGTTCAGTTTCCCAGAAGGTAGTCCCCTGCACAGGCCATCGACTAAAATATCAAATAATAAAACTAATATCCTCAACTGGTGTAGCAGAAGCAGCAACAATAGCAAGAACAGACGCAACGCCAACAGCGCAAAATAGCAATAGTATCGGTAGCATAACCAGTGGCAACGGTAGAAACGGTATTGACAACGGCAGTGGCGGTGGCAGCTTCAGTGCCAACAACACCGGCGACAAAGGAAACGAGGTCATCACCATCAATCACAACGGAGCATCAAGAAGAAAACCGTCACCACAACTACATGTATCTCCACCTCCGGCTAGAACGTCATGACACTACCTGCGTTATCATCTAGAGCGTACAGCTTAAATGATCAATTCAATGATAGAATTACGAAAGAGTTCAGAAACTAGAATAACAAAAATCAAAGCGGCAATTGTGGCGGTTAATAGACGGACAATTATAATTACACCAAGAACATTTGAGTCCAGCATAAACAGTTTTTATTCGAAATTAAACAAAGAAATAGAAGGCGTTCACTGAGTTATCCCAGAAATGTCTGTTATTTCAAACGATGGGTTCGTCAACGAATACTCTTTTNTAACCAGTGGCAACGGTAGAAACGGTATTGACAACGGCAGTGGCGGTGGCAGCTTCAGTGCCAACAACACCGGCGACAAAGGAAACGAGGTCATCACCATCAATCACAACGGAGCATCAAGAAGAAAACCGTCACCACAACTACATGTATCTCCACCTCCGGCTAGAACGTCATGACACTACCTGCGTTATCATCTAGAGCGTACAGCTTAAATGATCAATTCAATGATAGAATTACGAAAGAGTTCAGAAACTAGAATAACAAAAATCAAAGCGGCAATTGTGGCGGTTAATAGACGGACAATTATAATTACACCAAGAACATTTGAGCCCAGCATAAACAGTTTTTATCCGAAATTAAACAAAGAAACAGAAGGCGTTCATTGAGTTATCCCAGAAATGTCTGTTATTTCAAACGATGGATTTGTCAACGAATACTCTTTTTAGACTTACTTCCATTAGTGCCGTCAAAGGTAGTGTACGATGTCTTTTCATACATGTTTTGCATTACACCATCTATGGGACCGGGAAATTTGCACGTGGAGCCATTGAAATATATTGTCCATCGAACCAGTGCAGCTCCAGATAACTCGAGAGTGCCGAGAAACATCACGTGGAGGATGGTATCGTCTGCTCGTTTTTCGAACTCTCCGGTCTGAATCAACATAAAACATACTCATTCATTATGACCAAAATCACCATGGCAATTTTTACGGACAGCCAATAATAAATGTGTCATTTTCTCGAAAAGTTTTCTTTCTCCCGAGGAAAACTACTGTCAGTCAAGATTTTTTAGAATTTCTAGATTGGTTGTGGGCTACCTGAAATCGCAGCCGATTTCTCAGGGGCTAGCCAACAATGCCCAAGTGGAACCCAGGGTTCCCATCTTGAAGAAGGGTGCAGCTTCAACAAAGAAAGTGGCTTTTCTCATTTCCAACATACATGTATTCACACATACAAACAGACCAAATTCACTAAGCCTGACGACATTCGGACAGTTGATAGTACAAGTAATTCAGATTTACAACTGTCTGTAAATGATCAACTTTTTCTTGAGACGTTGTTGATGGAGATTCGCGGAAAACAATTTCCTTTGCTACTTACTTAAAAAGAAAAAGTGATACAGTTGAACAGCAACTTATCAAAAAATAAGCTTGTTGGAAAAAGTCTAAGCCTTGACAGGGAACTATTGGAACCAAACAATAAATTACTTGCCGAGCTAAGGCAAAATAAGTTAAGAGGTCTTATGACTAGGTCGAGGGCAAGATGTATTTAAGAAGGCTTCCAAATATTTTCTTCACTTCACACAAGTAAGTTTATGCCTTTTTTAGGGAAATCTGAAAATACTAAAACCAATAGTGAAGAAGAGGTTATTCAGGAAACCAAAACTTTTTATGAAAATCTATATAAATATAGACAGTCTAACACTACTTCTTTAAAAGCTCTTCTTGATAATGTTTGTGTCTCCAAGCTGAATGAGACAGAAAAAGAAAAATTAGAAGGTCTTCTTACATATGAAGAAGTCACACAATGCTTGAGAAAAAATGAAAAACAACAAAAGCCGGTGGTTTTTCAGTGGGATTTTTGATTTTTTTGGGCTGACATTGGAATTTAGTTGCTCGCTCACTTAATACTGGTTTTGCTGTTGGCCAGATATCCTCAACACAGAAAGAGGGAGTGATCACCTGCATCCCTAAGGGAGCAGATAAAAGTAAACATTATTTGAAAAACTCGAGAGCCATATCCTTACTCAATGTGACGTCATATAAATTGGCTTCTTCGGCAGTGGCTGAACGATTAAAATCCGTTTTGGGAAAAGTAATCAGTAAGGACCAGACAGGTTTCGTTTCTGGAAGAAATACACTGTATGAACGAAAATATCCGAGTGCTATATGATTTAATGTTTTATGCCCAGGCAACTAACATACCTGGATTGCTTTTACTGATTGATTTTGAGAAAGCATTTGATTCATTGTCGTGGAATTTTATTTAAAAAATTATATCTTTCCTTGATTTTGGTTGGTCGATCACAAAGTTGGTGAAATTCTTTTACAGTAATATTAAGTCCAGTGTGTTGTCGTAAATGGTCACCCATCTTCTTGTTTCAATATTTCGCGTGGCTGCAGACAAGATGACCCTTTGTCTCAATACATTTTTATATTGCGCGCGGAGATTTTGGCGTATTTAATCAAGAATAATGAAAATATTGCTGGTGTAGTTGCTGGGAATAAGGAATATTTGATTTCGCAATATGCGGACGACACATCAATTACGTTGGATGGGTCGAATTTGTCATTGACTACCACACTGATTGTACTACATTTGTTTACTAGTGTCTCCGGTCTCCAAGTGAATGTGGATAAAACAAAAGCCATATGGTTTGGAAGCAAAACTGTTAGTGATTACGTGATTCCTACAAAAGAAAGTCTGTCTTGGAAAAAAATCTTTTAGATTTTTGGGGGTGGATTTTGACACTCAATTGGATAGTATGACGCATAAGAACTTCACTGCAAGAATAACCGAGATCAAGTCTTTACTAAAAAGTTGGAGTCGACGAAATTTATCGCCGTTTGGTAGAGTAACGGGAATTAAAACCTTAGCTATTTCTAAAATTAATTTTTTGTTGTCAAGTTTACCAAATCCACCAGTGAGTCTTGGGTGAATTGAATACGACATTTTTTAGATTTGTATGGAAGGCCCGTAATGATAAAATTAAACGAACTACGGCCTGTTTAGGACTTGATCAAGGGGGTATTCAAATGGTTAATATGCATACTTTCAGCAAAGCTTTGAAATTCGCTATGGCCCGTAGATATCTTGAAAGCCCTGCGTCTTAAAGTGGTGAATTACTGTACTCACTCTACCCGTTCTTAAAGAATTTTGCTTCATTTGGAGATGACTTTATTAAGTCGAAGTTAACTCTAATTGGTAATTCCTACTAGCGCGACGTATTTGGAAGTATGTTATCTTTCCACAAGAAAATAATTGTTGCGAGTAAAGAGGACTTTTTTAATCAACCTTTGTGGTTCAATAGTAACTTCGGAGATCGGGGGCACAGGTGTTTTTTATAAGCATTGGTTTGTAAAAGGCTTAAGATTTATTAGAGATATGCATACCTCTGATGGTGATTTTGTTAGTCTAAACAATGTGAAAAATAGGTTCGATGTGAAAACCAACTTTGTAGAATGTAATGGTGATCTTTCTGTTCTAAGAAGGTTTCAAAAAGGTCTATTCCGAAGTAAATTTAAAAATGTTAATGTCTACTTTCCTTGCATGCCTTTAGCAATTACTCACTTACGGAAAGATTTGAAGGGTTGTAGACATATTTGTTCAGTCTTCAATGACGTTAACAAACTTAAGTCAGAGTGTAAATGGGAAATAGAGCTAGGAAATAGTTTAGATTGGAAGAAAATATATGCTTTACCTTACAAAATTACAAAGGATCCCCATATTAGATGGTTCCAATTTAGAGTACTACACAGGATTATTGCAACAAATACCTTTTTAGTCAAAATATGTGTTAGGGATTCTGATCTATGTTCCTTTTCTAATAAAGCTCCAGAGACGCTGTCACACCTTTTTTGGGAATTCAGCTTTGTAGAAGATTTCTGGAAGGAATTCGGAAAGCTACTTCAAAAGTGTCGCATTCAGCTTCCCAACTGTCTGTCTTACGATAGTTTTATTCTTGGACTTTACAAGACGCATGATTTTCTATTTAACATTTTGCTTCTACTAGCTAAACAGTTCATTTACAAGGAGATGTGTCACAAAAATATACCTAATTTTCTCAAGTTCGTTACAAAAACTTATGAATACTATAATGTTGAAAAATTTAGTGCATATAAAAACTTTGTATATGACAGCTTCTCTGCGAAATGGGAAAATTTTATTGTTCATGTTAACTACATGTAGAAGATATTTACTTTAAAAGAAATATGAGAATGGTCTTCCTGAGGTGTGCATGCGTGAATGAATGGTGTACTTATTTGTTTGTTTGTTTTTGTAATTGTTTGTAAATGATAATAAATACATAAAAAAATCACTAAGCCAACATTCAAAGTCTACCTCTAAACTGACCCCAAATTGGGCCTGCTCCTAGATATTTCTTGAGAGTGCAAATTGGCCGCTGCTGCATCATGAATCTTCACTGACACCAAAGTTTAACAAACTGGGTTTTCTCACAAAAATTCAGTATAACATTTTACTGGATTAAAGCGGGCTTCAAATTTGAAATGAAGGGCCACAGTCAATTTTTGTAACAGGTTCATGTTGTGTAGTGACGCACACACAAGCCTTCAATGGCAAAGGAAATTTTGAGACGGATTCGGTGTCTAGGTTTAAGTTGCTTTTCAAGAAATGCTTAACTATTGGAAGTAAATGTTTCGAAGATTATTTCAAATGGCAGATGATAACTTTGTAAGATCCTTGTAGACTGCTTCTTACCGTACATGTGAATATGTGTAAAAAAGGTGACATTAGCAAAAATCTCACCCAAAGAATGCCGCGGTTGATGGTGCGCTCTCCAAACCACACGTTTTGCTGGATGTTAAACCTCGGCAAGGACGGGCATTTACCTGAAGAGGGTATACACATGAGTTCTTCCAAGAAAGTCAACAATTTCAAAGCATTCAAACGAACTTTTCGACCAAATTTCTCATTTATTTTTCCTACAGACATCGTTCTCAGACATTTTTAGACAAAATTGAAACAGGAACAAAACCTTTAATGTTATACAGGACTCCTGAAAAATTATTCACGATTCCTTGATTGAGCCAAAATCTCTACCGTTGTTAAAACATTGTAGCCTCTTGGTGGCTCATTGCATATATATGACGTCAGGATGCACGTTTTAATTAACGTTTCGAGAAATCTATGATGTGCTAATCAAATTAGGACTTCCCTTTTTAATCAATTTTCGGGAGCCCACGTGTACTTGGCTCCAACCTTGTCTTTTAATTTCTCTACATACCAAAGTGAGTTACGCAAGTATTGTGCTTTGATTTAATAGTACATTAATATTTTATTGGCGTGCGTAGTGATTTTCGTATTAAAAATTCATGGTGTCGTGGTGAATGCAGAGATAACTTGGCCACATGAGGGCGCTGCAAATAGGGGCTGTTTTCCTTTGCTTATTTACATCGAGAGAGCAAGTTTTGAATGCTTGTTTTTGAGCGCGTGAGCCTGGTGTACTTTTAAGCATTTCAACAGCACACCTTCTGTCTGCCTCATGTCATTTTCCTCTATAGTGAATGACAGCGCGATCTCATCTGCGAATGGCCACCCAGTGACACTGTCGGCAGGACTTTCCATATCACCACAGGCTCCAACGACAAAATGCACTTGTACTGCTCCATCAGGAATATGGTCGCAGATACCATCGACTATAAAAGAAAGGGTAACATTTCAGGCGCGTAGGAAGGAAAAAATATTGGGGGGCACAGATTATATTTTTTCCATATTCAGGACTCAACTACATTCCCTGAATTGTGATCATTTCTTAAAAGATTAGCTTCTAGTGGCCAAAAATCACCTATTAATATATCGGTTTTCGTACATGTAGATTCATAAACATGTAAGTCCGAAACCAACGAATTTGTTAATCAAAAGAGAATGTTATAAGCAATTTCCGCATGCAGGCTCGCAGACTTTTGACGGGTAACCGGCGGAATATGGGAGAATGCGCATTCATAGTGAGGTATATATATGTTCTTTCCGGGGTATCTATTATGGTTCACGAATTTAACTTGACCTCAAAAAAGCGCTGAAATATTTAATTTGTTTATTATTGCTTGTATTTGGGTACACTCTTTCGACATGCACACGCTTACCCCAATGGTTGTGTTTTCCACATGTGAGGATTCCTTGAAAAGCAACTCATAGTAACCATCTTCACAAGAGATACTATTCTTGTGATGACAAGCGAAACAGTAACGTTATTTTATAACTAACCATCGAAAACAGTTCTTTTGTGCAATTAAAAACAGCTGTCTTCACTTTCTTTAAAATTCCTGACTCCCTTTCGATGGCGATCAATCCTATTGAATTTTTTTACATGTTTGAAAGTTTGGGTCAAATGTCTTGATATTGCTGTGCTTGGCACGAATTTTTTGTGTTTTTAATGAATTTCGAGTTACAACTTCCCCCGCGAATACTTGGCAGTGTCGGATTTACATGTAAAGAGGGACAAATGGACATTTCTCCGAACTGCTCCACCGAGAGAGGGTCCCGTCTGAAATGGGACACCTTAGTGGGAAAAGCTAAATATCATTAAGCTCGGAAAAGAGTGACAGTTCATTCCATCGTCGTGCTGTGGTCAGACGCCGGTGCAGGAGGTGACCTTCTTGAACACGATTGCACGATTTCACGAAAAACAGGAAAACAGACGTAATCGAGTTCAACATTGGGTCTTCTCTCCGTGAACTTACCCTTAAGAATTTGTCAATACAAATATAAAAACTGTGGTCACTAGAATGGCATTAATGGCGTCCTTCAGAAGTGGGTCTCCTCTATGTGAAATATCTGCATGTATATTTTCAAAAATTAAGAAATGTGCAGCAATTGATTATATCTGTCAATCAATTTTTCTCCAGTGACATACAATTCGAGAAAAAAAGCGACAGTTGTCTCCGTTATCCCTTGCCAGAGAGGGGTCTCTGGAAAAAAAATGGTTTTGCAGTCGCAGAATTGACTTGCTGAATTTAAAAATCCAGTAACTTAATCCGCTCCGCAAAAACATCACTTCACAAATTTTGTCGATTTTTCGAAATATATGAGCGTTTCCTAGTGCATTTAGACGACTTGTGGTGCGAAAGCGGAGACCTCAACAACAATGTCCTGGGAAGCTGATGGTCCTCAAAAGATAAACCATGAACTGATGCAGAGTTGTACACTCTTCTTGTGAGTTTTCTGTCTTATCTGCATTTCGCACTCTTTGTTTACTATACTATTCCCTACCCAGACGTCGGTTGTCACGGTTTAACCCTAACGCCTGAAAAAGTTTGGGGGACCCGTGCCCTCCCCGCTTGCCCTGAATTTTATGAGGTGTACGAGAAATTTACCGTACCTAGACTGCAGATGCAGTGGTAGGAATGGTATGGATGGAGGCCGAAAATAAAATTCCGCTCCCAAACCCCAGAAATAGCAGTGCCTGGTCTTTGGGAAAAGCTGCACAGCACCGCTGAACGGAATGTTCTTTTGTCCAAGCACGTCAGAAAACAGCATGGCCGTGGACGGATATGTTTTTAGAAGTAGGACACCTGATCTAAAACATTGGGTCGGGAAACGTGTTGACCATGAACCAAATGCTTAGTATTGTGCGGCAGAACCAGTTTTCAGTGACTCACAAAAAAACAAGTTTAATATCTGTCTACGGATAGTCCATACATTAAATAAATGAAAAGAATAGTATTTCATTACAAAAACTTGCAATGTGTTCACAGCGCTAGCATACATATACGCACCTCTGGAAGAATGGTAGCGATTTAGCCGTGCACCATTCAACCACGTGATTTCGATAGGACCAGGATTTTGACACGACTGCCCGTTGATGAGGAAGTACCAACGACTACATCCTGTACGGTTGTACGCCGACCTGAGAACACCGCGAAACTGCAGACGAAGTGATGTGTAACTCAGTTTCTTTCCGTATGTCAGACTCTACAACGTGTCAAACACCGAATTAAGACAACATTACCCAATACTAAGCAACCCAGGCGCTGTTGACTTCATGCACTTGTGGTTGCGCTGAAAAATTAAGTTTAAACGCATTCCGTTTAAAACTCGACCAGACGTTTGATATACTGGCTGGATTGGACTTTCCAGATAGACTCAGCGGTTCTCTTGGAATTCAAGAAAACATGTTTGCCTGTATTACAACTATTAATCGAAGTATTTTTTTCGTGTCGCATTATTATGCCTGGAGAAAACAACAAGGAACTACCGTGGGCTAGTGTTTACGGTAGACGTGTGAACGTTCATCGTAGACACCGATGTGAATTATTGAAAGTTCTCGCAGTGATATACAGTGCATGTACATTCAGATTAAAGTCAGGCCCAAAGACAAAAACGTTCATCGCACTTGTCAAACCATGACTTCCGTGTAGCCAGCGTGATGCTTTTGAACTAATGTAGGAAGTAATGCGCATGTATTAACACTACAGTTAGTTATTTAAATCTTTTCACCAACGGATAAAACCCTACCAAACAGTCGCGCTTCTATTCACATATTCATCTTTGTGACCGTTTTGGGATTGAACATACCATAGGATAACTCATGTTCCGTAAAGGCAATATATTTGCATAACACGAAGCACTGGAAACTTAAATTTCCGTTGGGCAAGTATGCGGAAGATGGTACATTATTAGTTTCTAACTGCTCAGTCAAGAATGTTCATTGCACACATAAGCTTATTTATTAGACTAATCAAAACTGACGAAAAAAATTGTTTGTCCTCGGGCAACTCTATCTTAATTCATCATTTCCACCCCCTAAAAAGAAAAAAAAA
>NMRA01000050.1:1049750-1107545 GCA_002633005.1 Phoronis australis | reverse complement strand
CTGAATTTAAAAATCCAGTAACTTAATCCGCTCCGCAAAAACATCACTTCACAAATTTTGTCGATTTTTCGAAATATATGAGCGTTTCCTAGTGCATTTAGACGACTTGTGGTGCGAAAGCGGAGACCTCAGCAGCAATGTCCTGGGAAGCTGATGGTCCTCAAAAGATAAACCATGAACTGATGCAGAGTTGTACACTCTTCTTGTGAGTTTTCTGTCTTATCTGCATTTCGCACTCTTTGTTTACTATACTATTCCCTACCCAGACGTCGGTTGTCACGGTTTATCCCTAACGCCTGAAAAAGTTTGGGGGGGCCGTGCCCTCCCCGCTTGCCCTGAATTTTATGAGGTGTGCGAGAAATTTACCGTACCTAGACTGCAGATGCAGTGGTAGGAATGGTATGGATGGAGGCCGAAAATAAAATTCCGCTCCAAACCCCAGAAATAGTAGTGCCTGGTCTTTGGGAAAATCTGCACAGCACCGCTGAACGGAATGTACTTTTGTCCAAGCACGTCAGAAAACAGCATGGCCGTGGACGGATATGTTTTTAGAAGTAGGACACCTGATCTAAAACATTGGGTCGGGAAACGTGTTGACCATGAACCAAATGCTCAGTATTGTGCGGCAGAACCAGTTTTCAGTGACTCACAAAAAAAAACAAGTTTAATATCTGTCTACGGATAGTCCATATATTAAATATATGAAAAGAATAATATTTCATTACAAAATTTTGCAATGTGTTCACAACGCTAGCATACATATACGCACCTCTGGAAGAATGGTAGCGATTTAGCCGTGCACCATTCAACCACGTGATTTCGATAGGACCAGGATTTTGACACGACTGCCCGTTGATGAGGAAGTACCAACGACTACAGCCTGTACGGTTGTACGCCGACCTGAGAACACCGCGGAACTGCAGACGAAGTGATGTGTAACTCAGTTTCTTTCCGTATGTCAGACTCTACAACATGTCAAACACCGAATTAAGACAACATTACCCAATACTAAGCAACCCAGGCGCTGTTGACTTCATGCACTTGTGGTTGCGCAAGGCAGTTCTGATGAGTACGCCCAGTGATTGCCGAAATGAGTTTTCCAATGGATGAAATCATATTTAAAAAATAAACAAAGCGGTTTCCCCGAAAAATTAAGTTTAAACGCATTCCGTTTAAAACTCGACCAGACGTTTGATATACTGGCTGGATTGGACTTTCCAGATAGTCTCAGCGGTTCTCTTGGAATTCAAGAAAACATGTTTGCCTGTATTACAACTATTAATCGAAGTATTTTTTTCGTGTCGCATTATTATGCCTGGAGAAAACAACAAGGAACTACCGTGGGCTAGTGTTTACGGTAGACGTGTGAACGTTCAGCGTAGACACCGATGTGAATTATTGAAAGTTCTCGCAGTTATATACAGTGCATGTACATTCAGATTAAAGTCAGGCCCAAAGACAAAAACGTTCATCGCACTTGTCAAACCATGACTTCCGTGTAGCCAGCGTGATGCTTTTGAACTAATGTAGGAAGTAATGCGCATGTATTAACACTTCAGTTAGTTATTTAAATCTTTTCACCAACGGATAAAACCCTACCAAACAGTCGCGCTTCTATTCACATATTCATCTTTGTGACCGTTTTGGGATTGAACATACCATAGGATAACTCATGTTCCGTAAAGGCAATATATATGCATAACACGAAGCACTGGAAACTTAAATTTCCGTTGGGCGAGTATGCGGAAGATGGTACATTATTAGTTTCTAACTGCTCAGTCAAGAATGTTCATTGCACACATAAGCTTATTTATTAGACTAATCAAAACTGACGAAAAAAATTGTTTGTCCTCGGGCAACTCTATCTTGATTCATCATTTCCACCCCCTAAAAAGAAAAAAAAACTGGATTCTCGATTTGGACATTGTTTCTGTCATCAGACTGGCTAACAACGAATTATTTGCAAGTAAGACGTTTTCTTCAACATCTAATGCCAGCGCATTTAGACAAATTGGGATGTATAAATTACAATATATACACATATATATAAATATATATATATATATATATATATATCAGCTCTATTCAAAAGTATATATATATACTTTTGAATAGAGCTGATATATATATATATATATATCAGCTCTATTCAAAAGTTTCAGATTTGTGTCACAAAGCTGTCGCACTGGTACTCTTGTGAGACCCGAAGCACGTAACAGATAACTATTTTTGAACCAAACAAACCGCAATAATCCCTTCGGCAGTGGTTGTACTAAGGTCCGCGAAGTAGTAATGCTGAACATTAGTTGCGCCCATGTCTGTGCAAACGTCGGGGGAATCTGAAAACATCGAATAATAATGATGAAGGAGTGCTTCATAAACCTTCAACAAAATAAATGCATGTTTTCATTTAGCCTCCTTGTTTCACGGTGTCCTGTTTGTGTTCAGTGACAGTTCAGTCCCGCCATATCGGTTTAGAACACTTACATATACATTTGCGATATTGTTCTCAAATGCCCCCTTTAGTCATTTTGGAGGTGTTTTCATGGCTCCGAAGGAACAACTGGTTAGAATGGGACATTGTCGTTGATTTATTAATGAGTCTGATGAAAACTTGCTCAGGTTTGTGGACCCCGAATTACAACGAGTCCCCACCGCTATCTAGGCTACAGACAACACAGTGGTGTGTTGGTTGATTTAATGGTAGTATTTCCTGCTTCTTATCAAAATGCGCACATTTTGCTTGAACATTAGGGTCAAACAATCAAAATGGCAAATTTGACAATTAAGCTTAGTCAAAAAATATTTGAACAGCATATAAAGCTACTGATTAATTTAAGTTTCTATTCAGATCCTTTGTCTTATCTAAATGTAGAGTTTCCTGGAAACACCGAAGTTTTCAGTTGCCAGTCTGAATATGGTGGCCTGCTTCAACGTACATGATATGGAACATTAGCCGGGTATGGCTCCAAACACGAGTAACTCAGGAAGACAATGGACACTTCAGAAAACAGATTACGGATCCAGTGATCGTTATTAAGTGATTTTCGTTCCTGGACGACAGTACTAAAGTGGCAATTCGTTCTTCTTTTACTACATACAGTACTTAAGTTCGAGATGACTTTTGGAAACAGGCAGCCTATGAAATGTTGCGATTCAATAGTCACATTTTCTATTTATATATCCTTGAGCCCAACAATGAAGGTAAGCCCATTTTCGAAATACACTCCTTGAACATTGCTGTGTGATTTCGTCATTACTAAAAACAAAGTGTTTACCAGATATCACGCAGCTTGAATTGTAGACGTCCCAATCCGGATCGTCAGTCATGTTGGACGCGTCCATGCATGGGAATAGTCGACACACATTGTTGAACATGTTGAAATCAAAGCAAAAACATTTTTCGTCACGGAAACAAACATCTCCGCAATGCAGGCGAGACAGGGCGGTGAAATTTTTTGCAGTAACATGTATTAAACGCTTCGATTTAACGACAGCATATTGCCGATGTCTTTGAAAAGGCCAAACCTGGAAAGTACAGGCGACGGAAAGATAAATGCTGAAAGCCACGAAGTTGCCCATCTTTGTTTTAGAAAAATGACGAATGTTCCAGAAAACCTTTTCGTTGATGTGAGGTCGAGAACCTTTCTGAGGATTCATCCCACAAAGCAAACAGCGGTAGGTAATTAGGAGAGACTTTAATTAACTTGCTTGAGAGCTCCGAGTTGAGTAAGCGTTGGGTTACGTTGCAGTGTGTGACCTGGTGTGCTGTTGTGAATTTCCCACCACTTGTAAACACTGGCTTCTTTGCACAGGAATTTAAGTCGTTGCATTTTAAATACCCCCACTATAAGACTTCTCTGCAAATGTAATTAGCACGTCAACGTGACATGAACGGTAAATATAATTATAAGAATTAGCTTCTGCATACACTCGTGTGCAAGTTTCGTGCGCATGCGCGCCAATTAACCAATTGTAATGAAGAGGAACAAATGAGAGAACGCAGAAAAGGGTGCAACCGATGGTAGGCACGTCATTGCAAACGCATTCAACGATCCATTTTAGAGCGAAAACGTTGCAGTTGATGTTAAGATGATAATTTTGTCACACCCTGTCATAGCAACCGCAGCGAATCATGTAATGAATTTTGTGCAGATCAAAATTGAAGTTAAAAAAGCCTTCGCTAAGACGGGTCTTGCAATCTCTGATAAAATGTGCTCTCGGCGGAGAGCAACTAAAGAAAAACATATGAGTCGGAAGAGTACACGTCAAAAGTATTCAGAAGAAATAATCCTTATTTTTCTGTCATGACGACTGGGCGGAAGTGTATGTTGTTGTCATAGTCTTCCCTTATGACCATGCGGGGATTTAAATGGAAATTTAACAAGCGGGCTAAGTTATTAGGATATACATGCGTACAACCATAATACTTATTGTTTCTAATTTTTGCTGTTAACAGAATTGGTCATCATCACATTAGAAAAGTAATTTTTACATTTGTTTTTGTTTTGTAAATCTATACTACTCACTACTTTGTCGTGTACACTGTACCACTGTCATCGTCGTTGTCTTGTACTCTAAACACATGTACTACTCGTTAAAACTAAACGTCTAAGGATACACATCACTCAGCCAAGACGCTGGAACTTTAGTTCATATTTACACACAAGTTATTAACGTAGTTTGGATTTTCAGTTTGAATATTACCTCAATTTAAGATCACGTTTACGCCAATGGCAATGTTTCGCTCTTACAAAAATCAGCGTGTTACTGTTTTGATTTGGCACATACTGTATACAGTGGTGACGCAGTACCTATATTAGAAAAATAAATATGGTAACTCAATGAATTAATTTAATCGAATGTTTAATTTCCAATAGATTTTAGAATTGTGATATTATTTCATACATTATATTGAAAAATAAAAATATATACACTAAAAATAGTATGCATTTGTATATATTTGATAAGGTACAAGGCTCACTTGACGTAGGGAACAGATGTGAAGACATGGTAATGGGATTTTTGTTATAGTTTAGGTACACTTCTTTTGTCAGTTTCTTGCGCTCACATTAGTTTTGCGAGAACAAAGGAAAATGCAGGTAGACATAAGCAGGCCAGAGATGGTCCCAACACAGACACCGAAAGACCTGTGTGGGGAATATTAATGTTCATGTAATACATGACTTCTTCAATGACCTCATTATCGATGATGGCCAATTATGTAACAAAGGTTACGATACTGTACTAATTTTTACAACATTTCACGTGCCTAGCGAAATATAGAAAAATGTACACTATCTTAATACTGGAGGAATTTCAAATAAAAATTTATACCACGTGGCGAGAATAAAAAGATTTAGCAGAACCACCTTGGAACCGCGCAACCGCGCGGATACTTGTTTACTACATATCCGAGGTCAAATGTTGAAGGGCTTTCATTTAAATGAAATGTCCCACCAGGTTACAGAGCAGTTTCGTATACCCTCAGTCCTTTCATTCAGAAAGTCACCAAAAAGATTGAATCATCGAATGTACTTATCATAGAATTGTGCCAGGGAGAAAACATAGTTGTGATTCCAAGGGAGTTGTGAGGTTACATGCATACGACGGTTGGCGTTCAAAACGAATTCTACCAGTCGATCGTCTCATGCCTCGATCTGTGTTCATGAACACAGCAAGTTTTGAAGAGATAAATACTCATCCTAATTCCTTAATTGACTTAATTAATTTTGATGTTTCGATCTCGTGCTTACGACATGCTTTAACCACTGATTCGAGTTTTATCCATTTTTACTAGGTTCCGTATCAAACGGACATGTACAGGCTATGCGTATAACAATGAACTCTGACCCACTCTTTAAAAGTAGGTGAGAAACAACAGCAAGAGTTGGCTGGGAACGGTATGTTTTAATGACAGGTCTAATTAAGTTAATTACGCTCTGAAGAGTCAGTTGACATTGTCAGTGAATGTTGAAATAGCTAACATTGTTAAGGCTCCTATAGGTTATGTGTACGGAAAACAAGTTTTCTCCGAATAATTAAGCGGGTATACTACAGCTCGGTTGCCCAATTCAGTCGTACAGATTTGACATTTTGGTTACTATGCACCTTACTTTTTGCGCAAGTTTTGAGTCGCAAAACAAAGAGCTCGTAAGTGAGCAGTGTAAATTTCTACTTCGACAAAAGTACACATTTTGCAGGGATTTGTTTGTTTTGATACAAACGAAAACATCTAATTTTGGAATATATATTAAGAAATGAATTTTTAAAGCAGCATATATTTGAATAGAGATTGCATTATTTATTTAGATGTACTGATTTGGATGGCTGGCGAGAAAGTTAGGGGATAATCTTTTTCAGTACGAGTAATTAATTCCAAATATTTACTTAATTACAATTAACAGACAGCATCATCATTGGCTAACAGCATACGCTGGTCAATAACAATCAGTCACCAAGACTGATGTGGAAACAACGCATAGTCGCTTCAAACTGTGGTTTCAGAACAAAAAACCTAGTGGCAGAACCACTGAGCTCCATGGCCGAACCAAAAATCCCATGACTTTTTGGTAGAACCAAAAATTAAAACTCTTTGGCTGCAGGCATATCACTGCGAAGCTCCGGATATTCTGATTGATGCCGTAGGGCTCATAGTGTTTTCCGCCATTTTTGTCGTGTGTAACTCTCTCCAATATAGCGTCATATTGACAACGCGAACTTCATGTATCTTGAGTGGCGCGCGCCCGGTCTACATGCATGTGGTGTCTATGATCCAGGGACTTTGATGTGATTGACCGCAGTGGTTATGTTATTATTCTTGGAGTGTTGACAAAAATTCGGAAACTATGTACTTAGACTACGGCGTGCAAGCATTTCAACATTCCTTGTAGTAAATTTGCCACCTGTTATATATCCATTGTGCTTTGTGGTTGACTGTTTCAATCCTGTCCTTTGCAACCAAAGTAGAAACTGGAAACTCAGACCTAAATCAGGCCACTCATACGAATGGTGGTAGCGTTGAGGCATACACTGGTAAATCAGACCTAAATCAGAGCACTCATACGAATGGTGGTAGTGTTGAGGCATATATTGGTAAATCAGACCTAAATCAGAGCACTCATTCGAATGGTGGTAGCGTTGAAGCATATATTGGTAAATCAGACCTAAATCAGAGCACTCATACGAATGGTGGTAGCGTTGAGGCATATATTGGTAAATCAGACCTAAATCAGAGCACTCATACATGTACGAATGGTGGTAGCGTTGAGGCATATGTTGGTAAATCAGATCTAAATCAGAGCACTCATACGAATGGTGGTAGTGTTGAGACATGTGAACATGGAGTGCCGGGAAACAATTCCATGACTGCACCTTGAAGATTCACTACTCCGAGAATATCTAAACTTACGGACCCAGCTGTGAATTTTTAATTTTCCAATCAAAAATATATGATACGTCCGTTATACGATGCACGGAATGGTGTACCTTTAAGTAACGCCTAGAAACACATGCAAACTTGCCTGCATGTCTGACGAATGCAGAAAAAATACGTACATTCATTTTTAAGAAATATGAAGTAGGAGCATTTGATGAATTTTCAACCTCTATTCATTATTCATCCAAAAGCATCATTCCACAGCGTAACCGAAATACATAGGGCCTGCATAGCCGTTACGGGGTCAAGACAAAATGTACATTGGTACTGTGGTTAGTAAAGGTGTATACTTTCTCCTATCGGTCTTCGACAAGTCAATGGCTCTCAGTCTTCTTCAATTTAAAACCACCGTTGGTTTGCCTCAAAACTGTCGTATTGCTGTTTCTGTTGGTTGTATTATTAGGTTACACGTACCGCCTTGTTTGGAAATGTGCTTACAATGGACTCAAATAATCAACCTCCTTCCTTTCATAAACCGTATTTAAAAATTTAGAATTTCGCCCTGTTTACTCGCATTAAATCGATGTCGTAACGTTTCTACAGCGATAGCATTCTATTTGTGATACCAACAATTATATGGATACCGACAGCCCAACAAAAGGTTTTCACACTTTACATGTACTTTGGTGTTGGCTAGGCATTTCAAGAGTTGTGGGAATTTAACATGGCGATTGTGCTAAAAACCTTCTTGTCTTAGTTACCATCTCACTCGGTAAAAACCTAAGGTTAGATAAGTGTTGTGTACTTAAAAAGACTTGCTTTAAGAGTTTGACAACTGTAGTACATGCAAATGTATGGCAGACAAAATAACCCTGACATCCTCGTCATGACGGTTGGGCGAATGCCGAATTCATGATCAGCCAGATGTCCTTCCTCATTTTGACGGAGAATGACCCGGATGTGTGGAATTGACACGAATGTTAGTACGGCGGGTTAGCTTTGTGTAATTCGACTTAGCAGACTTAGTAATTATTACCAGTGACTTTGGATTAAACATGATTGGCCGTCAGTGATGGGAAAACACAATATTGCCTCTATACTTTTTCGTGTAGTGTAGTAACGCTTGTCTGATATTGAGGTTAAAGGCAGGAAAATCACAACCTAATTGCCACCGACGACTGAGCATGGACAGACAACAAATAGAAAAAAAAAAATTAATAATTAGTAATTTACTTGTATCAATAAATTACTTCAGTATTCAGCAGAGATGCAACAAAACCAGCCATTATAAGATTTCAGAAAAGATCACATGATAATCTTGAAAACTATACAAATGTACATTACAGACAGTTACGAAGACCTTTCGCACCTTCACAGGTACATGAGGTGTCCTAAAATATTCAAGTTAATATCATAAATAAAAATTACAGGGAACCGACTTTACTGGTCTTCCATGCTATACGTGTGAAAAGATTTCCAAATATTGTTTGGTGAAAGCAAAATTCTTCTAGGGTGGTTGAGCTCCCTGGCCTAATGGTGCGCCTGAGGTTTGCACTACTTATTGGGGGCGTCCTCCTGGGAAGATAAGGCGGCACAAGCGTGCGTCTTGGCGCTTAATGGATTCATAGATACACTCTATTCTGACTCCTTGCTCAACAGTGTTCAGGCGAAACTCCCCTGGCGGCAACACCATATTATGTCCACTCGTGTGCATTACAGCCAAACACGCGTCCTGTTGGTCGTCAGCTACGAATCCCGGACTTCCTGAGCTGCCTTGACCGAATTTTGAACTAGATTGGTAAAGCACTCGCTTTTCGTCGGCTACTGTGGTGAAAATGTCGCTGCCAGACCTCCTGTGAAGTTCATGAAGCTGCAATTGTAATAAACTGAATTACAAAATGTTGTCTAAAATCACTAAATAGTGACTGCCACTTATTCGTTATTACATTCTGAGCGTACACGTACATTAACTGTATATACAGAGTATCCAACCCGTATCAAACTTTTCTTAACCTACTCAGTGGCATAAAAATTGGTCTCAATTGGTGTCTTACTCAAGTTAGATGTGATATCTGGACGTAATGGGGCTATTCGGAAAATCTACAATAACTAGAGGGCGTGCGTGTACTAGTGGTGATAGATTAACAGCCTCGATTTCGCAAGCCCTTTAAATACATGGTGAAATGGCTTGCAGCCGTGCCAACTGAATCTGAGATTGCGTAAAAAGGGTGGTTCTATGAGAGGAAGTAAGCACGACCTCATACAAAGGTAAGGTTTGTGATTATTTTAACGATTATTCCATGATTATTCTACCGATGCCTGTTAACTGAGGCACTCGCCGATGTCGACTTCGCGGCAGTCAGTCGCCAGCCAGAGTCTGGTTAATCTTTGTATGTTGTGATATGTGATACGATACTTGACGTAGCAATCGGGATCTTTTCGTACATCAAAGCATTATTATTGTTTGGAATGATTTCTAAAAGTTTATCAGTGACAGTTACATCAATCAATGCTGAATGTTTATGCTGTCAACTCGATACAGGTTAATGAGTTAAGATTACAATCCAATCCCAATGGCAAAGGGTACGTGAGTGATAAATATCCATTGCATTAGACTATTTGTTTACTCCCTATCATATGTCTTCTGGAAATCTATTACACGTTGAAATGGAAATCTATCACGTCAGTTTTCACGTAACCTTTGGTTTTTAGGTTTGAAGGCTTGTACCGTGCAGAGGAGATACGCATCGCTTCTGCTCCGTCCCTGAATGGGCAAAAAATTGGTTTTTAGCATTTGACTGCAGCTAACCAACAAGATCTTCCCATCCAGTGCAGATCTGTTGTCAAAGCCTACTTTCAATATTGGAGACAACGAACAAAGCCTTTGAAAAGGAACAGCTATTTTTAAAGTCATTTTGTTAAATTACTTATTCAGGTCCCGAGGGGGGATTGGCATGGGGGGTTGTAATATTTGGTACAACTGAATGTGTGGAAATAACAGGTAATACATGTTTGGGGAAAAGAGCATGGTGAGGTAATTCTTAACCTTCACGAAGTCCCTTCAAGTTGATTTCATGAAACTGTTTTGCTACTTGTATCAATTGTAAAACCACGAAAATATATTACATTTTCCGAATTCACAGTGACTGAATAGTCTTAACTCATGCCTTGAAATGTTGCAAGTCGTTATAAATTCAAATGACTGCCATTTTTGTGAAAATTGCATTTTTGATGGTGCCTTATATGATTTGTAATAATTACTCTTAAACAACAGAAAGATTATCCATCATTTTTAAATGACCCAAGTCTTCATATCTTCTATTAGAAGAAAAACGGTTCCCTCAACCTTAGGCTAGAAGTATGCTTGACAGACCCATGAACCTGTAATCTGAGTTTAAAATTGCTGAAAGTATCAAAATTAAAAAGGCTTGAAAATGGGTAACAAAGGTTTGAAGTTGTCTCAAAAAACTTGTATATTTTACAGACAAGTGATGCGTTTAAAGAATTGTTATGGCTAGGGATAAAAAATAAAGACACAGTTTTATGCAATACTCATTATATACACCCTTGGTTTCTGAAAATAGTAATTATTTACTTTTATGTGAAACTGTAGACCAATCACCATATATTTTTGAAAAACAGGGATAACATTTTTGATCCAATCTGGAGTACTTAATTATTCATATTTCAATATTTGTTCCAGGTTCAGTGACATTTTAAGGCCACTTCAAGCTGTATCATAGACAAGCTTTGTTACTCCGTTCTCTTCCCACAGCACTTCCACACACCAGCAGTGCTGCATGGCACAATGTGCAAGTCAGTGGCCCTGGAGAAATGTGAATCGCAGTACTAAGTTACCATAAGACAATGTGCCAGTGGAGTGTCTGTGTATCCAGACGAACTATATCTGACTGCTACACAAATAAGCCTTGTTGGTGAGGATGCCCTTTCATAGGCAATGAGTCATGTGTGGACAATAGCTTATTTCCTTTCCTGGAAGAAACATGAGGGACTGAAGCTAAAGAAGACCTAGTCACACTCTGGTCTAGTTCAGAGTCTGATTTTGGGCTCAAAACGATTCAAGTGATATGCTGCTGTGTTTACCTTCAAGGGTCTAATTGTGGATGTTATTGAGGCTGAATGAGGTTACATGAAAGAAAGCCACGTGTTGAAACTGGACCTTTTTTACAAGCGCTTCTATAGGCCATTGAAACTAGAACCCAGTGAAATGAAAGCCAAAAGCTGAGTGACATTAAATTTTCCTTTCAGAAGAAAGGCTTTATACTATTGGTAAAAACTTTTCAATTTGGTACAGATTATGGGGAAATGACATTCAGTGACTGCATCGATTGTCTTATTGTATGTTTTCAATTGTAGCTAGCTGGATAAGAATCTGCTATGCACAAGATTCGAGAATAAACAATTATCAGTGTATTTAAAAACAAATGGCAAACTGAAAAAGCACAGAAAGAAACAACATTGCGAGGGAGTCCATAATCAGGCATATCAGGTGCTGAATTTCTGAATTACGTTCAATTCTCTCAGGTTATTGCTGAAGGATTGCTTTTCACTTTGTCCAACGGTGAAATAGATGGTCAGGCGGTTGGTTTCAGTTGTTTTTTCTTGCCTGTAACAGAATAGAAATATTAGCAAATTGTAAAAGAAAAGACAAGACAAAACTACTTTTGTAAGGCAGAACATACTTGACATTTCATCTTCATGTTTATGTGTAGAAACTAATAACCTTTGTACCCAAGTCTTATTTAATATCTGAATTAAAATATGTGAAACAGGCTAAAAGTGATTTAACAATGTGTATTTTTCATGACACTTAAAATGTGCTTCTGATCTCAACAAGTAAAATTCATTCTAGGTGTCAATTTTTTCCAATGCAATGTTACGACATTTACTGAATTAAGGCTTATTCATGTTAATTCGATAACTGAGCTGGTGGTCCTGGGGGTGGGGTCCACGATAAAATAAGGAAACTCACTCATCTAGAGAATTTTATTGGAAACAGCATAGTTTTGAAGAGAAACTGCTGTGAAAAAGTCACTCTTGACTTCTGTGCATCACGTACCATACACCTCTTATTTTGGGAGCACTCCCACCCAGGACAATATGAATATGTGCTGCTAGCCTACCCGGCATCGGGTGAGTTTCCAAAAAGAAACACTTAGTTCCACTCAATAAAACTGTTATTCAGTGGGGTAACTGGTGGGGATAACATCACCGAACGATGTTGATAGAAACTGATTGCTAAAAACTTACCAAGTAATGTTGTGTAGTCTCCGAATGGAACTGCATAGTCATAGACATAGAGCACACACGGGGCTTCAGCATCCACACACTTTTTTCAGTTAGTTGACCCTGTTGACTGCAATTGTCCACGAATATAGTAACCTTAGGTCTTTTGGGAATTTGTGGCCACCTGTCGAGGACTTGCACCAGGGAATTTAGCAGTAATAAGGCTTAGCGCGACGACGTATTTTGATAAAAATTCCATCTTTTACCAGTTGTTTACATGCAGACAGCCACGCATGCGCAATTCAATCACCACTAGTACAGCAGCGACACCGCGAGGAGAATTCTCCGAATAGCCCCATTTGGTTTACTTATTTTCAGTCGCTTCGAAATAAAGACACTTGGCCAGAATGCAGGACCTATCGAACCAGCTCCACTCATACCTCAAATAAAATGTTAACCAAACTTCCGAGACTGGACTTTAAGAATTATGAAAGTTTAATTCTTCGGTAAAACAGACCTTAGTCTGTGGTAATAACCGAATGAGGTGGCGTAAATAACAATTTGATTTTTACAGGTGGTGGGTTATATAAACTTTAAAACTGGTTGTTTTGCCAAAAAAGTTAGATGAATAGAAAAGCCTATTTCTTTGCCGACATGATGTTTGTTGCATCCCACATGTACAGTGTGATAAGCCAAGTATAAAACATAACGCCAATCCGTCCAGAGTTGGTATCGGTGCAACTCGGGACCGTCGGGGGTCAACAGAAAACCACAGTTCAACAGTGTGTATACACCAATGTGACAAACAAGAGTAGTTCTACTTGCTGCTTCAGCTGCAGGTATGCTTATCTCTTTTGTGACACACAGCGTGCGACTGGGCAAAGCGTTTTCAAAATAATGTGGTTAATCAGTGAAGTGTGAGACCCGTGAGGTCCCTGTCAAGTCCTCACGACAATTCTACATTATGATCTTTGATCAGGAAACGCACTTGAAAACAATAACTCAACATTTTTTGTTTGCCCTAGCAATTGATTGACGCGACATATACCCTGGTTCTTTCCTCGCGCGTTATGTGCTCAATTTTACATTGAGTATCCAGAACCTTCCCTTGGCCGTTAGGATGACCAGCAAAGTGCAGATATTCCTGTCCCACGATAACTTTAAACCTAGTCAGTGGTTTCGGCAGCGAATGTTTGTTTATCCTCTTGCACCGATTGAAGGGTGGCGGAAGTGGAGCTTTTAAGTCTAGGTCAACGACAGCTATGTCGAGGTCCTCGTCACGTGCTTTGACTGAGAGAATGGGCGCTGCACGGATTCTATCCTTGTTAAAGGATTGCATGAACGAATTGTTGTAATGAAATAGCACCACGTTGCTTCCTACTGAAACAAAGAGATAGAATAACTATTAAGGTACCACTGGACTACATGTATATAAGTCAGCACCCAAAGGAAATCATAGGCGAGAAATGTAGGTTTCACACATTAGCGGTGTCAAAGACTCACTATACAAATGTACATGTATCCGGGAGTAACAGCCGAACACTCTGCCTCCGAACGAAATCCAGGGCGTTAACTTTAACAGTACTTTTAGATTATTTCAAGTATCAAAATGATAAAGATGCCGGATTTATTTTCAGAAAATGTCTGACAGACAGAAAAAGAATGGGCAATTTGTAAAGAAAAACTAAAAATATTCAAGGGATGTTGTTGTTTATATCTGACTGATGAGAACTGAAAGTTTAATAAGTCTATCAAATTTGCCAACAATCACACAGCAAGCGTCGTCAAATCGACAATGTAGGAACAAAAATATAGGAGCAGAGTAAACACTACAAAGCGTCTACACTCGAATAGACGAAACTCCAAATTAAATTACTAGTTCAACGTTCGATGATTTTTTGGGGCGTTATCATGAAAATTGAAGTGTCACACATAAACACACAAACGGTTGAGTTATCGGGAGAATTGTGTCACAAGAGGAGCCAAAGCTGCATATTTTCTGCTACTGTTTTCTAATTTAGGCCACCTGCTGTTCTGAAACTGGTGAGATACTGTTGGTTAATGAAAAGGAATGATGGATGGGCTTGCAAAATACTCGTTTGTTATTTCTCTAGAATAAAGAGTGGTCTCAAAGTTTATGATTTTCCACTAGTCTGAAGGGATATGCTTCAAAACCTAAATTTCCTTTTTGGATTTTTATCCTTAGGAATATACCTTTAATTTTCCAGTGCGCAATGTTAGACCTCTTATTTGGTATTTTTAGCGAGTTCACGTGTCTCAATCACGAATTATGATCTCTGGTAAATCTTAATTGAAAGTTTATGCGTTGGTGTCACCTTGAAGTTATGTACATTAACGATGAACAAACCAGCGCACTACATGTATGTAAGTGTTGTCAAATGCAGTGGCAGATTTAGAGGGGGGGGGGACAAGGGGGCCATGCCCCTCCTAAAATCCGAAACCCGGGGGATTGAGTAAACGATGCATAGGCAATCAACAAACCCCGTTTTCTTTTTTTTAGTCAACAGGCCCGCAAACCCAGACCCCTGCATCCCAATGTTTTAGGCTGGTCTCGCACATCTGCCGAAATTCTGGTATTCCTGTGGCCTGGCCCCTTAACTCAAAATTCTGGATCCGCCCCTGATATGTAGTCTGATAAGGAATATTTCGAACAACGTTCCATATGCAATGCCCGAAATGAAACTATCGATAAATAATGCACAGCATTTGTGGCGAATTTCAGCTGCACGGTTTGTGAGAATGAACGCCTCGAGTGACAAAAGGGGTTGCAATCTACGCATTTTGTCGCCTTGGTGAATATATTCAATATGCGGCAAAAATTTGTCTCCAATATTCACATTCGAAAACATGCAATTTAAGGCAGAAAAGGCAAGGAATGGATGTCTATGGAAAACCAGAGAGCAAATCTACCAGAGACAGACAAAATGTCGACATAAAACCTTTTTTCTTTTCCAATTCAGAATCTCTTTAGTTGAAAGCCTCTTTCCCTCAACGTTTCCTTTTCATGATCAACTTTTCATCACGTCCAACTTTGTGTGGTGAGCACCTCGGACACTCTACTTCAAATAAGAGACTCACCCACTAGACGAGGTCGATGTGACGAATTCTGGGATTGTACATCCTTGAGAGTTACATGTATATTGGTGGGATGCCGAAAAATAAACGGGTTTAACACGTCTTCAGTACTTCAAATGTTTTTGTGTGCAAAATCAACGCTTACGTAAACGATGCTGCCATCTGGCGTTGTACTCCTCAGCTCGGATCACCAACACTATCCAGTATACTGCCACAGTTAAACTTGCTACAACTTCAGTCCAGTCTTTCTTAAACTTAATTGACTCTACATGACCTACATGTATGTTCCAAATACCCTAGCAAACACACCAACTACATGTACATTTCAACACAGCTGGGGTCAAAACCGTGCGTTTGTGTTCAGAGCATAAGTCGTCACCGATGTGGACGCCATGTCGAATGACAGAATGCGTTTGGTGCCACATGGCGGTTTCTGCTTGTCGCAAAGGGCAGCAAAACCAACACACAGACTTCACAAAACTAGATGGCCCCGCGTACACCCTTGCCAAAGTAATCACTGCTACAATGAACTGGTCCACAAGTTTACCATTTAGAAAGATAACATTGCTCCAGGAATTGCATATCCTGAAAAATGCGCTTACAAGGATGTCACACATTTCTAAAGATACATTGTACGCGGGAATTTTCTCCGCTCGTCCTTCTGAACGGCTTTTACCATGATCAATGGAGTTCGATACAGGGGTGATGGACCGCAGTGTTCTGAGCGAGCAAAACCCAATAAAGTGCAACTACCCGAACATATACCGTAATATTCATCTCTGCATGTACATACTGACGAGTTTTCAAAATGCATTAAGCAACAGTCGTAAAAAACAAACATCACGGCGGTATTAAACTGGAAAAACAACAATATATAGTTTTCGATTTTTAAAAATCAACGAACCAATATGCTAAAAACTACAAGCATTAGGTACTATGGGAGATGAATAAGCGTGTTTACTGATATACTCGGTGGATTTACAAACGCTGATCAGATTTAAGAATATCTCATGCATGGTTGTTTTAATATTCTTTCAATCTCAAGATTTTTGATTTGAGGAAACAGTTGTACTCAACTTGTGTCCAATCTTTATTTTGATGACTGACGAAATGCTAAAGTAGTTATGTAGTCAGCGCAACCGAAATTTTCCAGAGGTTCACAATCTTAGGTTTAGCTGTCACAATATTTGCACGTTCGTATAATTATATTTTATGGTTTGAGTTCCAATAAAGACAAAATAATAACTAATGACACGGACAGTTTTGTTGGCTGTTACATGCTTAGTGTAGCTGTAATCTGGAAAGTTCAGCAATGAGTTCACAATTAAGTAGACTAATTCAGTTTCGCTCGCCATCCAAATCTACTAATGTTTTAGTACTTCCCGGAAAGAAAAAAATACACAAGAAGACCTGAATATTAAAAACGAAATAACAAAAACCATAGTGAAAAACATCTAAAATGTACATGTTTTTGAAACCATATTTTCTTTGTCAGGATAAATATAGAATTATTAATTTTTTTAGTGTTTTTGACATGTTTAAAATGTACCAAGTTGCAGGTTGTTACACTGTGCAAATTCACTAGAAAACCAGTTTTGGTGTAAAAACAACCATCATTGTTGAGACAGAAGTGCCACCTATTATCTTTCCACTTCATTAACTCAGATCTGCATCAATACAAAGGGCGTGCTGAATAGGCATCAAGCATTTTATCTGGGTTTAGGGAATCTGAGTGGTGACGATGTGCGAGTGAAATTCTCCCCAGAATAAGCAACAGTCAATTAATGAAATATTCCAATGTGAGCGTAAAGTAGAACATGTAGATCTTATTCAAAAAGCATTTTCAACAAGAGGTCTGTGTGGATCCCTTCACACAGTATTTTAGATGTACATGTAGCAGTCTATCCGGGGAGGGGGGCGGGGCTTGTGAATGACAAAAGTACGCCTCTCATACATGTATAAATAGACATGCGGCTATTGAACCTAGGTTTCAAAAAGGCACTCTGTTAGAGTCTCCGAATAGTGACAAACCACTGTATCTAGTATCTGCTTGTACTTACGCGGGTCACTCAGCAGTTCCACAACATGGCAATTCGTCATGACGTAGGTTGGACCAACGCGGAACCCAGATCCCAATCCATACCCATCCGACCTTGCAAGTAGAACGACAGACGGGAGCGCATCTGCTAAAGACTGGTGTAAGTGCGCCAACATCACCTTCTTATTAACATCATGGAACAGTGTGGTAGAGGCTGTGGGCGGTGAAGGAGGCTGTATGAGTGGAAAGTAATCTGAAAAACATACATGTAAAGTAGTGTACTTTACATACGGAGAAGTTTGTTAAAATTTCACACTTCCGATATTTTCACTAAAACACACATTAAGAGATCAATCTTAATTTCTCCATGGAACTAGTGAATTACCCGACAGCTTTGTATCCACGCCCAATATGTCCAATGTGCCGTCATTTCGCGATTTTACTTTCAGGTTGACATCCCATTCACCGTCGGCGATAGGTTTGCCTTTTGATTTGGTAAAAACTTGAAGTACTGCACTAAGCTGCTCCTCAGTCGTTTGAGCAGTCACTCCTAATGTTTGGTCGGATGAACCCGCAGTCGCTCCGTCTGATGCATGTGATCGAACTTCAATAGCACATTCGTGTTTCATATCCATTTGTTTCTGAAAATGACATTCGAATATCTTTCAATCTGACTGTCTTTCTAACGGTCTAAAAGTTCTACAGCAAGCAACCATGCGTCATCAACTTTTTCTTCGTCAGGATTTTCAAAGAATTCACGGTTGGATATTTCTTAAGATCAACTTTAAACACCGAGCATGGTCTCAACGAATAGCGTACTATCAGTTTGTTGCAGTCAAAAATCACCCCTCATTTGAGTTAGGAACAATTATATAGAAATATGGCCGAAATCAGCGAGTCCAAGCGGATCATTCGACAGCAGGTGGCAGCAGTGCGGGCATACATGTATGCTAATCGCCACCACAGCGATGACACGCATCCGAACCACTCTTATCTGCGTGTACCTTTAGCATAGCTTTAATTTTCTTGATCTCATCTTTGCCTGTAGAGGAACCTTTTCCACAAACGTCGAACGCAGTTTTTTCCTCCTGTGAACATGGATATACACAAGTTTACACTGGGTCACTGCAAACCCCAAGAAGTTAAAAGAAAATGATATATTGTAGCTAACGAGACATATGAAGGACAATGTAGAACATAGAATTACTTAACACCCGTCAAAGTGGGACATGTTGGACTAAAGGGACCCGTCAAACAAATTATATTTTGGAAATAACTGGAAGGTGTGCTTCATTAAGACATAAGGCAGCAAAAGAGAACGCTTAGTCTAACTTTGAAAAAAGATACTATATCCCAAGATGTCCGTCCTAGTGTAATTTACCTAGTCACACATTTTGGAACAGCGCCACCTGTTAGCTGGACACCAAGTTATTTTCGGAGACCCTAGCTCAAACCAGGTCTGAGCCTGTGGTGAAGATTGCAACTAACTTGAATCCGGTCCAATGAAAATGTTACCAGGAAAAGTTTTCTCACTTATACTGCATATACTGTTATATGACTATTGACCATTTCATATGAAGACAATGGCATCAATACAACTCCTTGGGCATTAACCTCAAACTGTATCTTAGGGTAAATGCGAATCCCCAAAGTTATCAAAGATATAGTTTAACAGGTTCACTGTAGCATTTAAAGGCGAAGAAAACCTTTTTTCATGTCACTTTTAGCAAAAATAAAGTCTGTTGATTATCCCAGACATATTTTTCACTTAATTACAGCTTCTCGTAATTTAATTAATTTCTCGTCCTCTACTCTGGAAGTGACGTTTTAGGAGGCGATAATTTCGCGCCAATTTCTTTTCATACCGTCAGACTGTGAGAGCTATAGCACAAAACTGAATTACATTTTGTGCTAAATTAAAATCAAATGATGCGCGAGTATGCAATATCCTTTATCATTGAAAAAAGTACATAATGCTCTAATAGATAGATATTGCTTTTGAAACCACGCGAAAGTGTTCCTGCTGTACAGCGTATTGATTAATTAGTTCATAGGTTGGGCTGGGTAAAATGTTAAATAGCGTCACGTTATGTCACATTCTCAAGTCTAGACAGCATCCTGAACAAGTGCTTTGTTCAAAGTATTTGACTGACTATTTACGAGTGCAAGAGACTTTGCAACATATTTTAAAGTTTGTTTTGTTAGAAAAGAAATTTGAATACCAAAAATAACAATACACCAATATTCGTAACAAAGAGGCAATGTTCTTTCGAAAATCTGCTGACTATTTAATTTGTCAACATTTGCCGAAAATGGAAAAACGGGATAACCGAATTGAAAAGTGAAGCACTCGAATAAAAAGCCGTACATCTGTGTATACATCAAAAGGGTTGGAACAATCGCTGCAACAAACAAAACTGACTCCACAGCATTTTGTGTCGAACGGACTTTTTGCTTTTTAGTGAACGAGAAGTTCTGGGTGCAGGAACAAAATATGAAAATTCTCATTTTTTTGGGGAAAAATGGATAATACTGTATTGCTATGGTGCGTGGTGATATGTCAGTTTTGCCGTGCGTCAAAACTGCTACAATTTGACGGAGGTAGGAAAAAGTTTAAAAAGTGTAGTGTAACATTCCGAAAAAAGTCGGAAACACGAGACTGTGTTTCCTACAAGAAAATTCACGTAACAATCATAAGCAAATTACCATGTAGACACATTATAAAGAACATGCGCACAGACCTTTGATTTATAGTGGGAACTCCGCTTTCCTAGGGTTTAGTATACGCAGGCTTCAGAAACCGTGAAAAAGTGTTTTTTTCATTTGAAAGGATGGACTTTGACCAATTCACGCACAGAATCTATAAAGCAAGGCATGGCGGGATTAAAAACAAGTCATCGGGTTACGAGATTTTAAGAAATTGATTTTTAAGTAATTTTTGTTTTAGAGTAAACTTGATCAAAACGTTCTTAAATGTGGTGAGAAAACCACGTGTGTTTGTTGTCGGCTATTTATGGCGTGGTTTGTCCGTTTTTGTGCTATATTACGATCAGACTAGCGGTTTTGGTTTGGTGAGTGTTCTGGGAACATACACTCAGTAACAAAGTGACTTCACAAAGGAGGCAAGTCTTTTTTCATGAGATATTTATTACAAGTGAATAAGTCATCGAACCCAGTGCTCAATTAAAAAAGATAATCATAGCAGTCTCAACTAAACATCAAGTACAGCACTCTTGCCCTACCTTGTTGACGGCACTAACGTCACATGTGCCTTCCATGAACAGTAGTTTCACTACTTCTGTATGTCCATGTTCTGCCGCCCGATGCAGTGCTGTGTCACCCCACTACAAAGACGAGAACATGTTGGTCAGCATTTTACATTGTGAAGTGTGTGGGTCAACGGGGCGAGACTAAAATCTGACATTCGGATATAATTTCAGCGAAATTACTTAACGGTCTGATGTGTTGTAGCCACGTAATTTAAAAGATTTTTATATACTCCTAATTCACGCAAACAGAAAACTCACTCCAAAACGAGTCTCAATACGATAGCTCCGTTAAATGGCTAATGGTCAGTGTTGTCAACGGTTCCGCGATGCTCCAACAGCTGTAGAAAACATTCAACTGACTTTTTATCCCCCCTAAAACGTTGAGATTCTGAAGCGTTAGGTCGTTGCCATACGCCGCGAAGGAAGAAAATATTTCCGGGAATGTTTTCGAAAGATTGGTCACATTTTGGCGCATCTCAGTTGCAGAGCATCATGTCAGCGACCGGTGAATCTTCGTGCAGCCATTCTGTATTTTCATGACTACGGGTGGAAACATAATACCTTTCTTTCTAAAAAGAACAGGACAGGAATTCAAATCACTAGTGTCCCCCAATTTGAAAGAGCACAGAATGCTTCTTGAGACATGGCTTATGAAAGTTTGCTACAGGAAAGGTTCCAATGATGGTGACCGGGTGGCCGAATGCCTCCCTCACCCGGCGAAAAGATCCCAGAAGGCACAGGCACTTTTTCCCTTGGATGAATGAGGTTTTTCGTTCATGTATTTGTGTATAAAAATTGAATATAAATCTGTTTGTAATGATTTAACCCAGGTACAATGCTTCTAGGCCGTTTCTCCGTATGCATATTTATTGTACTGAATAGTTCATGATAAAAATTTAAACTACGAGGACCCTGAAGGAATACGATAACTATGCTTACTGTTCCCAATTAATTGAAATTGAGCTCTAGATAGAGATGTGTTATTTTTCAGGTTAGGCTTTGGACGAATAAACTAGGTGTTTTAATTTTAAAATTCACTTTGTCTAGATTAATATTTGAAACCTGACACAAGAAATAGATCTAAGACTTATTAAAATCCAAGAGAGCAGAATTTGTGGTCAAATAATATTTAGGTTCAACTACCGGGTTGGTTTTTTATTTTAATAAAAAATAGTTTTAATAACATCAACCATTCTTGCAGATCAACTACAGATCAACTGTTAGTCCTGTTAGATCCCACCTCACCACCAGTGCCTAGGCTAAGCTTGATGTTAAGTTGGTTAACAAATTAATCCAGATGTGACTTGCACATGACTAAACATGCGATGAGTCAACACTGTCAAACATATTTTAAACTCGACAAAAATATGAGCATGTAACCCGGTTCGTGTAGAAAGCAACAATTTACAAGATAAAACGTAACCCCTAGTTAGGTTCACTATGTCCAAATTATGACATCGGTTGGAACTTTTTCGGGAAAAAAGAAACTATATTTTTTTGGAAAATAATTGATTCCATGTTTGGTGGCCTTCCTGGCGGCCATCTTGGATTTTCAAAAATGGCGCCGGTAAAATTGTTTTTGCCCATCATATCAGGCCAGATGTCACTGAGAGTGTTAGTTTTTGGGTCTACACCTGCAGTTCTGAGGTTAACGAATTGGAGATTTTAATTTTATAGGTGGTCATCTTAGCGGCCAACTTGGAATTTCAAAAATCACGCTCGTAAAATACATTTTTTCTCAGTATCTCTGCTCTTGGGTGACTTAGAATGCTAGTTTTAATGGCAGCGCCCACATTTCTTGGGTATGGAATTGAAAAACACTATTTCTAAATTGATATATAATCTAAATGATTTTTGATAGCAGTTACGAACCACCAGAATATTTGAAGGAATCGCTAAAACGAAGATTAGCCTTTATTTACGGTATACATGTACGTACATACATGTATCTATATCGTTTTAAAAAGACATTTGAGACATATATTTTGAAGATTTCAATATTATTTCCACTCTTCACTTTGGAATCAAGTTCTCTATTCATTGGAAATACATTTTGCCTTTGACAGTCGGATCGCAGATAATTTTGGCAGTAACCCCCTGAGGATCTCTGACGAGAACAATAGGAGTTGTAGCATGAGGGGCAGGCTAAAATCACTGATCCCTACAAGCCAGTCTCGCACCGTGTTTGGTGCCTTATCACTTCATCCAGAGCTGGCCCATGAGTGGTCGACCCTGGTAACAGTTGTTATGCAGACGAGCCAATTCAGGAGGCTGATTGTTGACGAAGCTCACCCAACTGTCATTTCATGTGATATGGGTCTATACCAGAGGGTTGTTCAGCTCCAGACCGGAAGCAAACAGTGAACCCAAGAATTGGAGAATTGCAAGCCATGCTAAAATGACATCTCTGAGTTTGCTTCGGACGTCCATAGAGAATTCGACATAGATGATGCCTGGATAGAAGCCGACGTTTTTGGCATAGCAACAACTAGACAAATTCTACTCAGCCATGACAGTCCAGCTGTCGTGCAGGGTGACCAGTTGTGAGACATGATCACACACGCCAATGTCCCATAATAGCATGAATCAAAGATTTCGTATGTTGTTGGCAAAGTCAGAGATTCAATAAAGATAACAGCCTTTGGTCATCAGTCACAATGCTGAAAAATAAGATGTTCATTTCACGACACGAAAAAGCAGCCATGAAATACCGTGACGTCACCCTGAATCTCAAGGAGACCATGAGCGTATATGATAGGCTGCTGGTACTTGTCAAGTCATATAGGCAAATCGACCAGAAACATGCTATCAGCCACTATGAATTCACCCTAGCACCAAGAGCAATCTTTGCTGCCAGAAGGGCAATGCTGACGTGTACAGACAAGTCTAATCGAATCAACCCTCTGCAGAAACTTTCCGAAGCAGACGTCTTAGAACAGGACAGTCCTAAAGCTGCAAGAGAGGTTTTAGATCCAGAAAACATATAAACGACATCCACTGAGTGTGTTCACACCAAGCCACAAAACTGCACGTGTGCACTGTATGGAAGTGATGATCTTAACTGGAGATCATAATTCTCGCTTTCTGACATACAAAATGACAACTCTTTGAAACTAGCCAGAAGACAAAAATGGAGGCAGAGAAAGGGTAAAATACAGTACCAGATAAGAGATGAAACTTACATACAGAACATCCCAATGAGCCGTTTCCTCTCCCAAGACCAAAAAAGGCTCATCGTACGGAATATCTGCAGAGACCCTCAAATAAAACAAAGACTCTGCCAAGACAGTCATAACTTGAGCTTTAGGATGCACAACGAGCAACCTACGTGATCTACGTTTAGAAGAAAAAGCAGATATATTTCTAATACATCATGCCGGTCTAGCATCACATCAAAAGGTGCCCTATTCTCATCTGATGTTTTTTTTTCACCTGACCTACTGCCTACTATGACAGTCTTCTCAGAAATAATTCTGTCAAATGGCATCTGGGATCCAATAAGGACAGCATTACGTTAGGTGCTGCCGGGGAAGAGTTCTTCCGGCTTTCCATGGTTTAACAGGGACAGACAACACCGGTCCATTCTGTAGGTTGAATATATACTTGAAGGCGAAAACTGATGATATCGATGCACTTCAGACTCTCTATACTGCTAAAGAAGTAACAAGGGAACCTCTTTCTGCATTTGGCCACCTTTTACATATGTATACTCACTACAGGGCATGGACACAAATAATATACCAGCGATAAGATGGTATCTCTTCTGTAAACATACGACAGACAGCAACAAACGTCCACCAACCATTGGTGCTTTGAAACAGCATGTGTTGAAGGTGTTTTTTTCAAGCCAGAGTGTGGCGCCAGGCAGCCATTGCTCGACATGAGTTCCTTGACCTATTGCACAACGAATTTACAAGGACAAAGATGTCGATCACAGGACCTACCTTACACAGATGTACGTCAGTGTAGTGCAGAATGCCAGGATGGTGATAATGATATTATTCCTGGTGACAGTTATGGCAGTGACAGCTATAGTATGGATGTATAGACTGATTTCAAAGTTTTGAAAGAGTATTGACACTACAAAATATCGTGTTCTGCTAACGTAAATAAGTGGTTTAGATACAGACTTAGTTTAAGGGTCTTCAAGGAAACAAGTTCCCAACAAAATATACAAGAAAGTAAGATAGTGATCATAACATTTGGATTTCATGAAGTATGCATTTAGAAAATATGGCTGCTAATAAATGGGGTTTTGATTATGTTTCACTTTTAATAAGCTACATTTTTACCTCGAAAATGTTGGTGCAGTCATTAAAACGAACAATCTAGGTGACCCACGAGCAACGATAATTAGGAAAATATGTTTTGCGGGCGCCATTTTTAAAAAGCCAAGATGGCCGCCTATAAAATTTCCCATTCCTTGACCTCAGAAATGCAGGTGTGGCCATAAAAACAACATTCTTAGTGACCCAAAAGTGGCGACATTGTGCAAAATCCATTTCACCGGCGCCATTTTTGAAAATCCAAGATGTCCCCCAAGATGGTCCCAAAAACGGAATAAATTATTTTCTGATTTGTCATTCATGAGGTTTCCAAAAAATTATAGTTTCCATTTTCCCTATCAAAGTCCAACAATACCACACAGCAAACCTGACTACCCGTGTTCAGCATAAACCTAATCCTTGACGCTATCGCTGCAACTTGGTCATATTTACTTTTCAAGTTTTAAACGTGGTTTTACGAAGACAACTTAAACACTTTCGTAAGACAACTCTTTGGTGCATTTACATGTTCCCTAATATAATTTCTACATCTCTGTGGTTAATTAGTTCCAAAATTTTAGGATTTAAAATCCAGGTTAAATTCGAAACACTCGTGCATTGCCAACTTTTGCTTTGTTTATGGCAGTGAGCCTCGCTTTGGATTTAAAGTCCACCCCATAAACAAGAAGCTATATTACAACAGAGTGACATTCATTTAGTGCGTGCTGTGGAAACACAAGGACCAACTCATTGTACAACTGTTTCTCATTACTTAAAATGGCGTACACATCACTCACGTGCACATCACCTGGAGTGCAAGGCGAAATATCAACGTTTACATTGAAACCACCAACCGTGACTGATTAATTAATTAACCAGTGATGCATCCTTGTCACGTTTCTGTGTTCATCATCGTTATGTAAACGAGTTCTTCAACCAAACAACCTGTGTGTCATAAATTACCTTATTACGGACATTAACGCTGGCCCCGTATTGGAGCAGACACTGGACCACCTGAGTATGACCACGCTCTGCTGCCATATGCAGCGGTGTCTCGCCTTCCTATGTAGTATACACATATATTGGAGATGTGTGAATGAACGATTAATGTTTAGAGCAAATTAACATCCAACGAAGAAATTAACTTGTAAGGTGGCAATCAAAATCAGACCTTCTTCAATTTTTTGTAACGTATTAGGTACAATTTAGTTACCTTATATAGATATCATTTCGCCTGTATAGCTAAGTCAAATTGCATTTTCTCTTCGAGTCCACTCAGCTTTGGCTGTTCACGAATCGAAAGCAGACGACATTGGAGTCGACATTGTTTAAAGATAATAGATTGTGAAAAATATCAACAGAACTTTTCCTAAACTGTTTTAGTCATTTGTTGTGTAAACAACTGGTCCAACCATACAACCTGTGTGTCCTCAATTACCTTATGGACATCCACCGTGGCCTTGTTGGCCACCAACAATTCCACTGTCTGTGTATGACCATACCGTGCAGCCCAGTATAGCGGCGTCTGACCATCCTATGTAATTTATAGTGGAGATGTGTGAATGGGCGACTTACGTTTTAAGCAAATTAACAACTACGGGGAAAGTGAACTTGTACGCTGACTATGAAAAGCAGGCGATCTTCAATTTGTTCCAAGAAAGTTGGGACACTTACATGTAACTAGCATCTGAGCAGGAAAGTCACCCACTACTGTATCTACGATTCTATGCAGCTTTGGAGGTTCTCAAGTCAAAAGCAGACGATATTTAACTTGACATTGTTTAAGCACATCCAACTGTGAAAGTATCAACAAAATTTGTCCTTAAATAGTTTTAATCGTTGTATAAATAGCTAGTTCTACCCAACTACCTGTGCCATTAATTACCTGATCACGGACATCCACGTTGCACTTGTTGGCCAATAGCAACTCCACTATTTGTGTTTCACCACCCTCTGCTGCTTCGTGCAGCGGTGTCGACCCCAACTATGAAATGCAGTGTATTGATATAATGAAGACATGCGAATGGACGATCAACGTTTAGAGCAAATTAACATCCACGGGGAAAGTGAACTTGTATGGTAACAACTTGTTCTAACAAAATAGGGATGATTTACAGCTGAACAGGTACAAGTAAGTCAACCAGCACTGTCTTTACGAATATGCGCATCTTCGCGGTTCACGTACGAAAAACAATCGACCTTTAATTTGACATCGTTCAGAGAAATCAGATTGTAAAAACACCAACAAAATTTATTCGTGAACGGTTTCAATCATTGATGTGTAAACAAGTATTTCAACTAAATGTGTGTGTCTTTATTTACCTGATCACGCACATCCAGGGTGGCCTTGTTTTTTACCAACAGCTCTACTATCTTTGTATGACCACACCTTGCCGCCTCGTGCAACGGTGTCGAGCCATCCTATGTAATATTCAATTTTAGTAGAGATATGTAAATGGACGATCACTGTTTAGAACAAATTATCATCCACAGAGGAAAGTGAACCTGTAAGGTTATATAAACAAAACACCTTTGAACGCTCTAAGACGTTTCACTACTTGTAATAATTTCAACGCTCAATTGTTAGAAGCGATTATAAAACATTGGAGTTAAACAAGTTATGCTGCAGACGTCGACCGCCAAAATTATTGAGGACCTACATACCTTCACAGCTATCTCTCCATGCTTTGTTTACTGGCTTCTTGTTTACAGTAATACAAAGTTGAAATGTTGAAAGGACAAATACGATTAAGAAAAGAAATGTATCCACGTTAAGTCGCCAAATAGATTCAAACGTCACTGTTACTCAAGATGAATGTATTGGGTAAAGAATAACAAATGCGTGTCAAAATCACGCAAAATAAAACGTGTGTTTACAAAAAAAGTGTTCAGTTAAACTTCAGGTAGCCTACAACTTTTGTAGCAAAGACGAAAATGCCCTAATTCTTAAATCTACCCAAGATGTTTCTATTACCTCGTCTCGGGCGTCTACATCGGCTCCACCCTTTAGCAACACTTTGACTACCTCTGGGCTACCGTTCATCACAGCCCCGAGTAGTGCCGTAGTGCCGTCCTGCAAAAGTGATGGCAAGCTTCAAAATCACTGACTACATGTACACCATGCATCATAATTACTCTTTACGGAAATTTGAAATAACACATTTATACACGTAATTGAGATACAATAAAGCTTTTTCAACAAAGATAATATTGTGTCAATTTTAAGATCGTCTCAAGGAAAGTCTGTTACCCTGTCTCGGGCGTCTACATCGGCCCCACCCCTTAGCAACACTCTCACCATCTCTGGTCTGCCCTCCTTTACTGCCCCATGTAGTGCTGTCATGCCCTGCAGAAACAATGAACAAGTTATAACAAGTTTCACAATCACTAACTTCACTCTACATCTTAACTACTCATCGGGGAACTTTGAACTAACACATTTTCACACATAATTATCAAATCTACTATCTGTTTACCATGTCAAATATTTTTAAAGAACAACGTTACGTTACTTTCGCATAACCTGTGTTAATGTCAATAGTAATTCTAAAACTGAACACATGACAAGTTCTTTAAAACCATGCACCCTTTTATAAAAGTACGCACATGTGGTTGTTGCTAAACCAGCTATCACGCAAAAACATGACCTTGATATTTACACTGAATGATCACCTTTAAGATACCGATTTCATGGAAGTAAAACATGTTTTATTTCTGTTTTAAATCTACTGAAAAGGTCAAAATGTAACTTGGCAGGATGTCAGCTTCTATATGAAAATAGGAGGCAACTTTTGAAGCCAAATGCACAGTGCATGTATGTCAAAATATAAACTGTTTTTAGTGGTATGGTTTTGTTTTGTTGTTTTGTTTGACTGGCGTGAGCCCTGAGTTGAGAACAGTGATGATGTAATTTGTTTACTAGAATAGTATGGGACTTTCTAGTAGACTGAGGTCAGTACAGTGGTGATGTAATATGTTTACTACTGATTAGTGTGGAACTTTCTTGATGTCTCTAGCATGACAGTGATTGATGCTGTCTGGAATATTCTATAGAGTAGTTTGTAGAATGATTGGGTAGATTCCGGAAAGTTCTGGCATGTTTTCGAATTGACGAAAAGTTCTGAAACAATGCATTAGTCTATAAATACACAAGCACGGGTTGTGTTAGTTAGTTAATCAGAAGAAAAGCAGTTAAGCAGTTGAGCTGCACTGAAGAAAATCAGCAGTTGCAGCAAGAGTCAACAGAGAACCAGCTACAGAGACAGCAGGTTATTGAGTCGACGAGTGTAACAGTTGCTGGAAGTGTCTCACAAGTTTATCACAAGTCGAGGCTTTGCAGCACTGGCTGGAGTGTAGAACAGATATACGTCGGACGTATTTTTGAGTAGGCTTGTGAACGTACGGTCGAGATTAATAAAGGAATCAGTCGTCAGTCTATCGTCGCACTGGAAGCGTTTACCCATGCTTTTCAATTGACGCGCCCAAAATGGACTGGTTTCGGGTAGACCCACGAATAAAAGCAAATGAGACGACCCGACGGTTTCAAATATGTAATCGAAACTTAGTCGATACTCTACAATGTCCCGTTTTCCCCGTGTGTGGGTGGGCGCAGGTTGTTACATACCGGTGTAAACGTATACAATCTAAAGTAACAGTAAAATGACACGTTTCACGGAGGCCAGAAATCATTTCTAATAAATTTGCGCCATGAAGAAAACAAAAGAGATTGACGAGAGGGCATTAATACATGTTAATATGGCATCAGAATGGGACGGTGTAAAAACGGAATTGAGTCAAATGTGTTCGCAGGAACTAAATCCTTATCCTTCTACAGCCTACAATTTGAACACACGTTGAGACAAATTTTATCAAAGCCCCCCTTTTCTAAGCAGGAACTCCAGTCCGTAAATAAATCTATCACGCACCTAACACTCCGACGCACACCCCAGCAGAATTAAACTGTCGTGACGGGTAGACGAGGTCTGCCCAGGCGAGTAGTTGCTTTTAAAGTGCTACATGTACATCATAGCTCGGTCTATGTGATATTTACATGTGTGCACAGTGATACGCAGTAAAATGTAATAATTTCGTAAAATGTTACATTTATCATTTATAAGTGTTAAAGGCTAAGGGAACCTTTTTCACGTCATTTTGAGCAAAAATAAGGTTCGTTGCTTATCTCAGACATATTTTTCAGTTCACTACAGCTTCTTGGCAATTTAAACAATTACTCTTCCTCTACTCCGGAAGTGAGTTTTTCGGAGGCAAGAAATTCGCGCTAATTTATTTTCATACAGTCTGACCGTGAGAGCTGTGGAGTCAGTCAATGTTCTATCTCGGTTGTGACAAGTTCGGTTGTCGTTTGCTTTTGTTAACGAGTCAGTCAAGGTGCCACACTGTTACTGCGTACTGGGATGGCCTTATTTTCTTCTCATGGACAGGGGAACAACTACCAAACATGCCCCAGTGTCCTGCGACACACACCCGCTGGATAGTGTCCTGGCACACAAACTTCTATATGTATTTACTTTTGCATTTGGTTACAAATTTTCTCTAGTAAGAGAAACAGTTTGGAATGTAACGATTTACTACTTGAAAAGAGACAACTACGATGAAAACATCTCCTGAAAGTAGTTAAATTACAACAAAATTTGATATGGTAGTTACCGAGATATCGGCAGCAGAGTTGCAAAGATATAGCCCTACCAAGTAATATTTAGCAAATGAAAACTGTAACAGAAGTGCTCCAGATGTCTACGATTGAGACCTGGATGCATGTTGAATGTTATTTACACCCCTACAGTTATGTTACTTTAAACTACTTCCGAAAGTTTGATTATCGAAAGTTTGATGATCGAACCGGCTAACGGCGTCCAGTCCACATTGATCTATCTTTTGAACCCTCCATGTCAGAGGTCATTGTTGAAGTAGTGCGGGGTGTGAATACATGGCCATATTTCCTTCGACTGATTCAACGCGTATATGTATGTGATAAGTAGCACCACCTTGCAATATTTTCGCATGTGTGTACCATAATATGCAACACAAAAGTGAAATTGATATGCTGTTGACAAAGTTTCTTAATATGCATGCACCATGAAATTTTGCACCTGAACAGAACACTTAAATCACAATAAGCCTCGAACTTGCAAAAATATGTTTGGGATAAGGAAAACAATATCGATGCATGGCTCCTTTTGGTCATCTACATGTACATGTAATGCACTACACCAGATGAGGTTCTCTACGGTCAAATATGTATGAAGATTTAAATTCCTTCGCAACACAATCAGAATACTTCGAGCCCAAAAACATAACTGCAACCCCTGTAACCTTTAGAAAATTTCAATTTTATGTCAAATTTCTGACTATTATCTACCTAAAATGACAAGAACCGCGCTCATAGTGCATTTTCAAGAAGCGTCCGAATGTACATCAGCCACAACGTCTGGACGTCCTGTGCAGTTATTACTCAACAAAATCAAGACAAACCTCAGAAGTGTAAGCAAACTTTACATGAGAAATAGCTTTAGGTCAAACTCTGACGAGAATCTTAAAAATAGAAAGTGTACGCCCCAAGCCATAATCTGTTGCAAAATACATGTACAATTGAACTGCCGTGTCATGCAGACTGCAAAGAATGCATTCATAAAAATATTGCGTGCACGTATACGTGTCAAGCAATATGTGATCATCATTTGTGAAAGGTGACAAAGGGCACAAAGAAGCAAAGCAATCTGTGGGGGCGTATAGGACAAATATGCTATATAACGTACGTGTTTGTACCAATTGACTCGTTATATGCAAATATATACGTTGTATAACACACACACACACATATATACAAACACACACACACACACACAGACACACACACACACACACACAGACACACACACGCATATACAAACACACACACACACACACACACACAAACACACACACACAAAATATTTAACATTAGGTTATGAATATTTTTGTTTTTCACCTTTTTGGGTCTTTTCAAAGTTCACTTCAGTTCAGTGGAGTGTTCATAATTGCGTACTTACCCGTACGGTCAGTTGTTGGTTTATGTTCCATCCACCGCATATAAGTTTTTGAAGATGTGTGCAGTCGCCATCGTTCACGGCTTTCAGCACCTGAATATAATAACAAATCAACATGGATTACGCATCTCAAGATGTACATGTACATGAACATTTACTATCATAAAGAAATCACACTATTGCATGAGACTTGCCAGTGCCCGATAAACATTATTTAAAATTCCCTACAATTATGACGTTAGCTGATACCAGTCAAGATACAGATCGTTTTTTAACAGACACACTTTTAGTAAAATTAGTTGTCATCGTTTTGCTACCCTGGCAGTTTCTGTTCCTTTGCTGACTGCACAGCAAAGGAATATCAGAGCTTGTCCAGACATTGAAGAACACCCTGATATTCACTACGCTTACTCTAAATTCTCGAACACGTCGCTATATTTCAATTTCAAAACAATTGTTACTTAAAGTGACACTTACTTCTGAAGTGAGAAAATATCTCTTTTGTACCTCATATCCGTATGTACTATGCAACCACTGTACGTCATTATAGACATGTTACATGCATTTTATTGGACTATCGTACATGTGCACTAACTTTAAAATTCATATTGTTGTACATTTCATTGAAATTCTTGTTCCATTGGGGCATGTAAATATAATCGTATGTGTGATATGTCTTTAAGCACATACATGTACTGTTATACATTAAACATAGTTTGACGCTCATGTAATGTGTTCTAGCGGTTACCGGGCTTTAACTCTTTATTACTGTACGTTAGAGTTTTCGTACTAAGATATCTAAACACATTAAGCTGCCATCTTTACAAAGAGGTCCTTAGATAATAAAAAAATTCCAAGAATTCAGAGGTGCCGCTGGGTATTGATAATGAAGACCACGTGAACTACAACTATCATTAAAATATCTTGGTCTATTTACACCGACCTCTTGTCCATGTACATTTTCACGACGTTTCGGTCGGTTGTGAAGTTGATATATGTAAACTGCTTAGTATAGACAGTAAGCTCTTTAGGCCTAAATATGAACACTGTAACAGTTTCCTTGCCTAGTAATAGTCTAAACTATAATGTTTCAAGACATATTCAGTTATTCATCAGCAGGTACTGACTGGGGCTGGGGTGAGGGCGGGCTACATGATATTTGTGGGAGCCGAGATTGTGATATAAGCTATCAGGGTGCCGGGTAGCCGCTGTTTCCCCGAACAAATTATGCAATTTCCTAGCTATAATAGTGTGTTTCAGAGCAAATTTACTGACACTTAATTTATGGAAATTCCAGTTGCAATAATTGGCCTGTCTAAGTGACCTCTCAGTCTTAATCCAAATGTCTATATATATATTTATTATTTCTAATTAACGAATACTGGTACATTTCTGATTGTACAAATAATTGTCTAAATGCCGTTTGAAAAAGGCGAAATGCCGCTCATGGGATGCATGACTTAACTATTTGCTGTAAATAGTAATTTCACTGATATGGGTTCCTCAGTTGCTCAGTGGTAAGAGCACTAGACCGGCAATCCTGATACGCTTAAGTAAAGTAGATTAATCAAGTTTCAATACGGACCATTTTTTTGGAGCTTTTGGTTGAAGCTACTTAGCGCGAAGCTTTGTTGTGGACTGCAAAATATAATTCGTTATATCTGCCATAGAACGAGCGTGTTATCAAATCATAAATTTTACAGTAACTGGAGTGAACGAACACAAAAATATACCAGCATGTAGCGCCACCTGTTATTCGAAAAAGTAAACTGTACTTGCTAATGGGTGCGTAAAAGGATGTGTCGCTTAGATATGCGACCTTCTCAAAATAATTTTCTTACGAAAGTGGTGCCCTTTATAACAAAACCCCTTTAAATTGATACTTTTTCGACAAGATTCTCTGTGCATCCTTTTCAGATTTGAATCCCAACAAAACGTCTATCTTTCAAGTAAGAGACTTGACTGAAAGAACGTTTTCTTCTTTCCAATATCCTACATTTGTAGAAACGTGATATTAGTAAAGTTTGATTGCAAATAGTGATCTCATATTTAAGCTGCTGTAATAATCAAAGGACAAAAATGTAGCTGTCTACTTGTGTATACATGTACGCCTATGGATGGCTACGCTCCGAAAAGTCTATTCATGAATGCTCAATTTTTACTACATGGTAATGAACAAAGCCATTTCACTACTTTGAAAAAAATTAAAGCAGACATACAATTACATGTGTGTTTAGTTTGACTCACAATTACAAGCAAAAGATTCAAAACGGGCTTTTTGTCCGTTTAAAAAGAGCAATTGGATGGACATGTAAATGTTTTCTTGTACGACTTGCTGAATATACGAAATACTGGTCACCGACGGGTAAGACAGCTTACACGCTTGAAACAGTATAAATACACTGCCTAAGCTATAGTGGCACATAATGTACATGCACGTGTTCGGGCAGTGAATAACTACCTTTACACCACAATATTAGCCTCGAATGGCAGGTGCAATCGTGTAACCCATAAAAATATCTCACTAGTCAGATAACATTTTGGAGGGAAACCGCGGCCGGTTTTGAACCAGGGCCTCAAGAGTATCGGGTTGCCGACTTTACCACTACACCACTCACCGAGCGTGAAAATAGAATGCTTAAATGAGCACACGAAATAATCCCATGTTAAACAAAGGGCATCATACTGAATTTATACGCTATGAAAAATAATAGGCACAATTTCCATAAAAACGATATTTTAATTCAATGAAATTTGTCTCTCATGTTCTCTCTTGTAAATCACTGATCTACAATTTGAATTCGGGTATCGTGTCGTCGGGATCTTTTGACTTGAGAATTCTACTCAGTTACCAGTGGTAACCTACTTTAGCAGACGATAGTTTCCCGGTCGGAGCTTAAGGTGATAAAATGTGTTTTAAGCTATAATAGTTGGCAAACCTTAATTTATGAATTCACTTTATTTCTATTTTGTTTAAATTTTCAATTGGTTCTGAATAAAGGCATTAGTTGACAAAAATTCCTTGGCTTTTCTTAAAAGGTCACGACCCCTGACACCGGGCCTCTGATATAGAAAAGTAGTTACAAAGCCAAGGCGAGTCGAGAAAGGTAAATCGATTCATTGCAATGCTTCTCGTTTAGTGTGTGGTATAAATAGATTATTACGTCTTCTCAGTCATAATCCCGTATTATTAACACCCCTCGGGCGATAATTCTTCAAAATCCACTCGGGCTCTAGATAACGGGGATAATGACTTCACCATGTAGTAATCTATGTGTATTAACTTTATCGATCTTACTCGGGTGCTTCTTTATTTTGATTTTGATGTCAACAAAACGTAACATGCAGCTGTACATGGCCAAGCAGGGGTAGATTTATTACACTGAAGACCCCTCAAGGTTTAAACCCAATCACAAGGACGTTTAACGTTGTATATAAAAGAGTTTGAGACGTTTGCAACATACAAACCTGATGCATTTGACCCAGTGGTACGTCTACAACTTTCTACGCATACGACGTTTAATATAGTAAATATATCGCCCCTTCAAACCGGACATTTAAATTATTGCAAATAAAGCACGTGCGAAGAGAAAATTCAAGTAAAAGGATACCCTTCAGCAGGTCCTGCACAAATGGTGGCAGCACACTTTGTTTCTAAGGACAAACGAAAAGTTTTTGCCGACTGGTTTATGAACTGAGTTTGTAATTCGGGTAGAATTTTTGAATAGATCCTTCATCAAAATTGACTGATACCTTAAAAAGGTGAACCTTGCAAAGTGGGCCTGCTTTTTATATCCTAACACCGACAGAACGACATGAAAGTGACAGGGTTTAATGGTCCCGAAAGTTTAGAAGAGTGAGTGAACACCAACTTGGCAGAGGCAGACATGACCCTCTGTCAAGTACATCCTGTGCCCGCTTGCATGAAGCAGTCCCAGATAGGACTTCAGCTAAGGTTACTAAGTCTTTTGCATATTTGTTTCGTTTTTTACTAAGTCACCCTCATTTCCATTTAAGACATGTTACAAGTCACCCGACTGGAGCATTATCCTTGTCGTTATGAATGTAAATATCAACCAAGAAATCAATTAGCCCATTCAATGTTGGTACTACATTTTGTGTGTTTCAGAGTAGAAGTCTTAAGAAATTAAGAGTAATAAACAATACCAAGAATTCATAAACACTCTGGTTAAGATCCTATACGATCATGATGTGGAATGTGATACAACGGACGAAGCACCTGGTTACACAAAAATAACGAGTTAAGTTTACACACTGTTTACAAGAACAAACATACTGCTTAAAAGAAACAAACAGACTACTGCATATTTGATAAAAACTGAGCATATACCCTACCTAAGGTCAGAATGAAGCTTAAACACAAGTGTTGGCACAATGTTGCAATTATGAAACTTGGATTTTCAGGACAAGCACACTTATGCTACAAAAGGTTTACCCCAGTAAATAATATATGCTATTTAATGAGTTCAATTCCTAACATTCAAGTAATAAATTTACCTGGATTATGTAGAGAATTTCTTTGCCTTTTGGTCACAGTACAGCATACAACATGGTTGTAGATATCTTGAANGTGTACACAATCAATAGCAAGAGCGAAAAACAATTGGGGGGGTTAATTACAGATTATCAAAGGTTGTGTTGCAATGTTGCATCGTGGGGTCTTCCACGAAGTGTGTTGAATCTCAAAATCTCCATACTGCAGTTATGATGTGACATTCGTCTTGTTTAGGATAAATATATGAATGAGGCATACTTACTCTCATAAAATCAATCCCCTAAAATTGTTTACATCAAAATGACTATGTTTCATTTATCGAATCAAATCACATATAAACGTCATTATTTTCGATTTCGCTAATTTGGGGTTGGCCAATGACAATCTCTGAAGTGTATGTAGTTGGTGATGTTTTTGATATCTTGCTGTTAATGGAAATACAGACTTACATGTACATGTATATGTAAACAGCATTGTGATGTAGGTATTCAAGGTCAAATAAACGAACTGCGACTGACAAATTAACGAATGCACAATACTATAAAGAGATAAATACATGTGTTCCTACCTTTTCCTTTTCTTCTCCTCTGAGGAGGTAACCTTCAGAATTACAAACTGCCTTTTTTGATGCCATCTTCTTTAACAGTACCTTTGCTTCTACTGCAACTTTGATCAATGGGACTATTTCTTTCCAGCTTTCGATTTACCATTGTAAAACACATCGACGTCACATAGGTTACCATTGGAGATGCTGGGGCCTTTTGGCGATCAAGGGACCTACACAAAGGTAACAATAGTGGAGGACTAGGACCCAAATTTCAGATTCCGTCCTTTGACCACAATTCAATCCCCCTGTATTTTCCTCAACCCCAATTTGTTGCCAATGTCTACATCCTGTTCATAAGAGCAAGGATTTTACTGATCGAGGGTTAAACGCAAAAAAACTTTCACGGTAAATAATCAGTGTTTACACCTACCTGACGGGCATTACGCGTACGGGTCCTTTTGGGGAGTATGTACCTGAAGTTTCCTTAATTAGAAAAAGAACAATTGGTACTGAGAATATTTATCACATTCATGAGCAGCAAACCACTTTACACTGTACATGTAATTTTGAAAGAACGTCCAATAAATGTTTTGGAATTGTTAAAGACAGGGAGGCAACATTGGAGCAATCCGTGAGTCACTATACAGAGATGGTTCAAGGCTTGTTCAAGCAAGCAATTGACGTAGCCGTGGGTTGCAACTAGTCTGGTGAATAGGCATTGATGTATTGAAATGATGTTCTATATACGTCACTATCACACTGTTCTGGACTTATTAAATAACCTCATTTTGTTTCGGAAAATGATGTTGGTTCCATCGAAACAATCAAAATTTAAACGTCTAGTTACTTTTGTTTATCTCGTTACCTGTCTTAGCTGGCATCTATCGACAGCTTGTATTACTGTACACATTACATTACTTCAAGAGTATTATGTACATTATTGGGATCAATATACGAGCTATTTGTAACAGTGGCAAAGACGTTTTCTACATGTACATGTAGTGCGTTTAATTAGTCAATTCTTTTGTGATTTTGCACATTGATGGTATGAAAGTGTATAACAGAAGGAATCAAATACCAGATGAAAAGCGCACGTTTGTTCCTAAAAATACAGTGAACCAGGGCCGGTGCTTTAAAGGTTGACTCTGCATATTTCTATATTTAGTTGTAAAAATACATTACAGGTTCAATAGTAATCGACCCGGCAAAAGGATTAAACAAACATGTCAAGCAAACAGTTACATGTAGATGACTTGCATTGTGATATGTTTTTGTTACAAACGACGCCGATTCAAGTTTTAATGCAGTGGCTACGTGAACCCCAAGCAACAACATGTAGGCTATGTAAACGTTCTTTTGTGGGACAACCATGCATGTACGTACTAAAGCGCTAAATTTACATTAAACCAGGTTATGCACATATTCTGGTGTAGGAGAAGCGTGTACATGTAGTATGTGCAACATCGCTTAAATGACTTTGAACCAGCTTATGTACACGTTCTCTCGTGGGTGAACCAAATGCAACGTCACTAACCAGACTTTAAACCAGGCTATGCACACATCCTCTGTGTGTACAGCGTCCTTAAACGTGCGAGAAACACAGTCCTAAATATTAAACTCATCGTGTTAATCAAAGGCCTCAAATGCTTACAGAATGGAATCCTCTCCGAATTGGAGTTCAGGATGATTTGAACTTGCACCTGAGTTGCACTTTTCAATGAAAACTGAACTGTTTCTTGTTTTTACCTTTAGTAAAGTTGCATGTATGAATTATCAGGTCAACATCAAACAAGAAATAAATAGCTAAGGCAGACATCAACTTCCAAATCTGTACATTATATGATGGTTAACACCGCAATCTCACAAGTTTGTGCCACGTCTTTTAAAGGAGAATTAAAACCAAAAAACGTATTTTGTATGGATTTAGATCGACAAGTTCCACTCGATAACAGCAAGTTTGGTTCTTTCACCTGACACCAGACGGTGTACGGAAGGGCTGAAATGTACCAATGACGTCACAAATTCCGGCTCAGTTGTTCCAAATAGCTTACTGGTGTCAGCTTATCGCTTGAATTCATCGTTTTACACCAATAAATCATCAATTCTATATAAAACCTTAACGAATACAATGGGTTTTTAAACAAGTGAATTGTTTTACAAAACTTTTGAACGAGCACGTACGGTAGACTACACTTATAAGTAGGCCAATTTACCCAAGGTGTTTTCAAAATTTGATGAGCCAATCTCAAAAATGACAGAAGAGGCAGTTGAAATTTTTATTAGATTTGAACCCTATTGTGGTCCTATAGAGTACTTTGATTCATACCCATATCAATAGAATTTGATTGGCAATTACTTGATCAACCATGAATATGAAAACTAATAGAAGAAGTATAAAATTCAACTGAAAACTGCACTTAATTTTCCCAAAGTTTGTGACAGAACTTCCCTTGCTAATGGAAATCCTATGCGTGATTACGAAACGTCTAGCTAAAATTTGCATTTAATGACCTTTGGCTGGAAGCTTGGTTCCCTTGACCCAAGTGACCTATAGCCAGGTTTATGACTGGCGGCTTAAGTGACAATGAGAACACAGCACTTTTGACACACCTTCGTCTGCGTTCCCAAGCCGCCATTTTACCCACCAAAGACCATGTAGTCGTGTACAACTTATTTAAGTCAATACCTCAAGAAATTGTGCAATAAGAATTGTGAAACTACGTTGGTTGGGTGTGTGTAATTTCGACATTTGTTATTCAGCTCGAGAAGAGCATTCCATGATTTGTGGGCATATCCTAAGACGAAAAGTGATGCGAAAATGTAAACTATGTAAATCAGAAAGAGTGAACGGCCACAAGAGTAGCTGAAGTTGACAATGTTGCTTTATTACTCCAAAGTCAAACAGAAATGTATTTGTTACACGATACGCACTTTTCGGTTAGCTGGCTATAGTGCAGGCCTTTCTGATTTTGACTCCGGATCTCACTCGTCCTGCAGCCTTCGCTTCACACCTGGTGGATCTCAGTGCTACTCTAACTGTAGTCTCCGGAAGGTGTTTTTAAGGACAGTTTATTATTTTTTATTAATTTTCCCCTAATGGATATCGTTTTGTTTCTTATAGGAGGTACAATTTTCATTATTCGTATACTCGTAGGCTGGCTTTCAACTGAAATTCACTCCAAAATTGAGAAATTCGATCGGCACAGGGAAGGGCACTGAACTCAAAGCCTTGTTCGAGCTGTTGTCACGACAAAAACAATTCATTAATTTTTGATGAAAACTTCTAGTATTCACCACTGTGCAGTTAGAGGGAGAGAGAGAGACAGATAGCGGTAACTTCGAAGTTTTTCAAACATGATATTTAGATTGATTAAGCTTTAATAAGGAATTTGAGTTATTTTGTAAATAGCCGTTTTTGCCACTGCACCACACTTGCCATTTATGTAACCATACCACAGCTTAGTGATATTGCTACGTTTAAAATCAACTGAATGGGACCTTTATACAATGAAACTACAAAAATGCGAAGTTATCAAATGGTAGGCCTAACTTAAATATCTGAATATGTATAAATACGGTGATTTCAATGCATTAAATTGACTTGGATACAACCCTACCGGAGCTAATTGTTTGCCTAGCACAAGATGAGCTTGCACTTGAACTTAAGATTTTAAACAAATATTTTGTTCGATGTTTAAAGAAATAGGGTCCGAGTTATAGATGAAAAACCTCTTAATGCCATTTTAGCCGTTTTTTGGTAAGACATAAAATTGAAAAATAGTAACTTTGAACACGTGTAAAAAATTTAAAAAATCTTTGTTAATACTACAAACGAATGGAACGTTTACAAAGAATAACAAGATCGATCGTTTTAATACATGTAAACATTACAGCAACACATGCACTGCTGCAGAGGTCAACCGAAATGCAAGTGACAAAGTCTATTAAAGTAGGTCCTTTGTACGTCTGGAGGCAAAACACGGTTTTCCTGCCCTAATAGATTCTGAAAAAAGACGAGTTAGCCAGTACAAAAAGCAGCATTATCAACAAGCAATCCGTTTGATAGGTAGACAACATTGAGGGCAAGGCTGAATGTTGAAAGTCATGAAAGATTTACCAGGCTTTCGATGGATAAGTAAGTCACTAAGTGTGACGTTTGTGAATATTCAGTTAGTCGTACACACGCTTAGAGCATTTACTGATAGGTACAGCACACATCACGAATTTTTGTCCGACCGGTCGGAAATTGGTCGATGACCGGCCGTCGACCGGTCGTCTAGCCGACCAGCAGCCGACCAACAAAGCTCGGCTATGAACCGTCTGCTGAGTCGCCTCTGTGGTTGGCACTTGGGTCAGCTTAGTGGTAGCCTAGCGTAGACGACCAATTCGGAATAAACGTGTCCTTGGTCGTCAAAAACCATATTATGACTTAGCGGATGAACTTTGGCCAAACAAACATTTAACTGTTCGCTGTACGTTCACCAGTGGCAACTCCGGTTTATCAACTTTAGTTCAACTATTGAAAGGAAGTAAAATCGAATCAACTTACAAATACGAAGTGCGTGACATTATGCTAGCCTAAAACTTTATGTTGAATTATGACGGCGTGGTAATATCAAACGTTAAGTGATATCGCGCAAGGATAATTTCCAACTTTAGATATGAGACTTTTTATACAGTACATTATGCATCAAAACAAGCACGAAATTTAAAATTTTACAGTAAAATTGCATAAAAATCAGAATACAACGCTGAATGTTTTATGACCTCCAGTGTTTTCATGCCGTGGAATACTCATAAAGCAGCACGCATTTGCGGTCATCCGATATTGCTCTTGACCATCACTTATCACGCTGTATATTGCACTTTACCACAGATAATTTTTGTTTATTTCTGTATAATTTCTTAATATGTTGGTACAGCAACAGAACCAAATTAATTTTAGGAAAAACAAAAACAATGGTTTGAACATAGCGCCAATATTAAGATCATGGGCGCATGAAAACGGAATACTGTGATCGGTCTATAGTGTCATCTTAGTCCAGTCATTCTACGGATAACCCGGAAAAAATTGCAACAGAAGGTTTTATTGCATAAATCGTATCCTTTCACACCCTTTAGTGGAAAAAAAGTCTACCGGAATCGGAGTGGAGGAAGTTGGTTTTTCAAGATGGCGGACAAAATGGCCGCCAGATTTTCTGATGCGCACTATAACTCAAAAAAAGAATGTGATACAGTAAAAATTCAAAAAGGTTTATGTATGTTTTGTGGGTCAACAAATCCATTGGAAATGGTTTTACATGGCTGTGGTGACACCGTCCGCCATTTTCCAAGAAGGCCGCCAAATCTACTTTAGTCGCACAGCTTCACACGAACAGATTAGTGTGTCGTCTTGCTTCAAACATCGCATCATAGGTTTTCTGGGTCGACTAATACATTGAGATTCATTGCATTTGGCACTAATGATTACTTCCACCATTTCCAAGATGGCGGACAAAATGGCCGCCAGATTTGCAGATGATAATTATAACTCGAGAGTGAAATGTGATAGAGTAAAAATTCAAAAATGTTTACCTATCTTTTGTGGGTCAACAAATCCATTGGAAAAGTTTTGCATGGCCGTGGTGACATCATCGGCCATTTTCCAAGATGGCCTTCAAAACTATTTCGAATCGCACAACTTTGCACAAACAGATTAGTGTGTCGTCTTGCTTCAAGTATCACAGGTTTTCTGGGTCGACTAATCCATTTAGACTCATTGCGTTTGGCTCTAATGATTACTTCCACCATTTTCTAAGATGGCCACCAAATAATTGCTTCGTGTAAGAACTTCAGATTCCAAAGACCTCCCATATCCTGGGTTTTTAAGCCAGCACATCCATTACAATAATTTTTGTCTGGCTCGTGATGATTACGACCACCATTTCAAGATGGTTTAACGAATAACTTATTTGGGTCAAAAACCTCGGGTTTGACTGAACTGAAGGATCATTCTCCTCCTGAAAAAATGTGATGTAGTGAAAATAACTCTATGCAATTAATTCAGTGATCTACTATCCACACTGTCTGTGTCACTTCCAGTAAGTTGTAAATTATGCTAGTGAATCTACACACAATCAACCAGTATTTACACAACTAATCTCTGTCAACTCAGAATTACATTGAATTGCTGCAGATAAAACCACGGCATTCTCCACATGCAACCGAGTACGGCTATCCTAACTTCCTGCAAGAACATCTCTTGGAACTGCAGTTGGTCTTACCCGAGCATCTCACTACTTTCAGCAGGTTCTCTGGTGCTGCTGAATGGTCTGTCGCCGTGGGAATGAATTTTCCAGCTGCCATCATCCATCCCCAATACAGCGAATCTAGGCCACTACCACGGAAACTTGACCGCTCTTGCTCTTGATAATATGTCCCGGCAGCATGGAATTTAACTACTGAAGAAAGTTGGTGATAATGACTGTATTTGGACTGTGGCTAGTCTGACACCTCATCCACAAATTGCCTGTATCGCAAATCATCCAAATTTCCAGAGCCAGTACGGCCATGAAGCACAGATACAATTCTTATCAGGTTCAAATATGTCTTGCTTCAGCTGCATGTGTCTAGCGAATATTCTTACTAGAGTTTTTGCAGAATACTCGATCACGCAGTTTCTTGAATGGGAGAGCCTTTGCTAATACCGAACAGCTGCAATGTTGTGTTGCAACCACCTATTGCATGCGCAATGGCAAAACTGCGCAAGTTTCGACACCAAGAGACAACTGTAGTTCCTTGATGTCCCAGACTCTCCTCTTGCTTTGGTGTATCATGGTAACGCAAAAGAACCAACAAGTCTATCGTCTGCAATAAGGGTAGTTGGACCTTGTACTGCGTTCTCTAGTGCTGTTTCTACAATTAAAACATCTGTGTCACCTTGAGTTTGTACCACTGTGCAACCAGCATTTCCTAGCAAACTTGATAAGAAGTGAGTGACCCGTTTGTTTTTGCTTTTTGCCAAAATGTTCCTTTTTTACTTGATCACCATGTCACCATTGAAGTGAACTTCAGTTCCAACCACCCCACCCAGTCTTCGATCATGGGAGACATCTTTAGTGGATGGTCCATCTCAGTAACCAACAAAAACAACAGTACGCTGGGTGCACTTGCTGATGTAATCCACATAAGCTCTACCAAATGACTGAAACGTTGCACCTTTAGACCATGGAATACGGTGAAGGAGAGAACCGCCGTCGATTACATGCATCACCGTGTTTTCTGGAAAATGAAATCCTCAGGTACTCCTCCGCTGGATCAGAGTGCATCAGCCCATATTGATTTATTAGCGACTCTGAGAAGACCAGATGTATCAAATGGAACAGGGGAACCAACACACAGCTCAAACTTCAAAAGGCTTGATGAACTTTCACTGTTGTCTTTTGCAGCAGTCATTTTTCGCTGAAATAGCAGTCGTGGATCCACTTGTGTAAAATTACTATTAGCAGCATGAACTGATTGACTAATCATTGCCACAACCTTGTCTTTCTTTCTGAATGTGAAGTCTTTCCCACTTGACCCCTCCATAGACAAGTGAACCGCCTTCCCCACTTCTCTGGCATTTTCCGCACTGACGCATGTGCCTGCAGTCACACCAGTGGCGATGGTCTGTAATGTTTCTCTTTAAAATGGGTTTCTGTTGTAGAGGAATTCAACAATGCTGCAGATGTCTTTGTCGTCACGCGACTGTCTCGGCTGGGTACATTCTTTATGCTGCTGACTTGTTTCACAACTCAAGTTTGTCACAGTCTGCATGGCTCCATTTATACTTGAGCATGCCGGCAAGGAAAGCAGCCACAGTGCCCTCTGTGTATCTCCCATTCCTCAACCTCTAGTTAAAACTCCTGTTGATTTAATACTTTTCATGAGCATTTGTTCAATTACAAGATCATATCTCATTATGACAAGCCTGCCCAGAATCTGTCACTTTGTCTTATGGTTTGTTGGCCGTAGACGTCTGGACGGGTGTCTTTGAGTTGCTACATCTACTTCAGTCACGTATGAAGATTTTGCACAAGAGTTGTGACCAGCAGCTGCAAAGTAAGGCAGCACTTCAGAAACTGCTTTTAGGTGAAGCTCCCAATCTGACGTTATTTCTGCTTTTAAAAGTCGAAGGATGTCAATCATGTTCATATACTGTAGTCAAAGACTAATGATTCGACTTTGCATGGACAAGTCTGATTAATGTGCTTGCCAGCAATAAGATCATCATAGTGCTTCAGACCAGCTCTCAAATCGTAATGAAGAATATCATTGGCCATTGATTCTTCTGACGAACTATTCTCTGCCACTGTGAATTGTGAAGACCTATACTCTGATTCAGTCGTGTTTGAATATACCAATGGCAGTTGGTTGGAAACCAGAAGTGAGCTCTCGTGAGGGCATTCCACTGTAATCCAAGGTTCAGAATCGGAAGACACTGGCTGGGCATGGCATGTCCCATAGTATACGTCTAGTTATGTGATCAGTTGGGATGTCTGAGATATCTGAAGAATCTGTCTCCATCTTCTGACGAGCCAAAGTTTGTGTATAAGCATTGAACTCATCTCCACCTCTTGGCATGTAATCCGTGTGTTCTGTGTTGGTGACATTACGGACTCCTGGAACTTCTGAAGAACCTGAATTTCTTTCTTCATTGGTTTTTGATTGGCGTTGCTTGATCTGTCAATATGTTGAATGTTCTGGCTTTTATGATAGCATTCAGTGCTAAGTCTACCAATATATGCCCCCTCTTTGCTCTATCCACACTTTTTCCATTTAACATAAGGATCACACTGTTTGATGCATACACCGTCTCAAGAACTCCTTGAAGCCCTGTGCTTGACATTATGTATCCAATACATTCCAGAAAGCTCATCTTAGTATGAAATCTTCCAAGCCTGGCTAAGAACAAGTGACTGCAGATCACTATCGTTTTGTTTGCAGGCACTAATTTCCTCTAAAATCAGAAACCTATGTTCATAAAAAGCATGCATATCATAAACAAATTGTGGGTCCTAACTATTAAGATTTAATTAATAACATTTTGTTACACAATCCTATTTGCTTTTCATCAAATTCAGGTGAAATCAACAGCCAAATTCTCAATACATGCCAGTGGCAGACGAAATCAATGCTTGGGAACAACTAATAATATCTCCAATAGCAGAGAAAAAAAGTCTACTTCCTACCCAATTTTATTAAGGGTTTGTATAATGAATAAGCCAATAACTCCACCAGAATAACATATTTTTCTAACAAATCAAGTGACCAGATCGTATTTCAGCTGTCTCTCAAAGCAACTGACTTGGAAAATACAAGCGCTGCCGAGACACGTATTGAATATTTTCAGTTTGCCTATCTGCAAACGTCTCCCAAAACTTGTGTGCAAAGTCTATTCCCTAAATCGCTTTCACTTCAATCAGAACGAATGCCTCATTGGGTTGCTTAGAGCGCTTAAGTAGCGGTGACGTGGAAACAACGTTTGAAAGCGCAACTGATTACCTAGTGTTAATGTTACGTAAGCAATCTGAATTTGAATACCTGCAACGCAAACATCTGAGGAAAAGTTTTTCCAGCAATCAACAGAGCGCAGAAACGTGAAGGCAATCACAGACACTTAAGTAACTCAACTGCTCACTGTTCACTGCTAGTCTGCTTATAAGAAGTGCTGCAAAACACTTATTGAAGGGCAACTAGAAAGTTTGAGGGTAATTGCTGAACGTAATAGATTTTTTGAATTTATTAAGCTTTTAGGCCTACTATAGCCAAAACACAAAAAAACACTAAGCAAGAATGCATAAAGATTTGCTCTTTGGTTAGTTAAATTTATATGCACTATTACTTAGATGAGATGCGCTAAATTTGCAAAAACATTATTCAGTATTGAAGAAAATNATGTGCTTTGATTTTTTATGGACACCCACAAGACACTCCGTCGAGCATACATCGTCGCACACAGACGTCATGCCAGCAATAAGATCATCATATTGCTTCAGACCAGCTCTCAAATCATCACGAAGAATATCATTGGACATTGATTCTTCTGACGAACTATTCTCTGTCACTGTGATTCTGAAGACCTATACTCTGATTCAGTCGTGTTTGAATATACCAATGGCAGTAGGTCGGAAACCAGAAGTGAACTCTCGTGAGGGCATTCCATTGTAATCCAAGGTTCAGAATCGGAAGACACTGGCTGGGCATGGCATGCCCCATAGTATACATCTAGTTATGTGATCAGTTGGGATGTCTGAGATGTCTGAAGAATCTGTCTCCATCTTCTGACGAGCCAAAATTTATGTACAAGCATTGAACTGCTCCACCTCTTGGCATGTAATCTGTGTGTTCTGTATTGGTGACATTCCGGACTCCTGGAATTTCTGAAGAACCTGAATTTCTTTCTTCATTGGTTTCGGATTGGCGTTACTTGATCTGTCAATATTTGGAAGTGGGATGTTGAATGTTCTGGCTTTTATGATAGAATTCAGTGCTGAGTCTACCAACATATGCCCCCTCACTGCTCTATCCACACTTTTTCCATTTAACATAAGGATCACACTGTTTGATGATGCATACACCGTCTCAAGAACTCCTTGAAGCCCTGTGCTTGACATTACGTATCCAATACATTCCAGAAAGCTCATCTCAGTATGAAATCTTTCAAGCCTGGCTAAGAATAAGTGACTGCAGATCACTGTCGTTTTGTTTGCAGGCACTAATTTCCTCTAAAATCAGTTACCTATGTTCATAAAAAGCATGCATATTAAACAAATTGTGGGTCCTAACTATTAAAATTAAATTAATAACTTTTTGTTATACAATCCTATTTGCTTTTCATCAAATTCAGGTGAAATCAGCAGCCAAATTCTCACTACATGCCAGCAGCAGACGAAATCGATGCTTGGGAACAACTAATAATATCTCCAATAACAGAGAAAAAAGCCACTTCCTACCCAATTTTATTAAGGGTTTGTATAATGAATAAGCCAATAACTCCACCAGAATAACACATTGTTCTAAAAAATATTATTTTTGATACCTCAAATGAATATATTTTACAGAAAAATATATGAATTTGTAAAATTTATTATGAAAATTTAACTAAAGCCTTTTCTGAAAAACACACCGACTTTTATGTTATATAATCTAAAATGTGATTAAAATTCCACATTTAGTATATAAATCTTAAAAACAAATTATAGAAACAATCAACTCGTTAACGCTGACTGTAGATTGTAAAATGTTTTTGTGTAAATGCGTATCAGGTTACAAACAAAGTTTGCAGAACCTAAGGGTTTGTGAATTGGCAGCCATTTTAGCGGCCATTTTGTCAGCCATCTTGATTTTTTTCTCGCAAACCAGTGACCAATTGTAAGGTCCAGACATTTTCAATTGTCTAACTTACAAAAGAATAAAACTTTTGCCAATTTCAGGGCAAAATATAAAAAGGAATCTTGCAACATGTACCAAATTGCCGTTTCGGCCGCCATTTTGTCGGCCATATTGGTTTTATTTTACGGAAAATTGGCATCTTTTGATTGGTATGCCTGTTATGAAAAGTATATAATCAATGACAGACTTTATTGTTTTATTTTTAGCTGTTACATAAGAGTAATATGCCAGAAAACAGTTAACACTGGTTTTGTCGGCCATTTTTTCCGCCATCTTGAAAAACCGACTTCCGCCACTCCGATTTCGGTAGATTCTTTTTCTGACACTAAGGGATGTTTGAAGATGCCATTTATGCAAAAAAAACTTCTGTTGCAATTTTTTCTAGGTTGGGCCCTCTGGAGCCCTAGAATGACTGGACTAATAAGGTTGTGAGTCGAACGCGAAAACCGGGGTACCATTGACCTTGCCAAACAGCGAGATGGAGGTGGTTTATATAATAGCAAACAAGAGCAATCGTCTGTTACTATTTTGTTTATTTCGCTGAATCCTCGTTCACATTTAGCTGTTCTGTAAGGAAGACTCTTAATGCAGAGGTCCAGTTGTCAAAGAGCACTTGGTAGGTTGTCTACTCTAACAGTCTCCACCATTTCTACAAACTCACGCATTCCTCTGATTGCTGTTGTAACAACCAACCCAAACCGATAGCAAATATGGCGCCTAACTTCGTGCTCTTCATGTATTTCTAATCCTGGACCCCGTCGGTCACGTTTTGGGGTCCAACATACCCAAAAGAGGGTAACGTGACTGCTCATCATTGCCAAGTCAATGCCACTCCAAGTTCACAACAACACTTTGAATCAATTGTCCAGGATGTAAGGTCACACGCTGGAATATTTGGCAACAATGCTGTCGTCAGCGAAACAGTGCATAGATGCCGGAAGCTATCTATCAAGACTACACCCCACTATACCGTCACTTCCGTACTGGTCGTAGGGCGCTACGTTAAGATGTAAAATGATGGCTGGCAGCGCCTACGTGCGCCTGCGATCCACTACAGCACTGCAAAGGTAACCCAACCGACCAGTCTTAACTTCAATATCAAGTTTACCATAGGGTTGGCGATTGTGGACCTAGAGCGGCCCATGAAGTTGAAGGTAGCGTTTCACTAACAAAGCGGCGAGAAAAACATTTATTATAATCTATGACTTCCCTCAACGGACAGACAGAAAGATAGAGAGGCAGACAGACAGGAAAGAAAACCACTTTAGTGGCGGATTGCCATCGCAATTATTGGAAAGACGAAATTCAGATGTCGGACGGGCGAGCGAAATTGGTGTCGACGGGTCGATTGCGCTCACAATTACTTCCAATCTCCACCCCCAAAATAAATCTTCCAACAATAATGTCCACTTTTATTTTTTTTCTGTGGTGCCCGAGGGCTTTTGTCCCCCAGAGCCCCGCTCTCCTCCTTACGAAAACAAGTCTTGTTGCGTCAGACGCAATTGCTTTGTAAAACCTAGGCACCAGTATACTGATCCCTAAGTAGAACTATAAAGGGCAATGAACCAGGGTATTGTGCTAATGCATTTATTTTATAATTACGAACACAGTCCATTCAAACACTTCGTTGCGATCTTCCACAAGGGGCACGAATGTCTCCGCTTCTCACCAATTGCCAAATACGCCGGATAGAGCGTCTCCCAGAAAATGAGAACCTGAAATGAAACACAACTGTTCCGAGGTGAATAATTGGACCTAAAGACTTTTGTCGTCATCAGTGTAATGGAAATACGTTTGAGTGCTTCAGTAATACGTGATAATATAGTCAACTATTGTTTCTACTGTCTAAGTGACAGATGCATAACTCCATGTCCACGACATATGTGCATGTGCTGCCGATTTTTAAATAACGGAACATTGTATACTAAATGTAAGAATACATGTAAAATGCCGAAAGTAAAAAGCACAGTTTTACTCATGGGCCTAATGGCTGTAAAAAATGTCAACGCCTACCCTTCAGGCATGACACTAACTCGGCAGTAAAAAATTGAGACTTCCAAACTTTTCACTCTTCATTGGATGTTAAATAACTTTGGTAGGCGATTTTCTTGGGACACGGCTTAATTTCGTTAAAAATTGGAGCCTGCTGGTTTGGCTGAATCGCCCAAACCATAATTTTTTTTTGGGAAATTTTACAGACTTTCGAAAATTTGGGCGATCTCCGTGAAAATATTAGTAGGAAGGTGTATCCTTAGGCAGGTTTAAGGAAGCGTTATTTTGTCTTCTACAAAATAGTTAATAAGAAAACTAAAAATACGAAACACGTGCAGATACCAACACTTCATGAAACTTGCACTATAAGAAAATACTTTCAAAGTGCATGCTATGGCGTTTATGGTCACTGCAAACCAAGGCATATATAAAAACGCGGAAAAGCACACAAATTTGGCATTTGTCATCCCAGTGCTACGACTATCATACGACAACCAGGCACTAACAAGCAAACAACGCACTCAGAATTTTAAATCACTCTAGTGAAAAGTCTGACGGGCATCGGAATTTCCAGCCAAAATTTTTCTTGGCGTTAGGAAATGGAAATGTTTAAGAACAGCTACGGTTGCAAGAAAAATGGCTCAAAGAGCGGATAATTTGTTTTGAAAATTAACCTATAAAAATCAAACAAATGCCATTCATATACACCACACGTTTAGAAAATCTCAAAATGCCCTGTCAATCCAGCATTCTAGTCTAATTTTCATTAAAATTGGTTGGAGTGTGGCTCTAAAATCATTTTTAGACACAGAAAACCACGGCCATGTGACTGCAAAGGCCTGGATATTAATTTCAAGCAAGCGATACTTCCCTTTTATCAAAAAGAATAAACTTTTGGGTGGGTTAGCCATCAATGTTAAAACGGTATTTGGAGAGGTGGGACCCATTGCTCTAATAATTTTTTAGTTATTGCCCAGCACGGCTTTGTTATCCCAACAAACAAATTAGAAAGAAAGGGTAAATGTTTCAGCAATCTGAAGACTTACCTTGAGATTTCAGTTTGGTTTTTGCTACGTCATTGCGAATAGTCTTCGCAGCCGCTGCCAGAGCTAATACTTTCTTAACTTTGGATTGAACTACAAAAATTAAAAAAATGAACGTGAAGTTGTCAAGTTTTATGTCTTCTATAGTCTGGACAATGACTACTTGACCTCATCTCAGTTATTGTCTTAAATGCACCAACCGTACTTTCTTTCGTACACGGTCAAGATTTGCGCATTTCAGAAATATCTGGTTTCAACTGCAGGAAGCATATAGGTAAAAGTATACTACGCCCTGTGTTGGTGATTCATCCAAACTGGTTTCTTTAGCACGCTATTTGCACAAGTGGTACCTCGCTTTCATGAAATATTTCTATAAAAACCCGCAAACCTAATTTCTCATCAGTCACAAATAGAGCCACGTTGTACGACGAGCTTGGTCTTTTCCCATAGCCAGCATGCATGTACATGTACAGTGAATTTACGTGTATAAATCGCTCGATCCGTTAATCAAATTAATTTATATGCGATTTTGCAAAATTTGCCAGTTTTTAAGTCGCTGATGGTTTCGATGTTTTTCTTGGTAACGGAAGTAGAATCTTGATTGACAAGAGTAAAAGGCCTGATCTCGTGTTCGTGTCTGGCCAGCTTAACGGGAAGGAATGCAGCTTTAAACGTGATTAACTTGTCAAGTCACTAGCCTGATTTCAGCCAAAGTCTGGCGAAAAAGACTGAGGAAATCAAATAACGCGCCGTGCTGCTTCGTAGCTCTAGCTAAAGCTAATAATTTCAACAATCCCAAAACGCGTTGTCTGTATTTTAAGCAAGGTGTCCATCCAAACGAGTTGTTTTCCACCAAGTTGAACACGAATATTCGTGACGTCAGCGTGTTTTACAAAGTTGCTATTAAGGTATCGTTGTCTGTAAACGTAAACAATGCAATAAAACACTGCATCAGTGCATACAAAGCAACAACAGATCAGAACTAAAACCTGCTTTTAATAATGTTAAAGAAAAAATCTGTCAATATCTACTGTTTGGTAGCGGATAAATAAAAACCGCTATTCACCTTTTCTATTTCAACACTTGCCCCTTGGTCATGCACGCGTTTGTGAGTCGAGATATAAACATGCAATTTTACACTAAAGCCATGGGGTTAAATAAGCGCATCTACGGTATATGGTTTCTAAATTTATCAGCTTTTCCCTGGCTATCCTCTGTGTTACAGCTCACTGAATATGCTTACGCTACAAACACAATAATTCCAATAAGTAAATTCATACAGAACGCAATGATTAGATATATATAATAATAATAATAATAAAACGACGAGTACTTCCACTATAGATCAGTCATCAAAGGCAAATAAATTTAAAAATCATAAACGGTATCGTGTAAGATACATGAAACAAGAACAATGACATTATACACGAATATAAGGTTGCATACATAAGAGCGCAATTACAGAAGGAATTGTCATGGAAACTAATGTACTATGAAACGTAAAATTTAATAAAATGCATAGATGTTACATATTTATATAACGACAAGGTACGATGGAACCCAGTATCTTGGGAATTTATGTCAGGAGTTTCAGTTTTTAAAGCTTAGAGTATTTTCAAACGAAAGGAGTCACGTAAATGCATAGATAACCGGCGAGATAAAGTGCAACTTGCACTTTATCTCGCCGGTTATCTATGCATTTACAGAATGGATCAATTAAAGATCACTTCCAAACACTCCACAAACAGAAAATTTCGCGTTCAGATATTGTTGACAATACCATCGTCAAGTATTTATTTGCCTTTGATGACTGATGTATAGTCGAAGTACCGCTACTGTTTTATTATGAAATGTTTTGTACAGAGTTTTATTATATATTTACTCATATATACGTGTTCTTGATGCCACTTACACTGGGTGATCTACTATATCAACTACCATCTGATGAAAGACACTTGTGTACTGACACTACGAAAGTGTGTTGTACAAACTAATTAAAGTCAAGAACAGCTTACTTTTCAATGAAACATGTATAAAAGAAGGTCTGCTGTCCAAATACACAGACACACACACACACACACACACACAAACACACATATATATGGATATATATATATAATTTAATTAGTGAAGCCGAATTAACAATTTAGGTTTTTAATAGATCATTGACAAACGGTTACCTTTTGGATTTCCGAGAAGTCGAGACACTCTATCGTCCACATTTGACTTCAGAATACCTTTGATATCTGTCTTTACTTTATTCCCTGTGAAAAGTAACAGCAAAAAAGATTATTAAAACCTTAGCTAGTATATCTGAAAACAAAAATTTTCTTCGGGTCGGTACCCCCGACTCCTTTTCAAACCTAGGTTCACTACTTTTAAAGCCAAATAATTTGCATTTTCCACACAGTTAAAGTTGAGTAAAAACATACCGCATCGTTTAAGCTCGTCTCGGGTGCATTTTCTTTTTGACAAAGTGGACAACTAAAAAAATTATCGCACCACTGACTTGATTTTCACGAAAAAAGAACAGACCACAGGCAATTATACCCTTTGGCCAAGAATGATACCGATCGTAAAGTTAATTGTAGGTCTAAAATAATTGTTACAATCATTACTTATACATATAGCAAAACTAGTTAGATTAATAAAGCATACGTGTACAGCTCTATGAATGTACATTTCGAATGAACTGCACCTGTTCAAGTAACAGATTTGGTAAATTACTGACTATTACCATTTTCACGTCCCAGAAGTCCAGACAAGGCATCGTCCACGTCAGCTTTCAGCAACTGTTTCGATTGTGGTTTATTTTCTAAATAAAAAGACCTTGTTTTAGCTACTCGTAATCAAGTGTATAAAAAGATAAATTCAGAATTTGTATGAATTTGAGCATGACTATGTACAAGACAATACCGTATTTTCATTAGAATCGAACTACCGCTTTCGGTGTGCAAAATAAATAGCACTTATGACTCAGTGCAAAAATTTTGGTGTTATCGGTTACTGATACTTCTTGGCGATAGACCATCATCACACCCATACCTGCAACAAGTCATCTCATGTCAGTTATTTGGCGACTTCTTGTATTCCAACTCCATAGCACAGACGTAAACAGATTTTGGGCTTTCATGAATACTAATCTACATGTAATTTGCAGTGCACATGCACATTACGGCTGTGTCGAGTAGGCCTACGTATTGCTTGCAACACGTCGACTACGAATTCACGTTTATTTCCAGCTTTTGACGCACACTGTACTCGCTGTGCAGGTAAATGAGGTTTGTTTAATTCATGATGCATTTTATTAAGATATTATCTTACCGCCAAAGTCGAAGCCAAAGAAGCGCCGCGACCTTGCTGCCTGGCTCTGTGCGGTCAGCAAATGATGACACGTAATCGCCAGACAGACAGTTATTAAGTATTTCGACATACTGACTGAAAAAATAAAATTCTTCCATGAATTGATCAATAAAGCATGTGAATCAGCGCGTGATAAGTTCATAACCAACTTATTTGTTAGAACTATTTGGGAGCCGTTAAACAGACGTTTATGCGAAGCCAATAAAATTTTACTTACGTGTACCTCTAAATTTTCTTCCTGACACAGACTCGATACAGATTGGGTTCTGCGGCAGAACTAAATAACACAAGCCAAAGATTACACGACGCTACTACAGTACTTCTGGCGTTCTTGTGACAGAACTAAATAAGCGTCATTGGTACAAGGATTACACAACGTCACTAAACTAGTACTAACGTTCCTGTACAGTTTAAATAGGGGACCATGTTATCACAGCCAGCACAGTTCACATGTCCACACTATTGTAATTACTCGAGGGCACATATCTTGGAAACGTTCTAACTGACGCAATATTACAGCCGAATTCAATTATATGACACAAACGTTAACACAGACTGTTGATTTGCGCCCACACTGAGAAGTGTGGCGGTCATGAAATAAGGGGACGGGTGCTCACTATCAGATATTTTCACGGCAGTCGTTGCTATTCGAAAATCAACATTTCTCCGCATTGGGAACACGTGGGGAAAAATAAAATTACCATCCATCAAATAACTTGGTAGGTAGAAAAAATGGCCTTTTACCTCTAGAGGTTGACATGAGGTAATCATATCTGTGAAATAATCAATATCACACGTGGTTTCCTCAACATATGTTAAATGTTTATGATTATCCACAAGAACTTGATAGATGTTGAAGTAAACGCAAACAAAATCCAAAGTGTCAACATAAACCATTGATGGGATCAGAAGATCCATAGCAGAATGACCACTCTTGGGTGCTGTGGACTTATAGGCATAGGTCAAGTTCATCGGAAACTGGCATAGGGCAGGTGCATAGAAACGCATTTCACAGAAATTTCATGAAGATCTTTGAAGGAACTTGGAAGATATTGGAAAACTCGCAAAAATGAATTGTCATTAAAGGACGTCAAAGCAAACAGACTCGTCCCAAAATCAACAACCATGCACGTTTATTTTCATAATTATTTTTTTTGGATGGAAAACAATGGTTTTAACTGATGCTTAAACATAAATAACTTTTGGCGAGAACTCAAATGTAGCTTTGATCTGACCAAATAGGAATAGGCGCGGGTTAACTCAAACCCTCATTAAGTTTAAATATTGTGTAAAATAATTGAACAGTGATGTTTGTGTTTTATACACGTGACTTACACATATTGTGCAGCACAACAGAGTATAAAAACAATTGGAATGTGAATATTGTGTATGTTTATATGGATACAATTAACCTCTTGGAGCTGTTATGTCAGGTAGTTCGCAATTTCTTGTTGGGGGTGCATTTTCAAACCTTCCTTGTGACAAATTACCAAAAGAAAACTTTTCAAATTCCAGGAATTTGTCAACATATATATTCTGTTTGTAAAACTGATCTTAAACATAGTATGTATGTATTAGTTAGGCAATGACAAGGAAAATAAAATGCAGATAATCTGTTTAGTTTGTTGAAAATGTAATCACTTACACATTACATAACGTGGTTAGATGTTTTGATATTAAGGTTTGTTACTATGAATGTTACCTCATTGGCAACTTTTCTGTACATAAGTTCATTCAAATCCTTATTCGATGCTCTATTTTTTCTTAAAATCTACTGCAAAAACGGAAAAGAACAATTTTTCACTTTTTGAAATAAGGGGATACCTTAAACATGCCATCACACTAAAAAGAACAACGGTCACGTGGAAAACTTTTGGCACAGTATGTGGCAATGTTTTGGGAATTAGAAAGTGGTTTCAAAATGTAGTTTGCTAGTTTGTGCTACGGAAGTTGATCTCAATGACTTTTTTGATTACTCATGAAGGCCTATCGTCTCAGTAAGAGCTCATCCACGGACACATACACGCACTGATACGCCGTAAAATCATAGATTATAGACAACAGATTCGCAACTCCGGCATATTCTTACGAGCTGAGTTGAACTCTCCTGACCTATCTGCTGCAGTTTCCGGTCAGTTTTAATTTGACGAGAAATACCTGCATCTACTTTACTGTCCAAAACAGCGAAAAAAACATTAATTTATATTAATTTCGGTATTGAAACGCTTTTCAAAGTTTTTCAATAGTAGAAGTGTTGGTATTGTGAGTACTTTTGGCAATGCTACTGGTAATTAATTTCAAAATTCAAACTTCGGTTCCGACCCTTTATGTCGTCTGCTTGCCCAATAGCAGCATAGTTATCGGACAGTTTTTGATTTACGGTTCACATAGGCCTACTGAGAAAACTACGAAAGCGTGTTGATAAATCAACATTCTCAAGTGAGCAGTTCTTCTGGGAAGTGTTGAGTGGCCCTTAAAAGGGCCGTTGGTTGTAGGTATAGCGTGAAATGGTTCTTAAAAGAACCGTTGAATAATTCAACATAAATCACACAGTATACCATGCTCACTCAAGTACTGAAGGTC
>NMRA01000050.1:949982-1048636 GCA_002633005.1 Phoronis australis | reverse complement strand
GTAGTAGGCCTACCAGAGCCTCTTAAAAAACACCCATCTTCGAAGTGACGTGAACAAATGTACAAGTTTTTTTTGGAAGAACAACTTCCATTCACGTCGACGCGAGAACATAACTTTTTCTCCCACAGCGGATTTTGGGGTCTCCGTACACTATGGAAGCTAACGCCTCTGCATTTCGCCTGCGTAGCCGAACAACCGGCCACACCGCAGCCGACCATGATTAGCAGACGACGTACTTGCCGGAAATTACACCAGATAATTTAGCCAGGTGTCGCCAGTGAATAATGACGTAAAGGCTTGTGCGCAAGCACACAGATTTCGTCCATTGAAAGTATACGGAGTTGGCGGTCCATGTACTATAGTCTATGGTAAAATGTAGTAATTTCGTAAAATGTAACAGCTGTTACATTTTACGCCATTGTTACATTTTATGTTGCTAGGCCTCTCCTAAAATGTAATAAGTTATTACATTTCGTGTAATTGCTACAATTTACGTCGAATGCACATGCGAGAAATTTACCATTGTTACATTTTGTCAAAGCGAGGTCATGTTTCATGCATGGTATTCGTCACACGGAGAAAATGGGTTCACACACTTAACGGCTTCCTTCTTGGGTTGTTTGAAAGAAATTCTGTGAAATGCGCCAGCTCGAATTTATAGATGTGTCCCTATGTACTTTCCATTGTTTTCTTAACATGAATGGTTTCTTGGTACAGTAAAAATGCACCCCGTACCAGTTTAAACTTAAGACGAAAGGAGTTTCTAGGATCAAGTAACAAGTTTGTATTGTTATTGTTACTGTTGGCGCTCAAAGGTCATATACCAATTGTGTATCCGCCACTACATTAAACACGCTTCCTTTGGTAAGCACAACAGAAGCAATGACCTCGTATTTTGTCTAATGTTTACCGTATAACCTGGGAAAAACGACCACAACAAAATTTTTGATAGAGACTTCAATTTCGGAAGCAAATTTGATAGAAATTTAGTCTACGATAGTTTGATTTATTTCAGTTAGTGTTTTATTGACTTGAAGTCATCGCTAATGCGGTAATTGTCTTGCTCCACAAAAAAGAGCGAGATCAAAATTTCTGATACCGATGGGTTCTGTATACCGTCTTAGTTGTAAAAATCTACAGGCCAAGTTTTTTATGAGGCAAACCATTCGCGCGGACGACAAAAACATGTAATTTCTCTTTCTACTACTCTTTAAGAACAAAATATCAATTAAATTTGTATTTTATCAATGTTTGTGTGACCGAAGTATATGCATAAAACAGGGATTGGACATTCTACTATTAATGGACGTGAAGCCTGTACTTTTTCACACTACTCTGAAAGGTAGGGCTGTCGAATATTGTTTGACATAACTTCTCATTGGTTAAAGTTATGAAACCGACGTCTTTGGTTGAAAATTGGGGGACCCTCTGAAATAAAACATTACAAATTGGAATTCGTGTTCATAAGTCGCTGATGATAGACATGAACTTTTTGTGAACGTACATTTAGATTTATTATATTTTTGTTGTCAAATGTACTTGAATTTAAGGTTAGTAGTATAGTAAGTTGTTTGGACGCCCTGTTTGGGAGGCGCCTCAGTCAAAAGCCATAGGTCTAAGGTGAAAGGTCAGAGGTCACGTGTGATGTGTGCCAACAGGAAGGAAGTAACGATGACGTCAAAACTCAAATATCGCTTCGTAACCAAAAAGGTGTGGTGTACCCCGCCAGAAAATCGACTAGTGCTGACGCATTGGCGTCACATACCTCTGTTTTAATTTATATATAAGCTCCAAAAATACTGAAAAAAACCTTGTCGAGAATAAATTGATCACTACATGGCTGCTCCACAAGTGGGGGCTGGGAGAGATTAAAATGGATATCTTACACCTCAGTAATGCTCTACATGTATATATGTACCTGTGAGGACACACACGCGACTCGATTTTGCTTTTCCTGAACCTTCTAGTTCTATAGACATTGGGTTAACTAAACAGACTTGTCGGAAATGTGCTACTGTATAAACTTAATGTTGCGCAGTGTTACATGTACGTTAATTTGGCCACCGAAAAAAATCGTTCAGAAGATCAAATAACCCATGCACGTTCAAGTGCTACAAAGAACAGTGCAAGAGTGTGGAAGAACTAATTAAAATTACAAAACAAGACTATAACATGAAAGTTATCTCCAATATCAAAAATGTCTCCAAAAATTCTAAGGAATATTGGGATGTAGTAAACAAAATTCGAGGACAGGTAAAGCAATCACCATACCCCACCATCCACTCAAAAGAATCCAACTCTCAGGCGTCATCCAAAGCCGATAAAAGTATCTTATTTCTAGCCTACTTCACTGCCAAGAGTCACATTGCACCAACACTAAACTATCCAGAATTCCCAAACAGAACATTAGAACACCTCTCTTACATAGAAGCCCAACCATCTGAAGTCAGAAAACTACTAGAAAACATTGACGAAAACAAAAACGACGGTACCAATCTCATAACCAATAAAATGATCAAGATAATAGCAAGAGAGCTTACATTTGCTCTGACAACATTATACAACAAAATACTACAATCTGGAAAATTTCCTTCGAACTGGAAGCTTGGCGTTATGATACCAATACACAAAAAGAACTCCAAAACATACATTGCCAACTATCGCCCCATAACTCTACTTAACACCTTATCCAAAATTTTAGAAAAAAAATTCTTTCTCAGCACATGTTTGACCACCTCTCTTCACAAAACCTCATATATCGTCATCAATTTGGATTCATGGCTGGTAACAGCACTGTGTCGCAAATTACAGAAATTGTACACGACATCCACCTCCAGTTAGAGCAAGGGTACAACGTGAGATCCGTATTTTTAGACATTGCGTCAGCTTTGATGTCGTTCCCCATGGCCTGCTTCTACATAAATTACAATCTTACGGTTTCTCAGGCACTCTCCTCTTACTTTTAAAATCATATCTGGAAAATCGAACTTACAAAGTACGAATTGAGGGTGTCTTATCACCTTCATCAACGCCAGGTTTCGTAAATGCTGGAGTACGACAGGGTAGCGTACTAGGCCCCTTACTCAATGATCTTCCAGACACGATAAGCTCTAAAACATGCTTATATGCTGATGACACTGCAATTTTCCACCCATTCTCAAAAGAGCATCCCCACGACTCCTTACAATTGCAAACTGGTCTCACAAATGGAAGATGAAATTTAAACCTGAAAAAAGTGTTGATCTTATATTTTCTAAGTCTAATAATACTCATTTCCAAACAAATCCAACACTGGAATTATCACTCAATGGGGGAGTTATCCCCAATAAGTTCACGCACAAACATCTTGGCTTGCTACTCGACCATAAGCTTACATTTACTCCTCATTGTCGCGAACTCGTTCAAAAAGTACAAAAATTAATTAATCCAATTAGAATTATTTCTCGTCATCTCAACTCCATGCATCTTGAAACTCTGTTCAAGTCTTTTGTACTTCCACATCTAGATTACTGTGACATAATCTACCAATCGGCAAACGCTGGCATACTTCTTCAATTAGAAAGATTACAATACCAAGCAGCTTTAGCCATAACCGGGGTATACAAAGGGTCCAACACAATCAAGGTTCTAAATAGTCTTCACTGGAGCAAACTAGCAACCCGTCGTAAACTTCACCTGTCCATGTATACATTCAAAGTCTTAATCAACATAAACAACTACTCTAACAAAATCCTCTTTGACTCCTACAAAAGACCAAGCACGAGACCAGGACTCCGGCAAAGCAATATGTAACTATTCCAGCCTCCATCAGCCAAGCCTTCAGAAGATCAACGATGTTAACTTGTATTGACAACTGGAATTCCTTACCATTCAAAATAAAAGAAAGCACTTCAATTGTCACTCTCAAAAATAACTTTAAAATGCATACCACTACTCCAGACTTGCCAGTCCCATTGACATCATTCCAACTTCCCCGCAACCATGAAATACAGGGTGTAACCCTATACAGATCAAGATGTGGTCTATTCCTAAACAACGAGAAATTTAGACATAATTTTAATAATATTTCGCTTCTGTGTTCCTGTGGAGATACCCAGACATATCCTCATGTTTTCTTTGCTTGTGAGGTATGCAAGGACGAGAGGGTACAGCTCTTCCAGGCACTCGAACAATAACTCGATGTTTATAAAAATATTCTGAAATTCCGCAATTGTACAACAAAATTAATTTCTTTCTACATGGATGTCAAGAACTTAACTCAAATGAAAATAAGGTTTTATTTGAAATAGTATTTCTTTATAACATTAAATCTCTTTGTGTGAGTGGATAGAATTTTATACGTCTGTATGAAAATGAATTATTTTCATTCGTTGTCATATATCATTGTATTCTTAACATCTTTTTTTATTTATGTATTCGTATATAATAGTTGTATATAGACTTCTTTGTATTTTTACCCGAATCTAATGCCCCTTGTCGCTTTCTGGGTTATGTATATTCATTGTATTCTGAAGATTTCGTAATAAACATTAAAAAAAAATTGTGAGATGTGTTGACCTTCAAGGCATCTCACCATTCACTTAAAGTAGTTCCATTGCCAGACCAGGCGTATTATTACTTGGCGAAATAAATTTCGCCAAGTATGTTGCTCTTCCACTAAGTTTGTTTTTTTAATTACTTGGCGAAATAAATTTCGCCAAGTATATTGCTCTGACACTAAGTTTTTTTTTTCTTTTCCGATCATCACGAAAATTACACGTAACACGTACTTCTGGAAGTACTGGAAGCCTATTGTTTTTCGTCAAAATCGGATCCAAGATGGCGGCTGTGGCGGCCATTTTGTTTTCATTTTAAGATTCAAAGGCTTCTGGAGGCTACATTTTTTTACGTGCAGAGCTGAAAATCAGCACAATGAATGAAACGGACGTGCACTAGAGGTATGCCGGAAATTGTTTACTTCCGGTTAAAGATGGCGGAAATATCGGCGATCGCGCATGCGCACCTCGATTTTGGCCTAAAAACGTTTTCTCCTGTAGAGGGCGCATTATCAGACTAATTACTTTGAATTTTTACAGGTATTATTTTTCTATGACATGCTATTATAAAAAACCAAAAAACCGGAAGTTGCTTTCAAGATGGCGGATCTGTCGCATGTTGACCCATTTTCAGTCGTGCTGTAGTGCGATTTTAAACGGGAAGAGAAAAAGACGTGATTTTTTGCATGTGGATTCTTTGAAGTATATTCTTTCAAATGGCCTGTAACAATTTCTTTCCCAGACTTACCGTTTTCGAGTTATTAGACTTTGAAATTCTTAAAAAAAACCGCAAAATTTCATTTTTTTTCGAAAAATTTACGGAATTAGGCGATACCATTAGTTTAGATAGAGCTTTGAACGGGCTTTCAGATGATGCTTTTTCTCTACGACGTTTACTTTTCGAGTTATTTGAGATTTTGTGATAACGCTGTTCCTTTGTTGAGCGCTCTTGCTGCATTCAGGTTGGTTTAGGTTCTATTGAACTAGACTGCAGCCTATTTCTTAATGATTTATGACATCTAAATTCGTCAAATGAATGTTATGATGTTCTTCATCATGGCCACCACCATCATCATATTCGTCATCTTCGTCATCATCTCCGACGTCGTCTTTTCTTCAGTTAATTTCGCCAAGTGTCGCTCAAGACTGTAGCCTATTTCTTAGTGATTTCTGACCTCTACGTTCGTTATATGAATGATATCATAACTAGGGTTGTCCATCATCGCCACCATCGTCGTCATAGCTGTCATTTTCGTCATCATCTCTGTCGTCGTCTTTTCTCGTCCTCTCGAACGTGTTTTTTTTTGGTTAATTTCGCCAAGTTTTGCTCCTCAGAGCGCTTTCATTTTTTTTTGTTTGTTCGCACGATACAGGTCGCAATTTTCGTCCGATCATCACGAAATTTACACATAACACGTATTTCCGGAAGTTCTGGAAGCCTATTGTTTTTTGTCAAAAATCGGATCCAAGATGGCGGCTGTGGCGGCCATTTTGTTTTCATTTTAAGATTCAAAGGCTTCTGGAGGCTACAATTTTTTACGTACAGAGCTGAAAATCAGCACAATTAATGGCATGGATGTGCACTACATATATGTTGGAAATTGTTAATTTTCGCTTAAAGATGGCGGAAATATCGGTGATCGCGCATGCGCACCTCGATTTTGGCCTAATAACGTTTTCTCCTGTAGAGGGCGCATTATGGGGCCAATTCCTTCGAAATTTTACGGACATTAGTTTTTTATGACATGCTATTATATCAACCCAAAAACCGGAAGTTGCTTTCAAGATGGCGGATCTTGCGCATGTTGACCCCTTTTCAGTCGTACTTTGGTGCCATTTAAACGGGAGAAGAAAATGACGTGAATTTTTGCACGTGGATTTTCTAAGGTATACTCTTTCAAATGAACTGACCCATTTTTTTCTCAGACTTGCCGTTTTTGAGATATATTCGAGTTTGAATTTCTTAAAAAAGGCAAAATTTCATTTTTTCGAAAAAAATTACGGAACAATGTGATACTATCAATTTCGATAGCGTTTTGAACGGGCTTCCAGAAGATATTTTCCATTTTCCGCTACGACGTCTACTTTTTAAGTTATTTGAGATTTTCTGATAACGCTGTTCCTTTGTTGAGCGCTCTTGGTGCATTGTTGGTTTAGCTTCTATAGAACTAGACTGTAGCCTATTTCTTATTGATTTATGACATCTAAGTTCGTCATATGAATGTTACGATGATGTTCATCATCGCCACCACCATCATCATATTCGTCATCATCGTCATCATCTTCGTCATCATCTCCGTCGTTGTCATTTCCGTTAATTTCGCCAAGTGTCGCTCAAGACTGTAGCCATTTTTTTACTGATTTTGGACTTCTACGTTCGTCATGTGTATGTTATTATTACTTCTTTTGTTCATCCTCGCCACCATCGTCGTCATATTTGTCATCTTTATCGTCATCTTTTTGGTTAATTTCGCGAAGTTTCGCTCCTCGGAGCGCTTTCATCATATGCCCCTGGAGCCGAGTGGGTAATAAACTAATGAAAACGCTGATAAAAGCGTTTCAAGTTCATAGTCCCTGTAACCCCTGAGATTCTATCACGATCATTTCACGTTACGTCAGGTCCACCTGCGCTATATTGTACAGGCCCAAACTGACACATGCAAAATTTGTCGAGACAGTTTGGTCTTGCAACACCGACCCAAAGTTCAGAGGTTGCAAAATTTTAGATCAATGTGACAATTTGGGGTTACACAGGATTCGCTATCAGAAATTCTCACTTTTGCTTTCGTCGAAAAAACTACATGTATGTGCGTAGAAATTAAAAGTGAAAGTGGTTTTTGATTTATTTTTTTCCAAGTAGGTCAAAACGAACAATAGGTAGTTTCAGAAAAACCCCGGCCGTTGTTATTTTCCTTTTCAACAATAGGCCTGGCCCTTATAGACCTGACCCTGATTAGCAGTTGAAATGAGAATGATGTACATGTATGCTGCCATTTTATTGCTGGCATCTGCTGGCTTTGGTGAGTAACTGTGTATGAAAAGAAAGTTTGTTGACTTAATTGTTTTATTTTTCAGAAGAGAGCATCAAGTGGTTAGTATTTTTTGCTGGAATTTGTATTCTTCTGTCGATCACTACGGTGAAGACTTTTGCCCTTACATGTTGAGGGTAATGCTTGCAAATGGCGGCGGTTAGTGGAACAGATGTAATCTGTATCATCTTACCACAAACTGCAAACTACCGACACTAAGGGACTTTTGCCATGCTGAAAAAACCATCTAAGGACAAAGTTGGTCTGTTAAAAGGCCAAAACCGGGTTTGGTATCCTTTCGAAAAGCTTGTCGAATGGCTTGAAATACCTGTTTTACAATTAATGTTCAGTTATTTTTGCTTGGAGCTCTTTTGTCAAGTCCAAAAAATCCAATGGCGTTATCGCAATTCGAAATAATGGGCAATGCGAGACTGCTCCACCAGTCTTCGCTATTCCTGTCCTGTTTAGGTATTCCTATGATTCACCGATTCTTCTTAATAATATCCCTTATCTATTTAATTTACAGCCAACGCAGTTACTGAGTGTGTGCAGTGTAACGTGACAATGGTCGGGAACACGGCCTACAGAGGGAGGAATGGCTGCCAAGACAAATACGACTCGGCGAACAACTTCTGGTTCGGTGTATACTGTCGCTACGGATGTACGAAAATAAAATCCGTCTCTTCATGTGCGTATTTGCGTAAGCCACACCACAGTGTACATGTATTATGCTACTCATATCATAGTGACACAACTGAGAGTAAATAACTGTTTCGGGTCATTGCTGTTGGCAAGGGCTAGGCTGACAAACTTTTCATTTTTAATAATGATAAATAAATCTTGTTTTATTTCTAAAAACCAAGAGTACTATTGAAAAATAGTATATTAAAGAAACACTTCACTTACTACTTAGCTGGTTTATTAACTAATTGGTAAACTATTGAACTTGTGGTGGTCATTAATTTGGAGTAAAGTTATAACATGAAAGGAAATGGAGAGGTAAACAATATGATTAATCAAACCAACAAGGAAAAACTTTCAATGATTCAAAAGATTGCAACCATATCAAGACAGATTTTAAAATAAGAGTCCCGCCAGTTGCTCTGAATAATTTAAGCAGATACTTATCCGAAGTATGCATCTTTTACATTTTAGACCTTCGGTGTCGTTTGGTTCAACTGCATTCTTCAGTAAAAAATCAGGATGCAATATCATTTACATAAAATGTTGTATTAACTAATTACGTTTTCCAAATCCTAATTCTTGAGTTTTCAACCTTGAAAGTATACCTTTAAGGGTATTTTAGACATTGTTATGAGTTTCACACTGAAACGAAGACAAAATCTCGAATTTGTATCTTAGTGGTTTTATTACTAGTGTATATTTTACGTTAATAATTTGTCAATGAAGAAGCAACGACGAACATCTGTTATCTCTGTTCACTATACTATGGATGTAGACAATAGAGACTAGTGATAACTGTGGATGTAGACAATAGAGACAAGTGATAACTGTTTATGTACACAATAGAGACAAGTGATAACTGTGGATGTAGACAATAGAGACAAGTGATAACTGTGGATGTACACAATAGAAACAAGTGATACTTGTGATACTTTGAGATGCATTCCACTTACAATATAGGCGTATAGGGAAAGACATTTTACAAAAAGGGCAACGGCGTCACAAATTTGCATAAAGCCATATACTTTTTCAAATCACTGACATCAGTTTTCATTCTTCACTGCTAATTTCCTTCACAAAAATGCTATTTAGAAGTTGATGTGCGTGGGTGCATGCGGGCCATAATATGTTGCTTTATTATTGCGCTTTTTCTCGAAATTGTATACATTTGTACATGTAGAACTTGATAAAAATTGAGAACTTGACAGATAACACCAATGGCTGCTAATTAAGGGCTCCGCCCCTTGGGGAGAGGGGTACTGATGGCATCTGTTTTATGTTCTTTCATTGATAATTTCCTAAAAGGCTGTTCGCGAAGAGAAGGTCCTAGGATGGAATCAATTGCCTGTATTTTCCTCACTTTTTTATACCCTTTTATATTAAGGAAGGTCAATCGAATTAACTGCCGCTCTTTTGCATTTTTTAAAATGATTTTCAGCCTGTCATATTAGGGAGTCCCCTATCAGACGGGGTCGTAACTCGGATGGGCGGCCAGGACAATTGCCCTTTGATCCTTTATAAATCCGGTACTGTCAAATATTCACAAGAAGATAAGATTCAAATGTCATCAAAACACACCAAACAAATCCGTTCAAAACACAGCAGGATCAACACTTTCGACCCAAACAACCAAAATAATTGTATTGAAAAATACAACAGGATAAGCCCCAAGGAAAGGATGGAAGCTGAAAAACTTGAAGGCCACAATTTGTGAGTTGCACAAAAAGATTGTTTCCGATGGTTTTACTACGATAAAAAGTCGATACGTTTCCAATAGTGTCATAAGATTAGTACTTCTTAAGACTTTGGAAGAAAATCGCACATGTCGGAGGTGCGAATTTTATGACCGTGTACAGAGTACTATCTAACGGGTTAAGGTACTCGCATTACTGTTCATGAACTTGCAATCATAAACAAAGATTCCAGCAGTAGCTACCTCTGCATTGAACCAAAATGCACGTTGGACTAGTTCCGTGGCTGTTCATAGATGGCGATATTTGTTGATACATTAAGCTTTTAAACATTGGAGTTTTCGTTTCTGGGAACTCCACATCTAAACCTCCTTTTATGTAACTCTCATAAAGTTTAATGTAATTTTTCAGCTCGTTTAGTGGCGGCCGACATCTACCTACGAGGGTGCTCAGCCAAGCCCTTTAGAAGCGGATGTAGCGAGTCCAACATCTACTTAGCGGGAGTGAAGACCTTGGTAGAGATATGCCACTGCAATGGCCATTACTGCAACAATGCACCCAAAACAGGAAGTTACGGGATTCTTCTTATTGTTACATTCCTTTCGTTCGCGAATGCCTGGGCATAAAAGGACGGCATTTGCTACTGCTATGTCTAAATAATTTGCTTTTAGTACGAGGATTAACACCGATAACTTTAAGTTCTTGCTTGATTATATTTACTGTATTGTATAAGTGTGTCTTCAGAAAGCTCTTTGTCAGTTCTTGATGGTGTATGATCATAGCAAAAGAAAACGATGGACAGTTTAATTCATAAATAATCATCACTTTGCATATCTAATCGTTTTAAAAATATTTTTAAGAGTGTTACCGAAATGCGAAAAATAATTGGGTGTAATAGTAATATAAAAAAGAAATGAAGCAGAGAGGTTACATCAATGACTAATTAAACCACCAGCGAAATATTTTCGATGATTAGCGAAAGACAAAGATTCAAGACAAAGATTTTAGAATATGGATTCCTCACAGTTACTGTGAAGAATTTAGTCAGGCATTCATCTTCATATATTAATTAGACCTTTAGTGCCGTGGGATACAGTTCTTCAGTAAAAACTCAGTATGCAGTGACATTCCTAAAATGGGATAAACTAATTCTCCAACTGGCTATCCGAAATTTGCTGATAAATGCTTTCTGGCAGCCAAAAATTAACAAACATCTATTGCGTAGGTTGGAAATGTAATTTGGATAGATCATTACAGAAGTTGCAGTGTTGTATTTTCCACAGTAGGGCGTAAATAAACTCATTTCTTCAGAAATCAAAAGTTAGTGATCTTGATACATGCAGTGTGTTTTAGTAAACAAAAGCCAATGGGAAACGTTTTACGACTGTCATGTTACTACAGAAAGTGGACTCCGGAAAATAACAATATTCATGACAAATAACAATATTTATGACAAAGATACAAATGAGCGCCTCTCCATAGTTGTCAAAAGTCGAGAATTTAAAAACGGGACAATTGGATTGAAAAGCGGGCATCTCGGATAAAAAAGGTGCATCTGGGTATATGCCAAAACACAAGGGTGAAATATTCGCCGCAACACAATAAACGTCGCTACAGCGTTTTTGTCGAACGGGAAACGTTTCAGCCGAAAGCGTCAGACGGTAGTTTTTGATTTTCATGTAAAATGGTCAATTGCAGGTGCCTAACGACCAAATTTTCCGTTTTTTCTTTTTAGTAGAACTGGAAAAAAGTCTTATGAAGCGTGGGAAATTACAGTAGTATATGATAATATGTGTCAAAAAGCGGGACATTTTGATGGTTTGGCGGGATGGCGGGAAAAATTCAAAAAGTGAGATACTCCACCAAGAGCGGGACAATTGACAAGAACAATGTACGTCACCAACACAAAGTATTGCATTGGATTTTTTAGAAGGTGAACAGATCATTTTTAAAATTTATAACACAGATACATGTAAATACTACTAACGTTCACTGCTCAGAAATCGATTTTTAAAATGAGCTTCAAAACAGTTTTCACTTATCTCCTCCGGCGGTTTGTTCTTGAGTTGTTCGACCTTTTTGTGATTGCTTTTGATCGTGTACAACTAAACTTGTATCCTGGGGGATGAAATTTTCGTGGGAACCTGTACGTCATAAATCCCCAGTAGAAGGAGCCAGTTGGCTCCGCAACATCGGGAAATTTATTAAATAGAAAGCTCCAGAAGTCATGATTTATGATTTTTGCATATGATTATTCACCTGAATTGAAGAATTATGTCCACCGTCTACCGTTTGCAGATTTTTCACAATGGACCCACGTACACGTACGGCTGCCGCAATATCTACAAAGTTCTTTTGATGAATCTGGGTCATATTCGGTGTATTTGTTACATTATTGAGGAGAGTACGGCCGCCAGAGATTTTAGGACATGCCTGAGTGCTGTTGCGTCCTCTAGGGGCTCTGTATTTACCAAGTATTTTGACGGATGTAAATTGGCAAATAGTTGTCAAGAATATGACAGCGGTGGTCTTGTTTCAAATGGATACAATGTATGCTGCGCCACCTAGTGATTTTTATTTTGTATATTACATATTATGAATACACCTGGAAGCATACTGTCGGAGGTGCAGTCGCGGGCGCATATCGGCGCTTTGCGTTACTCCTGTTTTTGTATAATGTTGAAAAAAAACTGCAGTGTGATGTACAGTGTAGGCTATGGTTGAATTTTTACTTCTTTTGATCACTGATTTGGATCTCCGAAACGCAATTCTGGCCAACAGCTTTAACAACTGGACTTGTATAATACTCATAATTATGCACTATAATACACTTAAAAGTGGAAAACTAAAGTGACGTCCTAACCATAACTCGATGTCAACCACAGTTAAAGGCAACGATGCACAAACTATGTAATAAATTCTGTAGTGATGAGTTGTTCTATGTGTTGCAAGTCAGAGTTTTCAGTATTAGATTATAAAACACTTAACTTCACCGATACCTTACTTCAAATAATTTGATTTTTTCGTAGTCTGTCTGTGTTTCAAAATCCGAAGCCTGTACTGTATCAAAATTTTCAATCAAAATTTAACAAACTCAGCCCAGTTATTTACGTAGATGGGTTGGTGTGCTTGTGCACCCCTCCCACTCTGCTTCGAAAACATGTACATGTCGCCATCCCCTTACGTTGTCAGAAATTTACCACGGCAAGAACCCCTTTTGAAATTCTTTATCTGCTAGTGGCTTACATCTGATCGAAATCGGGATGCCCACATGAACCAATGACATTCCTAGCCCTATATAGTATTTTCATGTACATCTCGAATTCGTATTGTGGTAGTGATGTTTTATAATCACGGTTGGAGCCTTCTGGTCCGTTCTCACCTGAACCTGCAACGTTTGATCGGATCTACGTTTCAGTCCTTCACTTTGCAAACGTCACCCCTAAAAATGAAGTCATGGTGATGATTGTAAAAACAACGGGCTGAAACGTTGCTTCAAAAACTGTTGAGTGGAGGCTCGGCGAAAACATTACTGTAGAAATAGTAATGGATATTATACGTTTTCCATGCTTTGAAAAGTTCATCAAATATGTACTAGGATTTCTCCAAGTTAAACGTTTGGGCCCACCCAAAAACATTGTCTTGGAACTTCGTTATATTTGAGTACAACTGTTCACCAGAAGGTTCATTTTACGATTCGGTAAACCTGTGCGCTATGTCATGTATGTGATGAGCAACAAAAATTGCTACCCTGAAGCCTGACACCTTTACAGGATTAGTACATCCCGGTGGGTCTTCTGTACTTAAAAGGTATTGTTTGCAATAACCATTCAATCATGCATGATTGTTGGATTGTCTCGTGTTAATATACTTTCCCATTTTTTTCGGAAACACGTCGCTAGACGTCAAGCAAACATTTTGGGACCGACAAATGTAATGGTCTTGATGCCGTAATTTCAGCTTTCAATGTGGAGTTCTGAGCATCAGCTTCAAGATTCAGATTTGGAGCTCTGGAAAAACTTAATGGTAGCAGGAAGAGATCTCTTCCTGATGGTAGTTATGACATCGTTTTGTGTTACATATAAGTCTTAAGGACTTTTTCGTTTTGTTAATGGGAGAGTGACTGTACAGTGGTTGATCTAGGATATCACAAGGGGGGCCCAACTTTTTGTCTGTAAACATTTGCGCCAAGCACGATTGTAGATGCACATAGCACCGAATGGAGGGAAACCCCCTCCAGTCCAGGAAAATGTTTCTGTTTTTCCTCTAAAAATAAAATTTTCCTTGATTCCTAAAGTATTATCCAAGAAAAAAGGCAAAGTAAAAAGAAAAGAAAAACGTAGAACATGTCTAATTTGAAAAACTGCAAATACCGCAGACTCGAACTCACGACCCGGAAGACAAAGCGCGTGTGCTTTACCATTGCACCACCACGACTCCACTCAGTGTGTTACCAAGAAACCTACTTGTTTATGGTCCACAGATACAAATATGGGCGCAAAACAAAACTACTACTAGGAAGCGCCACACTAGTCAGTCACCATCATCAAAGGTCGTCTTCACACTGAGAACATATATGCCAATTTTCAAATGATTTCTTTGATACAGTGGTGGACACCAAAAAAAAGGATTTGAAAACAGTAAAAATGGCCACTAGATGGTGCAAAATACCTCGATTCCATCCAAAAGCAGAAAGCTAGCGTCATCACACCAATAGATGCCTATATTTAAAATTTTATGAAAATCTGTTGAGGACCTTTGAAAGATACTGAGTTAAATGTAAAAAAAAATAAAATTGCCACAAGGTGGCACAGCAATAATCAGATCTGTCCGAAAGTCGTCGTCATCCGTAGTCAACATCATATAAATACACTTGTTAAATTAAGTAAAGATCCTGCGAACGGTTTAGGAGATACAGCCATAGGCGCAGCAAAAACAAAAACAAAATTGCCACTAGGAAGCGCCACAGTAGCCGAACTCGTCGGAATACCATCGTCAACCGTCCTCTTTATAGTAAGCACATGCATGCCAATTTTCACAATCATCCTTTGAGCGGTTTGGTTGATAGAGGGGTGGACGCAAAAACAGACTCGAAAACAGTAAAAATAGCCCCTAGGTGGCGCAAACTACGTCAAATTTATCCGAAAACTGGAGGATAGCGTCACCTTATTAATAGGTGCCTACATATTAAATCCGTTAAGGACTTTTGAAGATAGAAAGGTAAACGTAAAAAAATAAAAGCCACTAGGGGGCACATCGGTAGTAGGATCTGTCCAAAAGTCGTCTTCGTCCGTTGTTAACATCATATAAATACACTTATTAATTTTGTAAAGATCCTGCGAACGGTTTATGAGATACAGCCATAGGCGCTAAAAAAACAAAACTGCCACTAGGAGGCGCCACAGTAGTCGAAATCGTCGGAAAATCATCGTCAACCGTCCTCTTCATAGTAAGCATACTTGTATACATGCCAATTTTCACAATCATCCTTTGAGCGGTTTGGTTGATAGAGGGATGGACGCAAAAAAAACAGATTCGAAAACAGTAAAAATGGCCACTAGGTGGTGCAAACTACGTCGAATCCATCCGAAAACGGTAGGATAGCGTCATCTCACTAATAGGTGCCTACATAGCAAATTTCATGAAAATCCGTTCAGGACTTATGAAGATACAAAGGTAAGCGTAAAAAACTAAAATTGCCATTAGGGGGCACACCGGTAGCCGGGTCCGTCCGAAAGTTCGCTCATGCCGTCCCATTTATGAATGGAACATATAAGCCAAATTTCATGAACGTGTGTCAAAGGGTTTTGGAGATAGAGCAGCGGACGACGGACGCCGGACGGACGCCGCCCGGACGGATGGACGGACGGACGGACGGAGATGACGGCATAATGCGTCCACGTATAAATACATGTATGTGGGCGCATAATAAGCAAACATATACACATCAAATACTTACAAAATTATTATAATTTAATGAAACACTCCTTGTGTTCTAAGTTGCCGACAGTATCTTTAAAAAGTGTACTGAAACGGGGCTAAGACGATTAGATCTTAAATTAGACCGACTTCGGTTAAGATGAAACAGTTTCCTGAAACGGGTGCCATGTTGCGAAGGCAAGCTATAGGCTTCTTTTTTTCGTGAAATGTTGATTATTAATCGGCAAAACGTCGTTTCACTCAGTTTTCTCGCCGTTCTACGGACATTTTAAAAAAGTTACATGGCTGAGGGTACCAATTAATAAAATACCAATAGAATATTTAACTAAGGTCAAAAGAGAACTCGTACGGTTCGTACAATAATGTCGTAGTCGCCTGATGAAGAACTACAGTACATGTAACTGGGCGCTGGTCGCAGCTGTGTGTAGAAGCAGTGTGTACTCCCGACATCGGTGAATCCAGGCTTCGAATTGAGTTCGACATCACTATGAAGTGAACAGATAGATTTTTTAACTTTGCCGAATGAATAGGTGGAAATAATTCCATAACTGTCCTTCTAAATTCCAGACACGATCATCAAAATTCCAATCCCAGAACATCTACAAGCAAACCCCCCCCACTAATAATTCGATACGGTACCCCCAGAATTCCACGATATTCCAAGCAAGAATTTTACCCCTGTTTATCGATTGTCTGTTGTTCAGCCTATTATATTTTGATGTAAGGTTGTTAGTGCAGACGCACCTATCTTCGAATGAGAGACTGAGATGCCAAGTTTGCTCAAACGCGTAAGTGTACTATACTTCGATAAATGTCACAGCAAGGTAATGAGCCGTCAGCTGATAAGTACAATTGGCCCACATGCGCGGCTTGCGCACGTCTGGCACAACGTGTATCAGACCGCTTACATTTTTTTCATTGTGTGCCGCCAAGTACAAAAGTAGCATATTACAGAAGATGACTGATTTTCTTTTCATGTAGTTACATGTATAATTTACCTGCTAACTACCCAGTATACCCACAGGCGTAATTTCCACTTGTATTCCATTTTGCAAGAGCAAGTGCGTGGTAATTGGACGCGTCTGAAATCGCATTCCAGTACCGTAAAGGTATATGTTTTTAATCTTCCAAGTTGAGATTCTCTTCGAAATTATGTGTGTACGTATTAGTCTGGTCGCTTACAAAGAAGAGACGAATTGTTCACTGGCGTTAGAGCTTAGTGATAGGACTCACGCAACGTTATGATAATTTTTAACTTACCTATGCACACCGAAACTGACGGTCTGCATTAACCTGAAACAGTATTTGTTAAAGTTGGCCTGAGAGTTTTTTCTGTTTCAACTGAAGTATTTCCGCCATTTCTAATAGTTTCAAAATACATATTTTAGTCGGCGTTAACTTTGAAAGTTGCACAAACTATTGTGCACGGGTGAGTTTTGCAAATAATCTTGACTCTGATAGGTTTGATTAGCATTTAATGCAATGAGCACATCGAGGGAACTTTGAAAAGGAAAAGAGGAAAGAATCGCATCGCCCCTAACAAAGTGCAAGACGAATGAATAATTTTGCTTCCAACTCGGACTGAAATTGCTTAAGCAGCTCGATGAGAAGGTCAGAAAGTAGCGTTGATGACAAAGGGTTGGCTGCGAATTTTGAATGTTGCCGAGTGGCCAGGTACTGAAGAATTTGTACCCTATATGAGATGGTAAGCGAATAAGAAAGCCGGTGAAGATTGGAAGATGCATGATGAAAGAAATCGATTGCGAAGTGAAATTTGAAGTGACCGGAGGAAACTAGGTTGATGGCGCCCATCCAGAAGCCCCACATGTAGGTAACAATATTGATGGCCACAGAAACTACATGAATGAGAAATTGATATGGACCTGGGCGAGCTTTTCCGGCCCCACCGATTTGAACACGCTTCATCATTTTATTCCGCTGATATTTGACAACCGATGAGAAAAAAAAAGTTGTTTAGGTTGTGAAGTGCATGGTAATAAACCATAAGTCAAAGACTCACAGCACGGATGAACGTTATTGCAAAGATACATGTAGGAAGGGTTGGTGGTAATATATTTGGCAAACGTTCAAAACATCGGCTAAAAGATAAGTGCACCGGACAAACAATTGATGTTCATAAATGGAAGTGTGTCAACAATTTACAATCGTACTGAAAGAGGGATACAAATAAATAAATGTCGTTTAAGTAGAAAGCCATTGACAGCTGATTTAGTGGCAACGCAGCGGATTATGTAAATTTTCTTTCAAACTGCTCACCCTCAAAGCACTTGGTTCCAAGTGAGTAGTGCCCATATCGTTTTACTTTCTTTTGCAGAGCCAGCAAAAAGTCTAGAAATGAATTTGTTCTGGCTACTTATCGCCCATGCTGCAGTGACTTTATCGAGCCACGTTGGTGAAACTGCCGAGAAGCACGACAAAAAAGTTTCAAACGTGAACGAACACACGAAGAAGAAGGAAGATGAATATGGTGAACCGCTGTACCTCACACCATACATAGAAAATGGAGAATTAGATCGAGGTAGATACTACGTTTAATGACTACCATAAGGTACCGAGACCTCCAGACAAATGGTTGTCAGACGAAATTTAGATTGCTTGGAAACTCGGAGTTTTTATTTTCCTTAACGCATGCCCAATTTCAGCCTCTAAAATGCAAACTTGACAATACCTTGAAAGAAATTTGCGCGACGACCCTTTATTCACCTGTTTATGGATAAATCAGTCTTGTAACCTTACTTTACCGAAGAATATACCAGCCTTCAGGTATAATGTGCGTACATTGTATACATGTCATAGGGCCTGCACGTATGTACATGTAAGAGTTTCATTTTTATAACAGTTACATAGGTCTCCCACGAACAAGGAGAGAGTAAGGCGAAATAGGAAAGTATGCAACCCATTCATAGTGGAAGGATAGCATTTGCAGTATCAATGTGTTGCCTTTTCAGCTCGTAATCTTAGCAAGGTAGGACCGATATATCTTGCATCCTCTCAACTGTTTGAACAAGAATCCTATGCAGGATTACTTACAGTGAACAAGGTTTTTCAGAGCAACACATTCTTCTGGTTTTTCCCGTCCCAGGTATGTGACGATCTACGGATCGACATTCTTACAGCACTATCTCTGTAGGATTGACATCGTTATTGTTAATATGACAAGTAGATCCATCCCAAATTACACAGCGACAGCCAAATATATGTGTTTACTGAAGATGCCGCAAATTCCCGTCAAGAATTTTGTAGCCTGGCGTTTTTGCGCCAATGGGTTTCCACATGTTCGTTGTTTCTCGTCCTTCCAATGTTAATGAAGTGTTCTCTGGGCTGTAACTACGGAGAAATTTGGATAAAAACTGACAAATAAGCGTGGATGCGTGATGTTAACTTCGTCACATCCCCGACGTTAATCAAAAAGAAAAAATACGGCGCGAGAGGATAGAGAAAGTTCCTCGTCGGGCTTAATTTTGAATCCAACCCTTTATAAGCCACCTTTTAATTTTAGTGTTTTAAATGGTTAAAATCGAGAATATTTCAACACCCATACACCACGAGGGTTTTCGACGCTACCTGAGAAAAAGTGGTAGACGTTCGGTTCCTCAACTAACTCAATGGAAAACCGCACTTTCTTACCTCTGAGACAAAAGGTGTTCTATCGCTATGCAATCGGTGGCGAATGTATTGGCAGACAGAATTCCGTAAGTGGGGACCATTGTTTATAACCGAGTTTGAACGTTAGTCGTGAATGACCAAGGAAGGGTGAAGAAACTAAATCGACCGTTGGCTGATCTCGTTAAAATCACTAACTGGTTTTAAAAAAGGCCTTGTTACCACTCTATGTGATAACACGTAATTTGAAAAAAAAAACTCACGCAGAGGCGTTTCTTATGGAATACAGCCATTTTTACCTCGCTACGTCCAGATAGGAATTACTAAAAATTTGATACCTCACTATTTTCCTCTAAAACATTGAATGAACGACTGCTCCGATCTCTGAGCGGAAGCGGATATAAGAATCTAAATGCTATTGCTGTAGACTTTAATTGTGTACGAATCAGTATATCATTGCCAACTGGGTTTGTTTTCAAAATCTGTTCGTCTGAAAGGCATATCTTATCAGCACAATTTTTCGTCGACCATAACAAGGTACTACTTTCAGAATGTCTGAAGTTCGAGATCCGGGAGTAACAAAGCAGAGGTCAAATATGTGGATTTCTCGCCCAAAATTTTCAAAAAACTACTGAATTAGGTCATCAGACTGACCTACCCATTTATTAATATTGGGTTAGCTTAATGCACCTAAATCGTTCGGATGTTTTCCTTCATAACTTTCTACAGTGGTGTTACTCGTAGCACTGGGCAGAATGATGAACTGATTCGGAATGAACCGGCTACATTTACACAAATCGAGATCAGGGAAACGAATTAGCTTGGGAAGATTTCAAGTAAAGTCTACATTTTACTACATCGTAAGATATCAATACCTTAAACTGCAATTGTCTTCTTTAAAAGGACATCGCTCTTAATGTTTCATGATAGATTCACCATATTTATCCAGTCTTGTCAATTCTCATCAACATTAACGACGCCTAGGTATCCATGGCAGTAACGTGAATGAAATGCTTTTGTCTCTAAATATTTTGTAAATCCTAGTGTGTGAATGCTTCCTTCTAAAGGACGACCCAGCCAGTGATCCTGTCATGCTTTGGCTTCAAGGAGGTCCCGGGAGTTCTTCTACGATGGGCCTATTTAATGAACACGGACCGCTACGTGTCGGCGACGACAATGACCGTAAGATTTTGCCATGATTATGAATTTTTTGGTAACTCGACTGACTGAAAATTCGATCCTCTAAACCGGACAGCATTAGTCCTCTTTGATATTTAGCATCCATACTTCCAGTGCGGAAAAGTAGTGGCACTCAGAACGAATTAAAGGATACAACGTCACTTTTCTTTTCTAGTGTATCTCCGGGAAATTACATGGACTCGGAATTTGTCGATCATATACCTAGACAATCCGGTAAGTCTGCTGTGGTTAGTTTTTCATATTCTAGGCGTCATTGTCACGATATTGAATATTATCACCAGTCTATGTTTACATTTCATTCACCGGGATCCCCACATATCTTACAGGTAGGTGCAGGCTTCAGCTACACAGAAGATCCGAATGGATACGCCAAAAATCAAAATGATGTGGCTAAAGACCTCTACAGGTACAGTATTACACAGGTGTCATCTGCGGTACTAGAATGCCTTAACTGACCAGACACTGTACTTAAAATAATAACTATGCAACCGACGAAAAAGGAAAGAGGAATCTTTGAACAATGGGTAAATTTATATACTGCTGAAAGGGAGAACTTGGTCGCAAGCGGCAGGTCGCATAGAGATCGGTAGATTGGCTCATCCATTGCCAACTGAGTTTCTCTTTGTTATAATAAAGATAATGGCAACCATTTATTGGTAACCAGTTGATGTGTGCCGAAGGCAAGATATCCAAGCGCCCTGTACATGACCCCTGGACAGGTTGGTATCCGTATCACAGTTGGCATGACCCCTTGACAGGTTGGTATCCCGGGGTAATGAGGCACCTGATCGATTAGCCAAACGAGATCTTGAATTTCACGGACTTGCTTGTCCTGGCTTCCAGTGTTTTAGGAATAGAAGACTGATCATTGAAACGATGGAAAATATCTTGGACTAAGATACATGTGTCAGTGGAACAAAAGAATTGGTGAGCTAGATAACTCCCAGTCTTAATACCAAGCTTTTGTGTCTACCCAGGTCTTAACTGCAAATGAGAATGCAGGTGATAACAGTTCACAATAAACTGCAGAACTATGTCAGGAAATAACATACCGACCAACAAAATCTTGCTGCCCGAAATGCTGGTTGGAAGATGAAACCCAGGACACCATGTCGGTCGATGTCACGTGACCAAAGCATTAGAAAAGAATGCTTTGGAAGTAAACAACTTTCAGTGATAGAAAAAATGATTGCAAAATTCCTCAAACATGCAATTGGACTTACTGAGAATGAGCTGTGTAGTTAGTACTTATTGTCTACTGCAATGGGCCTGTGTGGAAGTAACTTGTCGGCCTTTTTTACGTACTATATTTCTCAAAACTCCGACACCCCCGCCCTGTTATTGTTACATTGTTTGACTTTGCTCTTCGATGTGGTGTCTTCATGGCGACTTGGGATTTTCTTAGGTCGCCAAACATAATCTGAAGTGGCGTTGGCGAGCTGCAGCACCTGATTTCTAATTCTTTATGCGTCCGTAACACTCTTCAAGTGACGTTCGCGAACCGAATCATTCTCCCCAGCTTTGCTCAAATGCACTTTAAACTCTGTTTAAGATAGGATGCGCCATTATATGTTTATATTTCTTTTGGTCTTATTCCTGCATGCCTGTAAGTTGTTGCTTATCGGGATGAAACTCTCGTCAGCGCACTCTCGAAAAGTGTAAGGAGTTCCAGTGGAAGGCAAGCTCTGTGGGATTGTGTCGATCGTGTCTAGCGTGTGGCTAAAGTGGTGCAAAACATATCTTGAAGCCAAATCAGGAAATGGACATGTGAAATCTGTTCTGAAGAAATTACCGTACCACAGGTATTTCTTCTCCGCCGTCACCTGGATGAGTTTTTTTATTTGCAAAAGACTCGACCTGCAATTGCCGCAGTGATTAAAGGCAACGAAACTGATGTAACATTTGCTTGTGTACACTCACAGCATCGTCCAGCAGCCACCACCTGTTCACCAAATACGCCGGTTCCAGCCACTTCTCGTCAACTACAATGGCTCATTTCCATCGACTCAGCTGAATTGTAGGCCAATCCAGGTTTGTCGGAAAATACTCGACGACCGAAAATAATGAGGACAATTTTTAGAAAATAGTATACAGGCAACAGATGAGTCGTCACACAAACAAAAATGGCGGATAATGATTGGGGCCTCGAACGAGACTTCCTGAATGACACATGCATAATAATTGACTAGAAAATAAAGGATATGATCAGATTTATCTAATAAGAATAATAACAGTAATATAATATATAATTTCATGTAAGAACGTTGCATGTCATTGGTTGTCAATTTGATTTGCTGAGCACATTAACTGCCTCTTTGCTGCCTGCTATAAAACTAGAGAAATGCTATCCCTACACTTTTTCAGTGCCTTAACACAGTTTTTTACCATATTCCATGAGTATCTCAAGAACGACTTTTATGTTTCTGGAGAGGTGAGTTACTACTCATTTTGCTACATTGTCTACTTTATTTTTTTAATTGTCTGTTTAAATTTCGTTTATTGCTTGAATTACTTTAACATTGTGTTTCTCATACCAATTACACATGAGTGCGTCGCCATCTCCAAACATCGCCTCAAACGTATAAATGTAACTAAACCTTTGTCACGTGGATTTTGAAAAGAGAACACTCTTAGTTTAAGTGAAATAATGTATCATATTTTAGATAAGTGCAAGCTACGATTAGAGCTTTTATACTTGCAGTCTTACGCGGGAAAATTTGTTTCCGCTATAACTCACAAACTGATGACGGAGATCTCCAAAAGGAATATCGCAGTCAACTTAAAAGGAATGATCATTGAGGATGGATTCTGTGACCCAATCACGGTACACGGATTTATATGTTATTCAAACAACACCGAATTACTTAAATTAGAATAGGTCAAATCAACATCGCCTTTACTTTACTCCACCTGTACCACGTTTTAGCTTGCTGTTGCTTCATTTGGTACGTTTTGTTACCAGTGAACTACTGTAGGGAACAGACAGGGTGTCACAACTTATAGGTTTGTGAATGAATACAAGGAGCACATTCCATAACGATCTATACACTCGTCACGAGAGACTGTATGTTTGTGAATGAATACAAGGAGCACATTCTATAACGATCTATTAACTCGTCACGAGAGACTGTATGTTTTTCCCACAATTCAACATATTCAATCATTTTACGAGTGTCAGCCATTTTGCGAGTGCTGACCGAAATGCGAGCGCGGTCTTGTAAACGAGTGAGAAACAACATTACCGCCGGACCCAAAACGTGACCGATGGTCCTCCAAACCGGAACGACGGAACAACTCACCATGAAACTGGACCTACGTGGATCAAATGGGACCGCCGGACAAGAAAATAGGACCGACGCACCTAAAACATGACCACTTAACCACAAAACCGGAGCAACGGAGACTGAACACGACCGCCGGACAAAATGTTATCAATGGCTGTGTGGGGGATACTGGTTATGACGTACATGTAGCCAGCCAGCTAGCTGTATAATCGTCCAAATACAGCTACGAACCACTTAAGCTTGGTTCAAAGCGTTATACCAATAAACAGCTTTGCACCAATGTGGGTAAAACTGACCAAATAAAATCTGACACAAAATAAGTGTCGTAAAAACTACACCCATCCTTAAGTAAATTAAATTATTTACCGATGTTGTAAAAATGGGCGTTCTACCGTTGTTCTGCTGTTATGCTAGCAGTGCAATTTTTAGTGACGGCTTTCGGCAACATGAAATATTGCGTCACCTATTGGCCAGTTTCTTTTTTCGCCGATTCTTCAATCAACTGTTCTTCTTTTCCACGAGGTTGCGTACATGACACAACAAATTATCGGAGCTGGTTGCTGCTGCGAAGCCGCCCTGGCATCATCTCCCGAAAGACGTACGTCAAGAAAAAAATTAGGAAATGGTTATATTTTGTTCTCAAATTAACGCAGGGGATAAATGTTATAATTATTTAGCTAAAAGTGTGCAATGTGGTTGGTTTTTGGTTAGATTTGTTAATTTTAAAACGTGACCTTATTTCAGTTGTTTATATGTCATCACATACTGAGTGGTAGGNGGGCGTTCTACCGTTGTTCTGCTGTTATGCTAGCAGTGCAATTTTTAGTGACGGCTTTCGGCAACATGAAATATTGCGTCACCTATTGGCCAGTTTCTTTTTTCGCCGATTCTTCAATCAACTGTTCTTCTTTTCCACGAGGTTGCGTACATGACACAACAAATTATCGGAGCTGGTTGCTGCTGCGAAGCCGCCCTGGCATCATCTCCCGAAAGACGTACGTCAAGAAAAAAATTAGGAAATGGTTATATTTTGTTCTCAAAGTAACGCAGGGGATAAATGTTATAATTATTTAGCTAAAAGTGTGCAATGTGGTTGGTTTTTGGTTAGATTTGTTAATTTTAAAATGTGACCTTATTTCAGTTGTTTATATGTCATCACATACTGAGTGGTAAGTCGGTCAGTTTTCAATCGCCGACGATAATGTTCAGTCTCCGGCGGTCTTGTTTTGTGTTAGGGCGGTCCCATTTGACCCTTGTAGGTCCTGTTTTGTTATCATGTTTTGGTTCCGGCTGCCATGTTGCTTCTCAACCGTGTTGTACATAACAACACAACACACCCCAGTTACGGATTAAGCTTCTCAAGCACACACGGTACACGTATGCTTGTTTGCAGATGGTTGATTACGGGGACATTATGTAGAATGCGGGTCTGGCCGACGACCGACAGAGGGAGCAAATAAAAAGTTACACTGCAAGAATGGTTCGTTTCATAATGGATGAGAAGTTTATTGAAGCATATGGCGTAAGTTGAGTTAAATAAAACAAAAACACGATGAAAAGTTCGTATTTTCAGTTTCTGAGAAATTAGTAAATATTAAAAATAGACTGCCGTCAAGATTCGTATTACTTTGTACGTTTATGAGCACCCGTTTAAATTGTCAATCAGTGGGGGCATGCATTTCTTACGCTGTTGCTTTGATACCTCGTCGATTTTTCCGACGATTGCATGAAGCGGCATCATCGTTAAAAACACAGCAACACTTTATGACGATGCCATCCATATTCAAATTCGTTTACTATTTACAGTTTTTTCCTGTAGCATCACCGCTGTCGATACCCTAAAATTAAAGAAAATGGATATCACGCTGGTCACCAACAAATTATCAAGACTAATGTATGCGGGAGTAGATGCTTAGATGAATTTATACATACATACATACATACATACATACATACATACATACATACATACATATTTATATATTTATGTATATATATATATATGCATTTATTATCAATAAGTAACATTACAATGTAAATCACAATGAACACTTACACACACGCACCCATTCAGTGGTCGCTTGATTTTCAATAAGGTGAGCAAATTTTAACCATCTATTTCTAAATCTATCAAACTGTCTATTTTTTCGAAAAATATATTTCTCTGTGAGATAATGTTGTTTTAAAATATTAACAAAAGCATTAATAGATGGCGCCCCGCAATCTTTGACAGTATATGTGATATTTCGCTAGTATCAAACTTAATTTTGTAGATGAATATGTGTGGTTGATTCCAAAAAGAACATTAGCGTTCATTATTGTTTCATCGCTATCACTGAAGTAAAATTCAAAAATATCTTCCCAGAATTTTTTGTGAAGTTACAATGTACAAATAAGTGCATGAAAGTTTCTGAGGCTTTATTACAAAATGTACAAGCGGAAGAATCCAAGACGCCTATTTCATAAAGATATGAATTTGTACATAATATTCTGTGAACTATTCGATACTGGAACCATCAAAATCTAACATCTAGAGAAAAATTAAAAACATTAAATACACTGTTTTCCAACACATAGTAAATTCACTACACATCTTAGTAATCCATTTGTCCTGTGAGATTAGTTTTATCCTCATATTACAAATAAATATGCCATAGATTGATCTACACCTTTTCTTATTTTTGTAGCACAGCTCTAGTATTTGAATTTCTATTACCGACCCAGGCAGACAGTATTACAGTACTTTCTTAAGCTCATAAAAAGTTGTTATCATCGGTCTAAATGAAAACTTTTTACAAAAAGCGTCATAATATAGAAAAATTCCATCATTACCCTTTATATTGTACACAAATCTTACTACATGCTCTATCGTTCCACGACTTAAACACTACTGGCTTTTTACCAATTCTGATTGAGTTGTACTAGAGCGCTTGATAAATGAGATTTTCTAAGTTCGCCAAAATCCCCTGGGTCAATGACACATATTCTTTCAAAATGGAAAAAGTTTCCATCCAGAATTCATATTTACTTTGGGAGGAGATTGCATTAAAATAGTCATATCCAAATCACCATAGAAGTGTATTTTTTCCCAAAATTCTTCAGTCCAGACATATCCACAAGTTTGGTTTGCATTTACTAATCTACGGAGCCACGTGAGTTTCAGTGTTTTTATGTAAGAAGCCAAGTGGAACATTCACATCATCCACCATAATAATCCCGGATCAAAACTTTTCTAGCTATTTTATCATTTTTCTGTCCACAAATAAATTTAAAAAACGTTTGGTCTAAAATCTATAAACTCTTGCGAAGGAGGCGTGAGTGTGATAAACAGATGGGTTAATTTTGATAATAGAATTGTTTTTACCACTCTAGCCATCCTAAGCTTCTTTTAAAAGACTACGTGTGAACCAGACATGCAATGTTTTAGTTATTTCCTTCCTTTTTTCATCGTAGTTCAAACTTAAAATTTTTTCAAGTGTACGCTAACTGGGTTTTTTCTCATCCAAGTATACTTTTTAATGCTAAGGTTATGTACATGTATTCTCCAAGGATCAACTAGTGAAATGTCTTCCATTATTTCCAGAATTTTGTTCCTGGCCTTCTTGTTATTATTTGTCGTGCAATTATGACAATCTGCAGGAAACTCCTGGACCAAGTTCCAGTCACCACACCAAATAGAAAAATCAGAATTTAGTTCATCTACATGCAATGCTCTTGAAATTCTCATAGAAACTTTGGCTATCTGTGTTAACAATAGCCAGTACAGTAGTTCTCATCCTGATCCCGAATATTTTTTTTGACTTCATACTCAAAATTATTACTAAATAATGCACACACTCCTCTTGAATTACTTTCACCACAACTCATGTAACACTCAAATCCCAATTGGCTTCTCACGAAATTTTTGTCATCCTCCTCGAAGTGGGTATCGTGGAGACAGTAAATTGAATATATTTTACTACTTGCACAATTGAGCACATCTTTTCTAAGATGAAATTTTGTTTAGAAGGTCTTTAGCCTCATCTTCTTGTAGTTACAATGGGCTCTTCATGGATCGACCTTCAGAAAATAGAGTTTCTGTTTCGTTACATTGACATCAGGCATAATCCTAAGGCACAACAGGGTGTACTTCAGCAAGATAAAAATAGAAAGAAGAATAGACTTTTTGAAGTTATTGGCTCTGACGAGAGCTACAAAACAGCATAACCCACTGTGAATTTATGGTTTTATTACAAATTGCCAATCGTTGTGTGCCGGGTTTTTCACGTTTTTCCCCGTGTGTGGGAGGGCGCAGGTTATTACAGACCGGTGCTATATAGCTTTCGGTGCGATGATAGAGTGCAGACTAGTTCGAGTTAATCCTTTATTAATCTCGATCGTACGTTCACAAGTCTACCCAAACAAAACGTCCGACGTAATGTCTGTTTTACGGTCCAGCCTGTGCTGCGAAGCCTTGACTTGTGATGAACCGTTCTGAGGCACTTCCAGCAACTGTTACACTCGCCACTTCAAATAACCTGCTGCCAAAAGCTAGCTCTCTATTGACTCTCGCTGTAACTTCTGATTCTCTTCACTGCAACTCTTTAACTGCTTAACTGCTTTTTCTGCTTTACTGACTAATACAAACCCATGGTTGTGTATTTATAGACTAATGCAATGTTCTCCAATTCAAGCACATGCCAGAACTTTCTGGAATCTACAAAATCATTGTACAAACATATACACTGTCCTAGTCTCTAGAATACTCCAGACTGCATTAATCACTTCTAGAAAGTTCCACACTATACAGTAGTAAACAAATTACATCACTGTACTGAACGCAGGCTTCATGTCAATCAATAACTCAAACAGAACAATAATTGAAAGTAAAACTAAGACCACTGTCAGTCTAAATTCTGACAGGGTTCAAGGCCGGTGTCTTAACCATGAAAATGTGCTTAACATATAATCTCAGTCATCGGTTTGCGTGTGAGAATAGTCATGTCTGTAATTATAATGTCTTTTTTACAGATAATGGACCAACTCTTCTTCGGTTTTTCGTTTCCGTCCTATTTCACGAATGTGACTGGCATGACTGATTTTTTGAATTTTCTCAACACACAGGTAAATGACGGGAAAGCAAAGTCTTGTTTTAGTGTCAAGCTCAATGTATCATACAGTTTCTTGAGTTATACGGTTGCTATGGTTATACGGTTGCTATGGTTATACGGTTGCTATGGTCATCTTCGTTAGTTATTGTGTTGATACCGCTGTTAATAGACAACATCTCAAGCCTTTGCTACTAATCATCACATTTCATCACATTTTAAATCCCGTTAAACCACCCATACAAATAATTATTTCAAACCTTTGATAAACACAGAAACGTATTAACGGCAAGGAATTCTTACAGTGATCGAGTGTCAGCATTGAACGATTTTCCTTTTGTCTCAAACATTTACAGAAATCACTCAGAAACAAAAATTCTCAGAATAGAAAACGAAATATTTATTTTGCATTTCCACCATAGGCATTTGGCTTGAGGACGCGACTCATGAACTGATGACTTCAGTATTTGGAACGGGGCGGGAGTGAGTTTGCAGCAGAAGCGGGACATTCACATCCATTACTCGCTTTACATATAGTTTGTTAAATCTTCAAACTAAATACCAAGATAGCACTGATTGATCACACACCGTGTTGATTTTACTTGCCAAGAGACTACAACCGACTCAGATGCATTTACGCCTAAACAATTTTAAAAGAAGCAATGCACCAATCGTATACATATAACTAGTGACGTTTCAGTAACACTTCCTATGCACCCCTGCACACATGTACGAAGAAGTAGTGTTTGTGTGTGTTTTATTTTTGTAACTACTTCCGCTAGGTGCCGTCCACGCGACAACATTACTTCACAGTGTTTTCTAGACCAGAAATTCGGCGAGCCCTCCATGTTGGTAGTCTCACTTTTGGTGATCTCAATGTATTCAACCTTTTCAAGCAAGACATGATGCAGTCAGTCAAACCATGGATTATCGAAATATTAGATGCAGGGATCAGGGTAAGAAATTAATCCTCATGCAGAACATTTAGGTAACTGGTAAATTATTTGTAAGTTTTGCTCGCGTGCAGGACCATAAGCTATTTGTGCGCGTCTCAAAATATTTCATTTAGTAGCTATTTTTAAGTTGGAAATACAATAAATGTACATGTATGATCTACCCAAGAAAAAAGAGGGTACACCGGCATGTATGGAAAAGCTCAAACGTCAAAGGTACTTCACTTAAAGCTGTACCCATGTCAGAGCAAAGTTGGGGTGTAAGCCGAGGGAAATAAACGATATTTCGAGGGAAGGCATGTGCGTTCTTATGTTGAGTTGGACTTTTAAACGCGGTTTCAAACTGATTTTAGACACTGGGGAATTTAAGAAGACCTTAAGAAATAAATGCAAATAAAATTCGTTCTTATTTATGGTTATTGGAAAGTCATACATTAGCGGCTGCCTTTGATCATGATTTGGGTAACTCGTCGTATAACGCTCTAATCATTCTTGTTATTGCGTAGTGCTCGTAGGACATCCTATGACGTTATCAGAGACATCATTTTACCCTTGAAACTGCACTTTAACTACTATTTACTAGGGCGTGCTTGAATTGTCGAGTAATGCGTAGACTTTTTCAAATGATCTACCACACATACCTGAGAGAATGGCCAAACTTTTTGTTCATTAAGTAAGAACTTTGTAAGGAGAGCAAGTAGTCCTTATTCCTCTAATTGCAGCGCCGCATTGTGCATGCGACCAATGTATTGCCGTGCAGGGCGCTCAGCGTGCAGTTCTTTGCATCACTATGGCGACTTCAATTGGTGGCGGAATGCATTCAATGTAGTGTGTGGTGATTTAACTGTCAGAAATATTTGATGCTTGTAACTGTATTTGTCAAATCGTAACTGACGTACAGTTATCGCTGCTTTCTTCCTCTAGGTAAACCGGTTAATTTGACCAGTTCCCATGCGTTTCAGATAGAAATATTCCGTTTTCAGAATAATCGAAATGTTTTATTTGGGCTTGCACTGGTGACGAGACCACCGATATCTGTTGCCTCGTTTTCAATCCACTCTTAGTTGCTTACTAGCATTTGGAAGGTCTGGATGATGTACCTGGGATTCTATCGTAGATTAGTTTTAGCTATAGTTACATGTACCTGTATGAGTTGAGTTTGTATTACCGATAATTCAGATCTTTGTGAATAGCATATAATTGGCTCATTTTTTGTAACCAGGCAGACGTCGTCCTCTTGAAAGAAACGGTGACCTTGTAGTAAAATATGTATTTGCACTTCAGACCTTATTTTACAACGGCCAGCTGGATGTCATCGTTGCTTATCCGCTCACGGAGTCATTTCTGAAGAGTATGTCTTGGAGGGGTAGTGACCTCTACAAGGAAGCTAACCGAACAATATGGAGGGTCGGAGGCCCTGATGCAGACGTGGCCGGATATGTCACCGTGGCAGGCAACTTGTACCAAGTATTGAAAACAATGCGTAAAGACATGCTGTCTTGCCAAAACGATTTGAGTCATATTAAGATTGTACATTTGATTAGCTGATTTTCTTATTTCGAACATCACTTTTGTGCGCTGAAAGTCTTGCCTATTAGGCAAAGTAGCGAAGTTGGCTCTTTGACCCGAATGCGATCACCGACTAAAATATGTCAGTTCAAGAAATGATTTTTTGTGAATGTACATGCAAAATAGGCCGACACCACAGCGACGTTTTACGGAATGTGCATTTAATTTACAGGTGTGGACATCTATGACTACGCATGGATGTGTTTGTTGTTTTTGGACAGTGAAATTTGACACAAAACTTCCTAAAATAGAAAGAAAAAGCAGCTATGCAAAAGAATCCTGACAATAACAATACTTTCTTTTGTGTTTAGGCGATGATTAAGGGAGCCGGACACCTCACTTCCTATTACCAGCCAGAGAGATCGTGGGACTTAGTACGCAGGTTCATAGAAGGAGACAACTTCGGAGATGCTTGACTTCCAGTTATTCTGCCTGCATCTATGTAAAATCTTGTCAATAAACGCGTTGAAAGTCTCACATACTCTTGAACTCATCCACCTGTTTCCAAACTCGTCATTGTACCCTCTCTCATTTTTGTACCGAAAGCGTGGTTAGAATATTAGCCGGAGCCTTTTACTATTCTTGTTAGCTTCATTCAAATGTTGACGTGGTTTTTTTGTACGGTACGTGCTTTTGTCTTGATTTTTCACTGGCGGTGTGTCATGGACAGCAAAGCTCTAAAAAAACTGCCCCCCCCCCCGGCCCCAATGGTCTTCCCTCCATTTGTGTCACTTGTAAAATGAAGTGTTTGAACTGCACAAGGTATAACGCTTTAAATATGACCTCTGTCCATGCGAAACTGGTGGTATTTATTTGTCAATTTTGGCATATTTCACCCATCTCTTGAAGTGTTTTTTACTAGATTCACTGAGAACACGACACATGGTTTAGAGTCTTACAACAGCGAGATCAATACGACGGTGTCCCGGCTTAATTTGCAAATGTGCTCCAGCAACATACATGTATTCCTCAAGATCTGTTTTGAACATACGTTATTTCACTGAAACACTTACCACGTAGGAAGATACTGACAGTGTATAACATTATAAATACAGTATACGTACAACAAATATCCTCGAAGTCAATGGGTTGCTCGGTGGCTTAGTGATGAGAAAGACAACCGAAAGATCTCAGTTCAAACCCCGCCGTAGGGAATCGCTGGAGCGACAAGCACCGATCTACTGTACTTAGTATCTAAAATGTCGACTGTTCGTATCAGAATAAATATATTTGCAGCGTTCTGTACTTTTTCACTCGTTCGTATCGCATACGAGAGAACCATGGTGACAACTAAGTAAGAGAGTGGAAAACAGGAGAACTAGACAAACACACTGAGTTTATTATGCGTTAAAAATACAAACCCACGAACTTACAACACACTATTAGCTTCCATCGTCATTGTAACCTCACTTAGTTTGAATGGATTCCGAAATCGCCCAAGTCAGTTCCCAAAGCCAAGTAAATGAAAAAAAATGTAAGCTAAAGTAAAAGCTAAAAAGTTGAGCCTCTAATCAGATAGAATCGAGACCAGATAGAGTTTAAAAGGTGAGACTGCGAATGTACCAAATTACGCTAAAATAGGGGTCTCAAGTTAAATGCAAAAACCAATAAAACTGCAAACTGAAACTTTCGTCATCGGAAGGGGATTCACTAATAGACACCCCTTTTAAAACAATTGACCGCTCGAGCTTGTGGAATTAAACAGTCTTGACTCACGACTCTATCAATAGACGGCAATCCCGTCACATACACATATGTATGACAGGGGAATCTATTCCAAATACACACCATGGCTGTACTGCATGTACGGTGGCTCGCTCTTCTAAGAACGATGTGGAACTTGGAATTGACCACCAGATGTAAATAGGCCAGAAGGCTTGTACTGGATGCTATTTGAAACTGTTTTAGGAACTCGCTGACTCTGTAATGTCAAGGTTAAAACACCCACTCAACGAGTTCACGGTCGAGTTTAGGAACTCTAGGACCTCACTCAATACGCGAGAGTGTGCCTTATATTTTCAATAAGGGTGGGTGATTTTTCTCGCCGCGACATACCTATTCAGTTCTAGCCAGATCTTCTATCGGTCAAGTGATTATTGAAAGAGTCAGTTAACAGTCGACGTCGAAAGTGGTCAATTGACACTACTCAACCGAATGGAAGAATGTCCCGATCAAGCAAAACAACGGGACAAAATAGTGAGGTTGGTCTAACACATGCGCGCACCCAGCCTTATTTCGGGGGGCTCAAATTTCTGGCCGAGTGGACCTTTTGCTAAGAAAAAAGATGGATGACTAAAAGAAAAATACGGTGTACCATCCACAGTACTGTGAATTGTGCCCCTGCGCCTTTTCATTGGACTTTCGTCTCGTTTCCCTCGGACTTTTTGTTTCTCTGGGGCGGATCTTTTTGTCCACTTCGCCAAAATGGGGGACTCCTGGGAGCCCCCCGAGTCCCCCCCTCCCCTGGGTGTTCGCATGGAACACCACCCGTCACTCATTCAATAAAACATTTCGCGTAGGATACTCTTAACTGAGTGCTAGGTACGCCCACCTTTTTATTCATGGTTANATAAACTTTTAGAAATCATTCCAAACAATAATAATGCTTTGATGTACGAAAGATCCCGATTGCTACGTCAAGTATCGTATCACATATCACAACATATAAAGATTAACCAGACTCTGGCTGGCGACTGACTGCCGCGAAGTCGACATCGGCGAGTGCCTCAGTTAACAGGCATCGGTAGAATAATCATGGACTAATCGTAAAAATAATCACAAACCTTACCTTTGTATGAGGTCGTACTTACTTCCTCTCATAGAAGCACCCTTTTTACGCAATCTCAGATTCAGTTGGCACGGCTGCAAGCCATTTCACCATGTATTTAAAGGGTTCGCGAAATCGAGGCTGTTAATCTATCACCACTAGTACACGCACGCCCTCTAGTTATTGTAGATTTTCCGAATAGCCCCATTGACCGCTCGAGCATGTGGAATTAAACAGTCTTGACTCACGACTCTATCAATAGACGGCAATCCCGTCACATACACATATGTATACCAGGGGAATCTATTCCAAATACACACCATGGCTGCACTGCATGTACGGTGGCTCGCTCTTCTAAGAACGATGTGGAACTTGGAATTGACCACCAGATGTAAATAGGCCAGAAGGCTTGTACTGGATGCTATTTGAAACTGTTTTAGGAACTCACTGACTCTGTAATGTCAAGGTTAAAACACCCACTCGACGAGTTCACGGTCGAGTTTAGGAACTCTAGGACCTCACTCAATACGTGAGAGTGTGCCTTGTATTTTCAATAAGGGTGGGGGATTTTTCTCGCCGCGACATACCTATTCAGTTCTAGCCAGATCTTCTATCGGTCAAGTGATTATTGAAAGAGTCAGTTAACAGTCGACGTCGAAAGTGGTCAATTGACACTACTCAACCGAATGGAAGAATGTCCCGATCAAGCAAAACAACGGGACAAAATAGTGAGGTTGGTCTAACACATGCGCGCACCCAGCCTTATCTCGGGGGGCTCAAATTTCTGGCCGAGTGGACCTTTTGCTAACAAAAAAGATGGATGACTAAAAGAAAAATACGGTGTACCATCCACAGTACTGTGAATTGTGCCCCTGCGCCTTTTCATTGGACTTTCGTCTCGTTTCCCTCGGACTTTTTGTTTCTCTGGGGCGGATCTTTTTGTCCACTTCGCCAAAATGGGGGGCTCCTGGGAGCCCCCCGAGTCCCCCCCTCCCCTGGGTGTTCGCATGGAACACCACCCGTCACTCATTCAATAAAACATTTCGCGTAGGATACTCTTAACTGAGTGCTAGGTACGCCCACCTTTTTATTCATGGTTACATTCTCATCGCATTAAGTAACCATCAACAGTTCCTAAGGTTCCACTGGACAGTTAGGATGCGACCGCAGCCAGTTTACATTGTGCAGTCCCATATTATTAAAATCTAGGGTAGGCCAAGATTTGGGGGCATTGTTAAGTGAATGTGGTTTCTTTGTAGTTGTAGACACGTTGAGAATGAAAAAGACCGCTTGCGCGGCTATAGTTGCACTCTTCTTCAAAGGCGCCCTGTTGCAATTGAGTATTGCTTGGTGGCGATTGAGAAATTGGTTACGATTTCTGGTCGCCCTCAAGCAAGCCAGGTTTGCAAAATAAACTAGAAGGTTGACAGTACTTTCTAACTATATTTTTGGAATTGGCAGGAAATTTGCTTTCAGAATCTAATATTGGCTTTGTTCGTGCATAGGCAGGGAAGTGGTGAATTTGGGTGAAAAGTGACAACTTTTGCCCTTTTCTTAGTCTTCTTTCAGTAGGAGTAAAACGGTCAAAAATATAAGACAGAATAAATTTTCTTTTCTCGTGTGTAGGGCTTGTGACGTGAAATGACTTTTCATTCTTTGCAGACGGCTTTTGACAGCATGAAGAATGGGTGACGAGTTCATTGTGAACTGTTCTGTGTCCGCTTAGCTGTACTCATCTTATGTAGAAGGAGTACGTAGTTGTCTCAGTTTCAGAATAAGATAGGTGTATACAAGGAACTCATTATGTTAGCCTAACCTACCAACATCATTGGTTGTTATTCAACTGAGATGGAAGGAATTGCCCTTTTGAAACGCCATTACAAGATTTCAAACTGTTTTGGACATTTTGGAATTGAAGAATACCTTGAGAGTAAAAAATTGAAAATAAAATTCGTACGAACTCCGAAGCAAATTATTCATGCATGTTTGATCGCGTTAATAAATAAAAAATGAGGCTGTGATTTGTGTAAATAAATGCAAAACACTGGTGGATAATGGTCACCGATTTCAGAGTAAGAAATCATGCTCCTCTTATTAAAATAAGTTTTACATGCACACACCCACGAGAGCTCTGGCAAAGTGGGCAAAAAGGTCCGCCACAGAGAAACAGAAACTCAGAAAAAGTAGAAAGCGAGACAAAGGTCCACTAAACAGGAAATACCAAAATTCGGCGTGAATCTTAGTAAAAGGTCTACATTCTCACAAATCCGTGCTGGGTGCCCGCATGTTTTATATTAGTTTGATGAAGAGCCAGTCAGCAGAATACACAAACTTAATTAACGAGCTACTGTGGTTCAGTATACGCATATTTATGAAGTGCGAAATGGTTCTCAAACGAGTACATTTCTGCGTGTAGAAATGTGCTTAATCAGCCCGCAGTTTTGCTTAATCAACACGTACTTTTCGATCTTAAACGATCATACTTTTGCTCATTCAACTCAAAATTTTGTTTAGTTATTAATTATGTCCAATCAAAGACAAGTTTACTTTCAGTACGTAATGGCCCTATCATTTACTTGCTCACTTGATAACAAATGAGCAACATTCTTCAAAGTTGTCTTGCACCCAAGTTGAAAGTTTTCCGCTCTTTTAAGCTTTGAGGTGGGATTGGCCCATACTGAATATATTCAAAGCCAGGCTGCTCCACAGAGAATTGAAAGGTGGTAACTTCTGCTCGTGACGAACAATACATTTTAATGAGTGACTTTGTACTACATGTATGCTGCTCTGAAAACCTTCTCCGTTGTAGTCTACCCACGAGCCGCGATATGTCATAAAATGTAACAATTTCGTAAAATGTAACAACTGTAACAATGCCGTAAAATGCAACAGCTTCTACCTGTTACGTTGCTAGGCCCCTCCTAAAATATAACAAGTTCTTACATTTTATGTAATTGTTACAATTTACGTCGAATGCACATCATAGAAATGTACCATTATTACACTGTACATGTTACGAAAGCGACGTCACAGTTCATTAGATTACACGGTATTTGTCACACGGAGAAAAAACGGTTCACACACTAACGGCTTCCTTCTCGGATTGTTTGAATGAAGTTCTGTCAAATTTTCCAGCTCGAATTTATAGATGTGTACCTATTTGCTTTCCATTGCCTTTTAACATGAATAGTATCTTGGCATAGTCAATATGTAGTCAGAACAGCAAATTTGATGCAACACAAAATGGGTATCAACGTTTCTTCCTCGGAGTCCATAGATTTGCGCCAAATGTAGCCGTTCATGGCAAAATCGCCTCGCATGATTCTGCCATGCGAAGGGAAAATAATCATATTCTGGAATAGATTAGTCACAATGGAGGATACCGGAGTTACTAATGGGATTTTGCTTTGAGATTATAGGTTGCAACAAACAAACTGGTCTTCAGAATTAATAAACATTCTTTATGCAGACCATCAAGCTGAGAACGCTTTTTTGAATAAGTGCCTAAGTGCCCTTTTGAATGGTATGCAATTTTCTGCAAAGGCAACTGGCTGACATTTGATCAGAACAGATCCATACAGCGCCCAAAGTGAGAACGTTAAAAACTTTTAAAATGTATTGAAACAAAACTGTACATGTACATTAAGCTTCCACTTGACCTACATTGTATTTTTACGATCATTTCTTGCTCAGTTTAGTTGTGGAATTCTTCCTCTCAGATTAGAAACGGGATGCTTTTTAGGTTTATTTTTGGAGGACAGACTGTGTGTGATATGTCACTCAGGACAAGTTGAGGATGAGTTTCATTTTCTGTATCATTGTTGTTTTTTACAATATTAGACAAAAAATGTTTGATGCTTTTCACACTGCATTTATCCAAGATCCCAAATCATTCTTGAACAGTGAATTTTTATGTCTCCTGTTTTCTAACGAACGTACTATAGGTTCTTTAGCTAAATATCTCAGAGATGATTTTTCAATGTGGAAATTAAATTTGCACTCTGCTGTTTCGTATCTCCTGTTGTTGTGCTGTTATTTGAGTGGCATGTCTCACAACTCCTTCCATGTTTCAATGCTGTGATTAATCAATTATTGTTCAATTGCTAAAGTGATGTACACACACAGATTTTTTCATGTTCCTCCATGTTGTTAATAATTAATTTGTTTAATTGCTACAATATTGTAAGCCTCGTCGACGCTGGGTGCATCTTCATGGGAGGCGCACCATAGGAGGCTCGGGGGCTATAGCCCCACATTTTCAGTTCTACGCCGTCCATGGTCTATACGCGGTACACTACAGGGGGGTTGGGGGGCTTTAGCCCTACTTTTTTCAGTGCAATGCCGTCATTCTTAGGGAGCAATACTTAAAATAAAGATTCATTCATTCACTCACTTCGTACCACGTACAGTTAAGACTCCACTCTTTGGGAAAAAACGAATGCAACAGAATTTTTGACGGAGAATTTTGGAAGCCACTTTGATTGAAAAATCACCCGTTTTAGTACACAATAGTTTGATTTATTTCAGCCAATTTTATTGCCTTGAAGTCATCGCTAAAGCGGTCTTTGCCCTTCTCTGCAAAAAAGGAGCGAGATCAAAATTTCGGATACCAACGGGGTCTCTCTGCCACCTTAGATGTAAAAACCTATTGACGAAGTACCAACTCTAACAAATGCTCCTGTAATCAAACTTTTTAAAACAGTCCTTCTTCCAATTTTCCAAGTTGGCAACTGGCCATTTTTACACTGCTCACGCCAGAGGATACGCGAGTTGCCATTTCAGCAACTGAACGAAGAGCTGTTCGAAAAAAAGTTTGATTACGGAAGTATTTGGTCGTGTTGGAAGGAAATAAAGACATCAAAACGGTTTCCTAAATTGGTTTAATCCGTGTGAGGTAAGACAGATACCAGTAGGTATGTATCCACATAACGTCGTTTTCCAAAACTTATAAATTTATGAAACTTCTGGATTATTTTAGAGATTCCGATTTTACTTTGGCACGTGAATTTACCCCCATTCAAACAATAAATTAGAAATTAGCAAAGAAACCTCTTGTCTTAGATAACTGAAATCAACTAAACTTAATTCACAATCCTAACAGCATAACCATGTTACGATTTGATGAAATGCAGCGGGCAATCGTCATCTTTGAATTGGGTCAGAACTGAGGTCAAATTCCACAATATAAAGTAACGTTGTTTGAGCTTAAAGTAAGTAAACTCCTGACTGTCTTTATTTCATAGAAAACACGAGGGACATATAAAGAACAAATCAAAGAAAAATTTAAACTGTACACAAAATCCACAAGGAAAACAAAACATTTACTTACGTAAGAAAACAAGTAAACCAGGAAATATAAGTAAAGCCTTTAAAGGACAATGCCACCCGATTAAATTAGTCTTTTTATCGTCTTAATCGGTCTGAGGCAACATCTTCCGGAGAGGAGTCGCGTTAACCTGTGAAGAAGGTGAGAAACTCCGCAGCGACGTCAGTGGTTCATCTGCAGAGTGAGTGCCGCCATGGTGTGGTGTGTCGTTCCCGCGTGTGCGAAATATGAAGCTGCGAGGAAAGCGGGTACATCGGTATTTCGATTTCCTCGAGAGCCCGAAATGCTTCGAAAGTGGCTCGCGGCAGTGAAAAATGAAAAGTACGGCGTTCATACCAATTACGAGGCCCTGAAACATCTCCGGCGTGTCTGTAGCCGTCATTTCGTGGACAGTGATTCCCGCACTGACGAATCCCGGCTTGCCAAACAGCTCATGCCAGGGCAGAAAAAGCGACCGAAGCTGAAGTCAGATTCTGTGCCTAGTGTGTTTGCGTTCGGCAGGTAGGAGACAAAGAAACGTGGATCAGTCGTTTCCATTATGGTGCAGTTAGCGCACTGACACCATGACAAGTCATTGAGACGGTTTTTGGAATTATCCGTATGCTCCAATGTCTGTGCACGTTCACGGCGCCTCTCTAATATTTCTTGATCAGTGTATTCTGGTTGGAACTGATATTCTGAGAAACCTAACGATCTACCTGGGAAGTCTTCATCAAAATGAATTATTCTCACCCTAGCCAATACTAATATGAAACTGAAACAAAAAAGTCTGTCTCATTAGATCTAATTTGTGATGCCTTTGGAGTGTTCGTGAGTGCAAAGGATTTGAGAAGCCAGCAATGAATAAATCACTGCGTTAGTGGCTTTAGGTGCAGTAAAACTTATTGATCCGCCACAGAGGCCGTGTGAGCGCATGCTAATTCAGTGTTTGCTGACAGAAACTGTTTTGAAACCATAACTCGATTTTCTATCACACAGCCAGGTGTTAGGGGAATCTTTATTTACATAAACATTATTCAAATAATGATTGTCAATGTGCAACTTCTGCCCCGACGGTTGTGGCCAAAGGGGAACCTGAATTCGCGGCCCCCGACGAGTAAGTACATTTGCAGTTTCGTGGCTAATCCACCAAAATAATCACGTGCACACTACTTCTTTGGCTCACTAGTATAGTATTTTCTTGATTGGAAGTTTAGTTTCCAACTTTGGCTGGTTTATGTTCGTGATGTCTTCAGTGCGGCCGCGACGGGCCTGATCGGGTTCCGAGCCACTGGCCGGGATAACAAGCGTTTTATTTGTTTAGAACTCAGATCTAGGTTCTCCTGTCTGTATTTCACAAAAGAATACTTCGAATTTATCTCCGAATTACAGACCCCAAACTCCAACCTTGGTAAATTGGCCTGCCGAACTTTCTGGGCTAAGGTGTGTCCAAATACCAATGATTTACCTGTGTTAAAGGATGAATACAAGCGATAACCTAACACCAACCCGTGTTGTGAACTGCTGAACAGAATTCGTGTAAAACCAATGACGCCATTGGATAATTTCAACACATCTGTCTGCCGTCAGGTGTCAGGTAACGCAACCGAACGTGCCGTTATCGAGTAGAACTACTCGATCTAAATTGATACAAAATAGGCTGTTTTTTGGGTGGCACACTCCTTTAAAACATAAAACTGACATGGTGCAACGAGATAGATCTACTTTCAAAAGATGTCGATCAATAATTCCGCAATAGAGTTTGTTGATTAGCAACCTGTGAATTTCACTTTGTCAAGGATGCTTATGTGATTGCTTTGTAACGGAAAACTAATTAGATGATCCTCACTATATTTTGCAAGTTTTTTAATAGGCAAAGATTAAAATGCAAATTTAAAGCTGCGTTGAACCAAGTCGTTTAGATTTAGTTTAGCTAAACTCACCGAACGAATCCCAGTATGATCCTGAATCTACAACGTTCTTGTATTTTTCAAGTTATGAGAATTCAAAACAATATGTAATTTACAAACACACTGACTGAATGTAATTTCAGCTGTCTTTACTTTTCAACGTTCTCTGTCATCCTTCATCGTTTCTCTCTTCCTTCACTGCTAAAAACAAAGGCGCTATTTCCTCTGTACACTGTCACTCGAAGTTATTGCATCGCCGTCTAGACATTAACTAACACGGACCACGCGAACGGCTTTTAATGGTTTCAAACAAAAGTTAGTTTTTGGCAACATCTGCAAAAAATACATCCTTGTCAGACAGACTCCCAATCATTCTGACCTTAACACTTGTAGCAAGCAGTAGCGGATTTATGGGGGAGTGGGCATGGGGCCATGGCTTTCGTACAAAACGGTTGGAGGTTTTAAAACATTACAACTTGCAGTTCTCCACAAGTCCATGTGGAATCTTCAGTCAGATGAGAAACAAAAATGGTTGGCGAGACGAGCGGTTCCTGGTAGAGTTCTGTTAACGAATTATAGTATAAGGTAACAATTGGCGAAAAGAGATCAACATGACTGGTGAGTGTATGTGTGGATTGTCATTTATTTCCAACTTCAGTCGAGTTTCATGAACCACTGAGAGGAGAAAGCAACTGGTAACTGAAAAACCCGTAATTTGTGGGTCCTATTTGTGTTCAAATATGATGTATGGCTCAGTCTTTCCAAGCCATAATTGTGTGGCTTTGAGTGCTGTTATTACAGTATGTTTCCTCAGAACCACAAGTAAAATTATCTGCAAGAGTCGTCACTTACAGGGACGCCACATCTTTCGTTCTCTCCCATTGCTGCAAGGACACAGTCGAGTTTCTCCCCGGGACAGAACAGATGAAGGTTCTTTAGGCCGTTCTTTTGGTGTATGAGAAACGCTAACATACGTCGTCCAGCATTTCTGTAAAATATCCAGAGCCTGGAAAATTTGCGGTAAAGGCCACCTTCAAGACTAGCCTCTTTGCCATTTAAGACATTTGACGTGATAGATTAGTTATTAAAAGCAAAATACTGAAAAAGGGAAGATCACTTAGTGGAATACATGTAGCTTCTACCGGGAACGATTGCATATGCCGCTTTGCCATTGCCGTCAGGCCATTTCTGTCGGGAACAGCGCGAAAACCAATGTACAAAAAGTGCGAAAATACAGTGCAACAGGACTCCTTTGAGTCAAATGACAGGTCTTGCCAAGCCAAATTGTGTGCTAGTGCTTGTCTAAACATCACGTAAAGTGCAAGAGTCTGGGTGGCTTTAAGAAAATGCTCGCCTACATTGCATCACTTGTATTCATCTACATGGCATGATTATTTAATTAGGCTTGCCCATCCAAGCTCCATAAACGTTGTCAGTATCCAAGATACTCTTAAAAGAAAAATCGTCTTTTCATTAACCAAATTCTTTTCTCTTGAAAAAGTTTTTAGCAAGTCTCTTGTTACAGTTTACGAACACACACACTGCTACAGTGTAAGGCCAATTTCCTTTAAAGTTCTGTTACATTGAACGAACGTACTCCTTTGAAATTCTGCTTTTACAGTGCACGAACCTGAAGGACAACAGTGTGCCCCATGCAGTTAAAACATAAGATCAACACAATGCCACCGCTACATTGAACACACCGCCTGCTTACTCATGTCTCCAGTCAGAGTGAAAACAACTATTTCATGAGAGAAGAAATTTGTCCCAAGAACCAAATTGCGAGTCCTGGGAAATATTGAATGAAAACTTCCATGCGGACCGTGAGTGAAGATAACGTCGACCTTGTCAAAAAATCTGAGCACCAGGACTTTATACACGTATGATGCAGTATAAACAAAGCACTCTATATTTGTACCTGATTTCTTTTTGGTCGTCTTCAAGATTTTTCAAGACAGTGAAAAAAATAAGCCTAACAAGGTGATAACATTGAAGGACCTTGTCTCCCCCACACCTTGCAGTGGCGTCGTATAGCAGCTTAGACGCCGTGCATCTCACGGCAGAGTTACGATGTCTGAAATAATATGAATGGAATGTGTTGAAGTTAATAGGACCTGTCATAGGTACATGATGTACACGTATGTGTGCCGATTTTATGCATTTCGGTTTTATACACCTCCTCGTAAAACACCGACAACAAGCTTCCACTATTGTGGAGATAATAGTAAACGAGAGCACGCAACAGTCCTAAGGAAAAGTCTTTGGGAGGACCACAATGCAAGTATAAAGAGTACTTCATCTTGCCAAATTTGTTTGCTGTTGTTCAACCACTACGACACGTTCATTTGTATACATGCTGCCAATCCATGATTCCAGAAGAGAATTGCTTAATTAACTCCCAAAGAATACTAACGTAACTCCGTTTTTCACGAGTACGTTGACCAAAAGGTCAGGTTCCACCTTGCTGGCCAATGTCAACAGTGTCTCTTTGACGTGCAGTTGAACCATGCGTTTGGTGGAAGCTAATTTCGCGAACAAAATTGAAAACATTCTGACAACATCCTACAAATATAAAATGTTCAGGTTAAGCACTGCTGTATAGGCAGGAGTCGTGCATAGGAATACTCTTTGATTTTATCGAAAATGCAGTGTTGGCCAAAAACTTCAGAAAGCAAAAGATTTTGCCAATGAGGCTATTTATGAATGTCCCTGTATATCCGCCACTAAATGGGGGACCAAACTCGCAATTAGATGGTCAAAATCATGCGTGCACCCAGTCCACTGAAAACAGCAGGAACTACAAAAATTCGGTGAATGCGCAATTCATACATGTAGTTGTTAACGTTCACCGTAAATCTTATTAAAAGGTCCGCATTCTCAAAAATACGAACCCCCCATTTTTAGGCTAGGTGCGCACATGTTACATGTGCTCAGGCGAAGAAGACACAGTCCATGCTCACGATAGCAGCGAACGTGGTGTTGTTTCATGAATAGCCGGGTAAACCATCTTAACGACTCTTTCAGCTGAAAACTAACTTTTAATTCAAGGGCACTGTAGTTCTCAAGAATTAGATGAGACTAGTAGCGCTAGGACCTACGCTAGGACCTTTCTAAAGTCTAACCAAAATCACACGGTCTTATTCGAAATTCACGGCAATATCTCGCGTAATCTCGCAAAGTCTCGCTTTTTAGCGATGTCTTAGCGTTATAAAGGCAAGATGTCGATGTCAAAGGCTACTTTTCGACGGTTCATAATAGCATTAATAATGGTCTTATGCTGGTTGTTAAAATCTTTTTGAAAATGTAAAATCACCACCGCCACCAGAACACCAGCGCTGAAGTATTGAACCAGAAGTTGAGCCTACGATTTTTTCGCATGTTTCCATTAACTAAAATTTCCCACGTTTCAGCTTTTTTGTACAATGACAATCCAATAAGTCCAATAATGTTATCAAAATTCACCCTGTCTTTCAGTGAAATAGGATGTCTCTGGCACAGTTCACCCAGTGTCACCATGGCAAGACAGCTTGTGATGTCGTCCTCACTCAGTATAGCTTTTGTGACACCATTCAGAACCGTAGGGAGACAGGATCGCACGAGTTTTACAAAAGATTCATTCGCTTGGCGAAGTGTCTCCAAACACTCTTTGTTGCAGTCTCTACACGAGAAAACACTCCATGTGATTACTATCCATACAACACACAACATGCATCGTCACCAGCACACAAGTCAAGTTTAAAGAGTAGAAATAACTTTCAATTGGTCCAAGAGTAGCAATGAAGTGCTACAAATCACTCACCAGCATGTCGGGTTTACTAATGAACAGAACACTGCTCCGCGCTAACCACATGCTCACGGCAACAATTTTCATCACAGAACCTTACATGTAAGTACTATGCCCCACGGTAGTTGAAGCAGAGCAAGACGCAGACACCGCTCACGCATAGCACTCTCCGAACGGTTCTAACATCCTGTGAATGTACGCTTGTGACAAAGGTACTCGATTTTCTGCAGGATTCCCTCGATAATTTCTTTTCGTAGATAATGTTCTACGGCCTCTGGTAAGCCCCAAGTGCTCAGTAACCCTGGGATCGTTCACTCATTTGAGGCCTTTTTTTAAAAAAGTAACACAAGGCTTATGACTGAGCTTTGTTGGCCGTGGTCTTACGATCACACTTCAGTTACTGACAAAGGCTTAGCCAAGCACTTACATGTACGACTGCATCACCGTCTAGAAATAGTTGATATTAGTCATCTCAGTAACTGCATGTATGAAGCGCCAAAGGATACTTTTCTGCGCTTAGACATGTGCTTAATCTACGCGTATTTTTGCTTATTCTATGCGTACTTTTGCTTTATCTATGCATACTCTTGCTTGATCTATGCGTATTTTTAATTCTTAACATGAACCGCCAAAGGGTTCATAAACGAGTGCCTTTCTGAGCGCAGAAATGTGCTCAATCATTGCGTACTTTTTGCTTAATCTAAGCGTATTTTTAATTCTTAAACGATCATGGTTCTGCTCTTAATCAACGAAGTTAATGGTGCCATCATTCAAGTAGTCGCTTGAGAAGAATCTGCAACATTCTTCAAAAGTTGCCTTCAACCGATGCAGAAAGCCTTCCGCCATTTTCAGGTTCGAAAATACGGGCGTGGCAGTACTGATGGACTGATAAACAGTACGCGTTGATTAAGCAAAAGTACGCGTATATAAAAAACAGATCGTTTGTGCACTAAAATTGGACGCACGACAGTCGTTCAATAAGCTCTCGGCCTCACCCAGAAAACAACGCGATAACAACTAATTTTGACTTTTATTTTTCAATATAATCTCTCGTTACACCAATGCATTTCTTCCATCTGTGCTCCAGTTTTGCAATGCCTTCGTAAAAGAAACTTTTGTCGAGCCTCTCAAAATACTCCTCCAATGCACTCATGACGTCATCATCGCTCACATACTGGCGTCCACGAGGCCAGGTCTGGAGAATAAGCGGGGTGCGGAAATGTTTCAAAGCCACACGTAGTTGCTTCAGCCACCGCAACTTGGGCAGTATGGGCAGGTGCGTTGTCTTGAAGCAACAGCACTCCATCCCGAAACTTCCCGCGTCTCTTTTCCTTGGTTGCTTTTTTGAGATTTTTCAAAAGTGATGCATAGTAATTCCCAGTAGCAGTGTGTCCTCGTTGCAAGTAGTCGATCATCAGAATGCCTTCGCTGTCCCAGAACACAGAGGCCATAACTTTGCTCGCAGAGTCACACAACTTGAACTTTCTCGGGCTTGGAGAACGCACGTGCTTCCATAGTTTACTTTGTTGTTTTGATTTCGGGTCAAAATAGTGGATCCATGTCTCATACTGGGTTACAATTCTTCTGGAAAATTTGCCTGGATCTGCTTGGAATCTTCCTAGAAGTTCCTTTGAAATTTGCATTCTGCTCATTTTCTGATCCTGAGTGAACATTCTTGGCACCCATCGTGCACTCACCTTACTCATGCCCAAATCTTCACTCAAAATTTTAGAGACGGACCCATTGCTGATGACAACAGTGTTTGCCAAATGTTGAACAGTCATTCTACTGTCTTTCATAACCATTGCATGAATTTTCTGCACATTTTCACTGGAGCTCGATGATTTGGGACGTCCTGTACGAGGGTCATCTTCAACGCTTTATCCAGTGGCGGATTTAGGTAGGGGNGGGCTCGGGGGGTAGTTAAAAATTCATAGGACCTGAACAAACCACGTTTACCGTTTTTTTAGTCGTCCGCAAACCCAAAAATTAGAGACCCCTGTATCCCTACATTTTAGGTTGGACGCGCGCATCTACCGAATTTCTGGTTATTCCTGTGCCCTGGTCCTCCCCTAACTCGAAATCCTGGATCCGCTTCTGTTATCTACCCCTCTTGAAACAAGCTGACCACTTTTTTACAGTGGAGTAGCTAGGGAGGGGAGTCTGTTCCGAATGTTTTTCGAATCTCTTCATGAATATCTTTTGGTTTCATGCCTTTTTTATCCAAATACTTCATGACGTTCTCGTCTCCGTTATCTCCATGCTGCTAAACGTGTTGTCGTCTGCTTTTTTAAAGCAACGTCACCTAACGGCAGTTGACCGTACTACTTCAGCATGACCGCAGCACTATTATAAAAATGAAATTTTACTGTGGTGTGAAAAAAATTAACCTGGTGAGACCGAGAACTTAATAAACGACCTTCGTATATAAAACAAAAGTACCCTTAGATTAAGCACATTTGTATCCCCAGAAAGGCACTCGTTCACGAACCCTTTGGTGTTTCATAAGTAACTAGCACCATAGTCATAAATGCTTGAATTCTCATATCAACAATTGGTACGATAATTTAAGCATTTTTTGCAACTTGTGTACTTGTAGTCAAGAAATAAACGTAAAAGATTTTAAATTAACTTTAAAAAGTTAATGAAAATTTTGTGTGACGTCATCGGTGGAAGACCGGTCTTCGCTCTTGTGTTGTTCTACACCAGCCGTGAGCCGGAGTGGTCTCCAAAAGAGTTGAAAAATTGTCTGAGACGAGTATTATGAAAAAGGTGATTGTTCGGAGGATGCAGCTATAGTATCCGACGGACAATATTTTAGTTTTTGTCTTTCTAAAAAACCGTATAATATCGCCCAGAAATTTCACAGGTTCGTTCGTCGGACACGTGTATGGCAGAAAACGGTGGAGCGAGGGATCAGTTCAGGAGCAACATTGTGCTCAGCTGGTGTTGAAAAACTGCGTTTCGACCGGTCGCAGAAACCGTTTATTTTTCTCTTAAATTTATAAAATTCTTCTTATGTTATGAAATTGTTATTCATGGTCTTAAACTTCAAAAGGTGCAACCATCTAATGAAAGAACGGTTCAAGTCAATTTCATGAAACAGGCCACAGGTCTAATGCACAAGTTAGAGACGTAAATCAATTAGATTTCGAACTGAAGACATTATAACAATTGTCTAAAACCCCAACTAAATGTAATGCACATGCTCCTTACCGGCCTTCCTGAAGCTTATTTACACATGTTGTTAAGGTTTCGTAAGGTTTAGTGAGAACGGGTAGGAGGCCGGGTGCCAGATAATGCAAAGGAGGATCCTCACAGGGGATATCAGTCATAACTTTAACCTTCCTAAATAAGACGGGAAAATTTTAAAATTATGTGATGTATAATATTTACTATTCATTTAGACTTTCTTGGTAGGTTTCCACTTCTTTATATTCCAGTTCTTGGAATATTCGCCGTGTTTGAATTTCAGCCATAGGCCTACATGTACGCCTTCAACAGTGGACACTCGTGCACACCGTGGTTTCAAAAACAGTCCCAGAATGCTTTTACTGTTAAAATTCCCATCCGGGAATTTTAGATGTTTTTGTTTCACTAAAATGTCGCACTTTACGTTGCTATCACACAGAGTCTAAACCGAGACTTACGCCACTGAAATTTACCACAGGTGACAAGTTTGCCTGTGATGACGTAAGTGAAGCTAGCACCAGGAGCGATACAGCTAGCGAGAGTGTGTATGTATTTGGACTTTAGATATTGTGATAAGTCAGGTAACATTCATTGATAGACCAAATAAGCAAGCCTGTTATCTCCAGTTTGATTTGCGAATAAAAGTGTGCTCCCGTAATTCCAGACGTATGAGTGACTAAAGCAACGATATTTTCGAATTCCGTAACACATGTCTTAAATTCTTTTCACTCGATCCCTACATGAGAATGGTGACATTGCGCGGAGTTCTTTCCAAGATACGCAGTCGACTAAGAATCAACATCTACCTGTATGGTTCTCCAAGTCGAGTGTAAGTGTGGCTGGGCTTCGCTCTCGCAGTCTTCCGTCCAAACCTAAGACGTCCTAAACAGTAAAACATGAGACATAAACGGAAATTGCTGAAACATGAAACCCATAGCCACATCCAAGACATTTGACACTCCAGACTACCTCAGAGGTCGAAATACATTTTTTCATGTTAGACCAAATATTCAAATATTAGCATAACTGGATCAGGAAAAGCGCCGGATGTCATCACCTTGGACTATACAAACGTACCTAAGGTATTTTTGTAACATACATGCAGTGGCATGACAAACTGTGGACAGTTAACATTTCTATGTGTTAGTTGATTAAGGCAAGTGGTGCGATTTGACTCGCGGTAAGCATCTCCCCTAGCACACGCGAACCAACACGAAAATACACCCGCACACACAAGCACACCCCGTGTCGACGTACAGCCAACGATGAAGCTCGGTAAAATAACCCAGTGCCACTTCAGTTTATATCAGGTGACTTTTGAAATAATGTACATCGAAAAATGTAGCATATCATTTCTCATAAAGACCACAATCAATCATGCTTTTATTAAGCAAACCTGTAAAAACAGATACAGGTGGCGGCACATCAGATTCTTAGACGATTAACGAATTTACCAGTCTTTTGTTGTATTTCTAATCTCCTTCTGTTCCTACATAGTTGCAGTAGGCCTACATCAAAAGTCAAAACAGATTTAATTCACCTTTGCCTTTATCCTGTTCACAGTAGCACGATTTCATTATAGCATCAACCTCCTCCGCCTCAACAGGTCCGCTGTCCGGTGGAAGGATACCGTCGTGAACAAACACGTGACGTGGAGAATAGGGTAGGATAAGACCGTCGTTATCGCGATACTCCCAAGGCAGGAACTTGCCACCCGCCAGCTTAGACGCATTACACACTGAAATACGATCACAATTTCGTTCAAGGTACTAAGCAAAAAATCTAACAGTGGTTCAAATCGCATATCCCATAACGTTTAATTACTAGCTTGAGGTTATGCCAGGGTAGGACTCATAAAAAATGCCCAAATTTGGCAAACTCTGGAACATCAGAAATGGCTGAACACATTCGTACGAAACGTTCAGATACCATCGTTTATGAACCATTATCCAAAAAATGCTAGGAATTGTTTTTTAAAATTTCCACTTTTGCATGAAGATCTATCAAAAATAGGACTTTCAACGGAAACGAAACGATATTCAAGAAAACTCCAACAGCGTTTTTGAGATCCGATCGAAGAATATTTGNACACACACACGTACACACACACGTACACACACACACACACGCACATACACACACACACACACACACACACAAAGTCTGTACATGTATGTAGGTAGGTAGGTAGGTGAGTGGGTAAGTAGGACGGTAGTGAGGGAGGTAGGTAGGTATGTAGTTAGGGATGTATGTGTGTGTAGGTATGTATGTTTGTATGTATGTATGCATTTTTGTTTGTATATATGCAGCATGATATTTAGTTATAGTCTATTTCAGAAAACTAAGCATACCCAGCCTTTGTTACAATTGCAATCTTAATACGTCCAACCAAACAGGTGAAGCACTGGCAATTTTCTGACCTGCGTTTAAATGCATAATACACAAATTTACAAAATGACCAATTTGGAAACAAAAACATTTTCAAGAATTCATCACAAGTAGGAGGGTTGTATAGCCCTGCATGAAGGAATCTGCTGCTCAAATCATAGTGGGAATATTCAATACACTCCTCAAGTCATAGTGGGAATATTCAATACACTCCTCAAGTCATAGTGGGAATATTCAATACACTCCTCAGGTCATAGTGGGAATATTCAATACACTCCTCAGGTCATAGTGGGAATATTCAATACACTCCTCAGGTCATAGTGGGAATATTCAATACACAAGTGGTATTCATTTTCAATACTTGCTCTAACCCAGAATGTACACTTCTCAGACCTTGCTATGTTGCAATGCCTACCTTTTTCAATGAATAAATTATGTGTCGAGCATCTCAGTCACTTGCGTTCTAATTGCAATATTATCAATCCTATCTAAGTAGGCTAATCTTCGTAGTATATAAATTATGTGTTTTAATTTTCGTATACGTATCGAGGTTCGACAATTTATTTAAGAGATAAAGCCTTTGTGGCAGATCGACTTCCTTGCATAAACTAACCGATTTTTTTGCCAAAGCCAAGTGAGAGCAAAAGTTTTTTGACATCGTTTGCCTAACATGGCTTGTTACCATTCCGTTTCATGTTATATTGCCAGGTATAACAGTGGTGAATAATTTTTTAATCGTCAGATTTCAACAGCTTTAGCCAATGTTTGATTATTATAGGAAATCTATTGGATGTCAGTGAATACCTTCCAATTGCACCATTCACTGCAGATATAACCGCTGTACAAGGTGCAACATTTCCATGCAATGCAGCACATGTTCCCTTCAACATCTGCAAAGTTATTGAAGTCCCACACTTCACATCCGTATTACAGAACAGATACAGTTATACTGTCAAAGAACTTACGGCTACAATTAATAAGTAGACTTTTAAAAATATTCACCATTTTTCGCATGCGATTTATTGCTTTGGCAGCCCGTGAAGTAAGGAACCGGTTCTTTGGGTGCGAGACCACATTACTTTCGAACTAAATACCAAACCAAGATATTTATTTTCATTAACAACATTTCTTAACTCGTTTCCTCCGCATGACCATTTCTCGTAACTCTTGGCAAACAATAACCTTTGTTTTGGACAAATCTTCACTTTTGCCAAATGAATATTGATGGAGAACACGTAATTTCTTATGGACATCTTTTACAGAGTACGAGAAAAGTTATAGTACTAAATCGTCAACAAATACCAAAGTAGGTTCAAAAGTGCAACAGGTCCAACAGGAATCCCTGCGATGTCATCTCTCTTTTCCCGCTGTAGGTCGTTAATAAGAAAAGTTAAACGGGAACGGTGATAACCGTGACCCATGTTTCAAGCCGTTATGTCAATCAAAAATCAGTGTTACAACCTTTCCGCAATCGAACACAGGCTTTAACTTCCTAATACATCGGTTGTATTATTCGTAACAATTTCCCTTCAATACAGTATAATTACATTTTAACTTGAAAAATAACGAGTTTATGTATATACTGTCGAACGCAGCCTTGGAATCCACGGATGCTCAATAAAATTTCCCTTTTTTTCGTCAGATATCTCGTAATATTATTAAAGTGTGAAGGTCAAAATGTGGTCAACAATACTAAAACCTTTTCTGAATGCTGCATGCACCATGCTCATTTTACCATGGTCATGGGACAAATTTTGCAACCGCTGACAGACAACTTTTTCAAAAAAATTTTAGAAAACACTCGCATCAGTGAAATACCTATGAAGATTATATATGAAGATTGCCATTGTGAACTTTAAAACAATATGTTGCACAATAACTTGCCGAAAATGATCCGGATAGTGTACAAATAAGATGTTTTAGGCTGTGTGGCGGTTTAGGCGTTGACTAAATAGGAATTTAGCAACGTTTTCGAAGAGCCATATTGTTAGCGGAATCAAGTTTGCTATATCCAATAAGTAAGAAAGAAGTCAATTTTATCAAAAACTTACGGGATTCAGAGTACGCGTCAATATCCGGGTATAAATGAGTGTCTTGAAAAGCTCGCTGAGCGTATTCTCAGAAGTTGGTTAGTGCGTGTACACGGGGTATTTTACTGTTCGGTTTTTGAAAAACTAACGACATTATAGGTATGCCATTGATGCGAACTGCTTTTACGACATTTCGAATAAAAACTGAGGAGTAATGACGTATTCATAACATTTTTGAAAAGTTAACTTCCGATTAAAAACGATCTGCTAATTTTATCATAGTTGTCTTCGGCAAGTGGACCACTTGGAGACTCGTAGCAACGACCCTAGAAATCGACACGGCAAAAGAGGCAGTGCTAAAGGGCATTGCTTCACTCAGGCGTAGTCCTTTTCCCAGTCATTGGTTTTTGTGTTAAAAAAACGGATGACGAGATAACACGACAGTTATTACCTTTCATAAGAAATCCCAATGCTTTTGATTCAGCAGGTTCTCCGGAAATACTCATTGCAGATGACCTTGACGCCGTTGAGTTTTCATTGGTGTTTTTGAGGTGCATCAGAAACTGAGCCAAACCGGGAGCGGGACGTTTCACGTTGTCATGTAAAACATGATTTGTGAGAACTTTCCATCCCGAAGACATGTCTGCGTATTTTACACCTTTTCAAAAATCATATGTAGCATATATGTTTCAAGAAAGTTAATTCCAAACGGAGAACTGTTTTTTTTTTGGTTAGATACCACACGTGTAGAACTGATTGTGAAGGGTACTTAGACGCAGACTGGCGAATATTATGTGCGATATTTGTGACGTTGCTTTGACGAAATGTTGCGGAAGCGAAAGAAAAGTGTGGAATATAGGGAAACTTGTAAATCTGCACACGACTTACATGGAAAGGAAACGGCAAAGTTTCGTCAGCCAACACAGATAAATATTCCCTATTTCCCAGTTTTCATTTCTCTACATAACGTCATTACAACATGACAAATATTCCAACTCTATTGGAAGACTTGTAATGTACATCAAATGAAAACTATGGAACTTGCCCATGCAACTGTTAGTAGTTGTCTGCCAGGTGCAAGGTCACCGAAGAGAACGGGTCTGACAGCTAGCATGACCCTACATGATCACGTGAGGACACAAGTTTCGTGAAACAACGACCGAGCTGTGTGACCAGTCCCTATTTGTGTCAAATCTTGTAGGCTGCAGATACTCAGGTAATGCCTTATTCTAAAAATGTGTCCAAATTTGACCACCTTTGGAACAAATCAGATATGGCTGATTCAGTTCCAATGAAGAATTCAGAATCTGTTCTCTTAACAAGCAATTCATTAGAAGATTTCCACTGTGGCCTGAGGTGTCAGTATCAAGAATTGAGACTTTCAGATTAACGAAAATATCAACTTGTATAAAAAGAAAATAAGCTAATTTAAAATACTGAAACCGCATTTTTGAGATTTCACCTTGAACCATACCAAAAGAATTTTATTCCTGCCAGTTTTTTGATAGCATATTGTTTTCCAACAAATGTAACTCCTTCTGCAAACTTTTCACACCTGGTCACCTGACCCAATTAATGGAAGAATGGTATAAAACAGCGACAAATACTTTTACTCAGTTTAATTATAGTTTAGTAGATATTTGACTGAATGCACACTTTAGTGTTGAGAAGGTCCCACATAACCTATGCAGTATTTAGCTTAATCAGCACAATAATCTACATGTTGAGAAGGTCCCACATAACCTATGCAGTATTTAGCTTAATCAGCAGAATTATCTACATGTTGAGAAGGTCCCACATAACCTATGCAGTATTTAGCTTAATCAGCAGAATTATCTACATGTTGAGAAGGTCCCACATAACCTATGCAGTATTTAGCTTAATCAGCACAATTATCTACATGTTGATCATCCATAAACACTTATGTGTATAACTACACTGACCCAACACAGTGATATGACCATGGGCAGAATCCTCCTGATAAGGAGTCAAATAAATGGAATAAATGACAAGCACTGATAGCAGTATTTCACACAACTTACCACCTGGTATAGAACTAGAGCAAGCCAAAGCGTTCAAATGCACCCAAGACTAAGGGTGCATTAGAATTATGAAAATGACCACTAGATAGTGCTCAATGCACGGAACCGACAGAAAATATGAATGTGTCACCATCCCTTTAAACTATTTCCAAATTTCATGAAAATCATTAAGGAAAGTAAGTAAGACATAAAACATCAAACTGCAGCAAGGAGGCCCAAAGCATAACAGACCCGTCTAAAAGAAGTGGTCATCTTCTCTCCACTTCATAGGAATAAACTTGTCAAAGTCCACTAAGATTGAACAAGGGGATCAGGGGATAAAGCTGCAGATACAAAACTGTCACAGCAGGCGCCACAGCAGTCAGAACTCCTCAAGTCCACTCAACACCACAAAGAGTCGTCCTATTAATGGAAATCTATTTGCAGAATTTCATAATCATGAAAATTTGTCAAGGAACTCTAAAGATACAGAGCTAACTGTATAAAAACTCGTCATCCAGCGTCAGCTTCATAGGAATACATCTGTCAAATCTCATTATGATCCTGCAGGAGTTCACGAAATGTAACAGTGGACACCAGACATCCAGACAGAGATGACCACAACATGCACCCCAAATATGTAACCTATATCTGGGTACATAAATATACAGTTTGAACTGTTGGACATGTGAAAGTACAGAATAAAATACTTAAATAAAATTGAAATTACAAATACATGTAATTCAACAAGAATTGAGCCCTGAGTAACTGTTGCATATTGAACTTCGACACAGATGCACTGATTTTTTTGACAATTTGTTAACCACCTGACAGCAGACAAATGCCAACTACTGACACAAACATTTACCATAGTATGCACAAAATCAAAATTAAGAATAAAATTCGGATAATAATTTGAACTAACTTGCATGACAGATCAACAACATAAACAAATAAAATAAATTATCACAGTTTTGATCAGAAATTAAGGTGTTTAGGTTTCCACCTCCACTTGGCATTACCACCATGAACAATAGCATTAGCCTTCCCAGATTGTTGACCTTTACTCTTTTTCTTGTCATTCATGACCCCTTTGACCTGCTGGTGACCTTTGTGACGGTGGTAATCAACAACTTGCCAATCTCCATCTGATTTTGATCCATCTGCACTGTGGCTAGTCACATCTGACTGAGCTGTATCACTGAACGTTGGTTTGACCTTTGAACTCGAGTCCATTCCAACTTTTTGTCTTTGGCATCCTTGGATTTCTGGCCTCTGATGTGTGGAGGTCACTGAATACTCATTATTACCCCAACTCTCCACTCCAACATTTTGACCACTAGTCCTTTTTGAAACATATTTATTTGCTTTTCTGCGGTTACTCTTCATATTTCCAGGATGTGAGTCATGAGATTGTGGTTTTGTGGTTGCCTTTTCACCCTGAGTATCCAAGAGCACCCCGTCACTCTTGGAATGTCTGTAAACTGGCCGCTCAGTACGTGTCACCACACCAAAGTGGCTGCGACAGTGTCCGCCAAAACCATCACTAGACAACGTGTCTGCAGTAACGCTATCACTGAGATAAAATGAGGGCTTGCCTATGCTTGGCGAAATTGACTTAATTACAGGAGATTGATCTGATTTCTCGCGTGGCATATGTTTGAATTCCGGCTGCTGGCCACCAGCGGGTGAGCTAGATTTAATTCCAGGAGAGTTTTTCCCCCTTGTTGGAAGCACATTGGATTTCTTCAGATTGAAGCTCAATGTTTTCCTCACGCTGGGACTCGGTGTCCCGCTGGCTTGTGAAGAGCTGCTAGATATCTGTGAGCTCAGAGACTGTGAGCTGTGTGACTGACTCATAGATTGCTGTCTGACGGTGGTTATGCCTGAGCCATGATGGGTGACAGTGGCCCCCACCAGGTGTGGACCCTGAGGACGACCAGAGGCCACCACACTGGACCAGGCAGTCCTTGGAGCAGGATCTGAAACATAATGAAGCAGCGTCACATTGAGACACATTCAACATCTAGGAACAGTTTCTAAAAATAATGTTACTGCTTATGCATACATTTCAGCGCATCTCTCTATGTCTAAAATAATGCATTTTCTCATAAGGAAATTTTTTACTCATCAGTGTTTTGCACATAGGCACATGCAACTTAAGTTCCCTTTAAACAAAGACGGTGACCCCTTGTATAAATGTATGTCCAAGTCTTATATTGGGTGTTTTGCGAGAGGGATTCAGAAGAGGAGGCACACACACACCAATTGTTGGTGATCAGGCTTGGTTAGTTGGTGATCAGGCTTGGTGTGTTGGTGATCAGGCTTGGTGTGTTGGTGATCAGGCTTGGTGTGTTGGTGATCAGGCTTGGTTTGTTGGTGATCAGGCTTGGTGTGTTGGTGATCAGGCTCGGTGTGTTGGTGATCAGGCTCGGTGTGTTGGTGATCAGGCTCGGTGTGTTGGTGATCAGGCTCGGTGTGTTGGTGATCAGGCTTGGTGTGTTGGTGATCAGGCTTGGTGTGTTGGTGATCAGGCTTGGTGCCTTAGCTATAGCAGCTATCTGCCACACCTCCTTAGAATTCCAATTACCCCACCATTACAGAATTCAAATTACCCCACCATTACAGAACAATCAATTTTCTAAATCTTAAGTTTACCTTGATACATATAGACAAAAGACATTCAAGTTCAACCAGATTACACGCTCTAAGAGATAATATCAATTACTTACAACACACCAACAAATTGTGATTAGAGGACAAAAACCCATCTTCATTCACTTGACTGTTCAAAATCCAAATTGTTCACAACACATGACAGATGAAAGCCTACTACATGTAAGTCTTAAAGAAATATTTGGCTACCAACAGACTGTCTAACAACTATACCCCTTCTACCCACCCATAGCTCTATTGAACAAGATCTGACTACAATGACACTGAATTCCTCATTGAAGTCCAACAACTCCTAGTTTTTACAAAATTACATTGATTTCACACACGCCCAAGCATAGACTTCACCCATGACCAATCACAACTACAGTCTTATCAAGTAACATTCAACACAGTTCATGCCCTACCTGGTGCAGAATTCTTCCTAGGAGTAGAATGGCCAATAGCAACTACACTTGAGAAAGCTGATGCGACACTGGACAATTCACCTCCATTTTGTGTTGGCGAAGGTGGAGGTTGAGAGCCATCTTGCGTGTCTCCTTCAGCTGGGAGCTCAGTCTGCCTCAGAGTTAGTGAGACGGATCGTTGTTCAACAGTTCCCGCCTTTGTGGCATCTAATGAGTACTCCATTTTGAAGGTACGTGGACGCTTCACCTTCTCCTACCACAAAAATGAAACACAAAATTAGAGCTAAAGTGGTTTCCAAAGGAACTGACCATTACAGATATCCTTCTATCCGCGGTTTACACAAAAATAAGAAACTCCAGTCAAATTTGACATAGCCATAGGCATCCGTAATATCAACAGTTGTGCTATCAGTTGGAGCTGAGGCATTTTTTTGGTATTTTGACTGGCACAGCTTATTGAAGTGGCCATAAGCCTGTCATCATTTTGATTTAGGCCACTTTCCGCTATAAAACTGGTCCTTTTCCTTCTCAAGACCTGTGATCTCCACACTAAGCAGACATCTATCAAATTAGATAATGATCTTCCAAAGTGACTAGAAAAATCACGAAAATAACCACTAGGAGGAGCAGAACATGTTTAACCCCACATCTGCACAATTCATGGCACAATTTAGCAGACGTTGGGCACAGGGTACCCAGACAGATGATGGCGATATGCACCCAAGCACGCGCATGCTGGTGCACATTTAATAAACACAGTGTTGCATTCACAATCATGAGTCTTTAAAGTCTCAGTTCCACCTGGGTACAGGACACATAACACGAGCCACCAAATTAATAGTAATATCAACCTGTGCAATTGTTTCAATTCAAGGCCAAGTATAATTCATGTGATTGAAATGATGTTAAAATTAGCCCAAGCCCAGTTGACTAGACCAAAAATTATCCCAAAGAAAAAAAACAAATGATGATATGGACAGAATAGGAAATAAAACTGAGTTATAGTTTATTCGGGACTTAAATTGGTGCACATGATTCTTTTTAACTGTGCGTGAACTGGGAGATTTCCAGTAAACGCTATCAAATTGTCTGTGTCCAGTATTTGAAGCATTTGTCCTTTTAAGTAAAAATAATGCAAACAACTACTCAAACATACCTCAAAAGTGACCAAACACTCAATTTTCTTATCCACAATACCATGTTGCCATTTGTCCATCAGATAGGGTGGCTGGAACACAGAGAATGGCGTTAGGAGCTTGAATGGAGCCAGCATCCAAATACTTTCATTCTCACAAGCACATCAAGATATCCACAGTCCTTGGTTGCAGAGGAGAAAAAAATGCTAAGTATAATGACCTGACTAGTTTTTGGAAGGTTAAGCTAGAAACAAAGAACTTCTCAGTTGAGTTGGTTCAGTAAAGACAGGGCTTGGAATGACCAATGTCAAAAAAGAGGAAATTTTTCCAGGTGATGTGTCGTTCCACAAAAAAATAGGCTTGTGTGATAGAAACACATTTTGTGTAATGTAAAATTTAATTGAAATAAACATTTTTGCAAGAATAAAGTCAAACTAATGATAAGAGGAAATCAAAACCAAAAAAGAGGAAATCCACTTAAAACAGGAAAATTCTAAGCCATGTAAAGAATAGGATATGGCAGCCCCGTGAGCCTCGGCAGTTATGTCAACATTGCAGTTCACTCTGTCAACATTGCAGTTCACTCTGTCAACATTGCAGTTCACTCTGTCAACATTGCAGTTCACTCTGTCAACATTGCAGTTCACTCTGTCAACATTGCAGTTCACTGTCAACATTGCAGTTCACTCTGTCAACATTGCAGTTCACTCTGTCACGATTAATGATTGAACGATGTTCCCACCAAACCCTCGAAATATTCCATTTTTTGATAGACAACAAAATTTCTCATTCACCTTAAAAAACGAAAACCATGTTTATCTATCAGATAGCCTTTATCTGAACATTTCGGAATGGTAGTTGAAGTACTCAGTTGATCACATTTTTGTACATGCTTAACATGTTTACTGATTACGAACTGTCAAATAGCACAAAAGATCCTATTAATATATGAACACCACTTAACATAGCGAGCCTGAAATTTGGAAATGCGAGCTGAGATTTTTGTCATTATATTCGACCAGGAATTTCCAAAGTAAGGGAGCTGAGATTTTTCACTTTTTTGCAGATACCTGGCAAATATAAAGCAACTTGGCGTAGATCCGACCATTATTTTGTTGATGCCTAATCAAGTTCAAAAGAACTCTAACATACAGTGTAAAACATCAATATAGAGGACTTGAACACAAGAGCAGAATCACAGCCATTGCAACTACGAACGGGTAGATGCCAAATTGTAAACGATCCTTTTATTCTTCTCTTGGTACACCCTCCCCCCCAACCCGCCAAATACTCACCCCCCAAGTCATCAGTCAACCACGTCATTGGTTTTTTTTAAACTCGATTCAAAGAGAATTGTTGCAGCTGAAGTGGGCCAATTAGAAAAAAAATATTCCGGGTGGCTAAAAAGGGTAGGTGGTAATGACATCCACACACTCATACCTAGGTGGAATTTGCCTAGTAATAAAAATGTTGAATTATAACATTTCTTGCTATTGCAGTCATTCGATTTCTTAGTACCGCAGCCATTCAGGTCAACTACCATACTCACCTATGCGCCTATTCCCTACCTTTGAAATTTTTTCGGAACAAGCGCCCACTGCTCTTTTAAGCGTACCCCTTAAATTCTGTCAATTTTCAATCAAGCGCCCACAGCTCAGGCAAGCACCCACAACTCAGGCTAGCGCCCACAGCTCAGGCTAGCCCCACCCGTAATTTGCCTCACTAAAAAATTTTCAAAGTCTAAGGTGCGTTTCAAGAGCGGAAACTGGGTCAATTTTGAGTTGCAGTGTATTACATTTCCAATCATCACCAGGCACATAATATTCTGGAAGCCACTGCTTGGCTTGAAATTATCACTTACAGTCTCTGTGAGTCACACTCTCATTCTACTTAACAACAAATTCATTTTTCAAAAAAACCCCGTCATCCTCAATGTTTAAAAGTGAGCTGATATTGAAAATGCCACCTGGGATTTTGGCTGGGTCTCAAAATGCGACCTGACGATTTTCACACCATCAAGTGTTGATAAAGATGTAAAATTTTGGATGAATGATTTTTGGATCATTGATATTATTTGACTGCTGGTTTAATTAGTCATTGATATAACCTCTCTGGTTCAGTTCCTTCTTGTTACACCCTGTTATTTTTTCACATTTTGGTTAATACCCTTGGTATGCGAAATGATAATTTTTTATGAATTAAACTATTTATCCTTCGCTTTTGGTATACTCATACACAAGTGAGAACTCATGACACAACTCTGATGTAATTCAGCTGAACATTGACAGTCACGAAAAGCTTAAGTGACACTTAACCCCATACCAAGAACCAACACCGGAACTAACGAATACAAACAAATGCCACACATGCGTGGCGCAACCTCACCAGCGCGAGATCAAAGTTGGCATTCCAGGGCTAGAATTCTATGGCTAGACTGAAGATAAAAGCCATACAGCAAACTCACCTGAGCTACCCTAAAATTGTCACCATAATACTGAAACACAATTTCCCTTATACATGTAATGGTTGTAGGATCATCATCTTCATCTTCAATTTCCAGGTACAATTTCCACTTGTGATCCTGAAACATGATTGTGTAAAACCTCAGCAGTTCAGTTTGACCACTGTTTCATGAAACTCTTCAAAACACCAAATATTACTGCAAAACAGGTGTAACACCTGAACAGCTCAGCTTGCACACTCTCATTCGGAATTATTCAAAACAGCACTAATAATTGTGCGGCTAAGCCACAATAAATTTAAAAATAAAAAATGTCAACATGCATGTAGTTCTTTCATTTTGCAGGATGCAAATTAAAAGTGAATACTTCCTAAATCGTCAATTCAAGTCTTAACATCTTGTGTTTATAATCACGTGACCAACATTTTATATTTTGAACACAAACTACTAAATGGCTGAACTTGTAAACTAAGGCAAAATTATTATTTTTATTGCCAATATGCAGGGAATGGCAATTCATATTTAGATCTACCCTCAAACAACAGACATATCAACTATAAAAATCCCCAAATCTTCAATTTTGGTGACCATTATTTTCATTGCTCAAGGGAAATTTAAAAGTCTGTAAAATATTTTTTTGTAAATAATACAAGTCAGGGATTTTTCGATAATAAGCCCTAGGGTGTCTTATCGGAAAATAGCAAATTTTGTATCTTTTCTAGTACCCTGAAAGTAATTTCTTCAGCTGTTTATTCAGACAAAAATTTCAGTTTGATGCAGGTAAATTTTCCATAAAAATTAGTTTGCATGAAACTTGCTCTTCACACAACAGGTCATTTTAACTCACTTTTACTGAATGAACACTGATACAAACATTAGCCAAAACAATTGAAAGCTATCTGTAATGAACTTTAACCTATCTAATGAACTTTAACCTATTCCCATACTCCCACATATACTCATCAAGGCCAAACCACAATCACCATATTTAACAGTAAAATTTCACCAATATCAGACAAAAGTAATTAACATTGTCGTGAAGGCCAATAATTTTTCAAAATCTTGTCTGGAGGTACAGCACACATCACGAATTTTTGGCCGACCGGTCGGAAATTGGTCGACGACCGGCCGTCGACCGGTCGTCTAGCCGACCAGCAGCCGACCAACAACGGTCAGCTAGGAGCCGTCTACTGAGTCGCCTCTGTGGTCAGCACTTGGGTCGGCTAAGTGGTCGCCTAGCGTAGACGACCAATTCGGATTAAGCGTGTCCTTGGTCGGCAATTACCATTTTATGACTTAACGGGTGAACTTTGGCCAAACAAACATTTTACTGTTCGCTGTTCGTTCACCACTGGCAATTCAGGTCTTGACATCGGTTTATAAACTTTTGTTCAACTATTGAAAGGAAATAAAATCGAATCAACCTACAAATATGAAGTGCGTGACATTACACCAGCCTAAAACTTTATGTTGAATTAATGACCATTTTTTGCAACGCTGGTAAATAATTTAGTTTACTCTAGGAAGATTTTATTCGGTCAGTTTTTACCCACAATGGTGCAAATTTGTATATTTAATTTAGTAAACAGCTTCGCACCAAGGCTACAGCCTTCCGAGCCCTTTCGCGTAAGAACACAATACTTGGCGTTTCGCGTATATTCCAAGGGGTAAAACTTTGAAAATAATATTTTCGGGGTAACCTGGTACATGTAATCCTAAAAAAAGTAGTCTGTGTTTTCATGTAGAGCGTAAAATGATTAACCCATTGATTCAAAAAGAACACTCTCGCAAACGAAAACGCACACAATTTTCAGCTATATTACACTGGTTAAAAAACAACTTCTATAAGTTTATTGCATCGGATTCTAGTGATCACAGGGCAAGTCAAAACTCTTAAAGGGGCGCAATTTCAAACCTTTGGCATGAATCAGTGATATAAAAATGGAAATACATGTAGACCGACTTTAGTTCATCAGCAATCTAGACACAACAGTTACAGACACTCACTGCGTTTGTTAACGTCTTGTGGCAATGATAAAAATAATTTTTTCTACTATGATTGATAACAAGTTTTACTCTGATGAGGTATGATGCAATATGCACGTCTGATATGCAGAGTCAGCAGTTGCAAAAATATTTACTGGGTTTAATGAATCCGTTTGTTATGAACCACTGCAAAAGTATAATTACTAATTGTACATTCGAAGCACGCCTCATTAGAATAAAAACATACACATGCTTGATGATCCTGGGAGTACCTCTTTTACAGGCATGAATGAAGATATATAGTTGTTAAGCCATAGAGGATAATAAAGCTTAGATAATATCACACTGAGCCTTGTACACCAGGCATATACAAAGGATACAGTATTTCAAAAGAAGCCTCAACTACTCATTTTTCATAGTCAAAACTACTCATTTTTCATAGTATTACTAAATCACGAACACCTAGATTTATATTAGAAGTTACATAGTACGATGCTACACAACCTGCTCTCCCCCCATTTATGGGAGGCCTAATTTGAAACATTTAACGACATATCTTTTCTATGCATGATTAAAACCAAGCAAAACATGCAAACTCTCCAGGACCAAAAATAAATATCTCAAAACCAGACATTTTACTTAAGCAGGAATTAAAACAATCCAATACATTGAGATTGTTTTCACACAGAAGACCAAAGAGCAAATAAAGACCAAATTCACCACGTCAAGACTGAAAATTTATCACATCAGCACCTATAATTTATCAAGTGAGGACCAAAAATTCTTCACTTCAGGATCAAAATAAAATACGACCGAACTGAAAATTTAATAAGTCAGGTTCAAAAACTTACCATGTCAGTAACTTTCACGCCAGAACACCACGTCACCATCCCCAAGCATTGATCTTTCAAAGTGATACTGTCCGTACTATACTAAACAAGGGCTATATATTCAACCTCTCGCCGACAACAGATATATTATCTTCGAAATGCGGTTGAATTTCTTTCGTCTAATCCACGTTTTACAATAGATGCCAATGTATAGGTACACACTGGATTGTCATCATTGCATAATGGGTGATCACGTAGTCTCCGGGCATGAAAACAATTCTCTCCGGGCGTGATAAGTTTTCTAACGCAATAAATCCTGGTTGCCAATTGTTTTTGATTCTACAGAGATTTCAATTCCTGAATAGAAAATGTGTGTTCTGGATTTTTCCGCTTCAGCTTTCCATTCAGGTAACTAGTGCACAGCACAGTGTTTTTACTATCCCGTGCGGCTCCACTGCAACGAATCACTTCTGGTACAATCTTTCGTAAACGACGTTCGTATTTTGCACATTTCTTCGGGGTAACAGTTTTCCAAGAGCTATATATTCATTGGACAAGTTTCTGTTTGGTAATCGGTTTTATTTTCTGTCTCAGGTAGTCCTTGAGCTCATGCTCTGAATGTTTTGAAAACGCAACTCTTTATTTACGCAGATACGTTTTCCTGCCCGTGGGCACCGACTCGCTGAATTCACCAACCAAACATTTATTTTTGAAAATGCACTCAAAAGTGTAGTTAAAACACCGTGTTGATCATAGTCGTCAGTGCAGAAAAGCGAAATGAACAAATTTGTACACACTGCTCAAAGCACTTTTGTGGACATACGGAAACGCCAACGTCTCTGTCTTACAACTCTGCGTGTGCTTGGCATTTCTGATCAAAGCGCTCTCATGCTGGAAACTTTATTAAGACTGAGCACCGTTTCAAAAAATTGTATTTTTTCTTACAGCTGAGCACAGAATTATTATGCGATTTTAGGACTGAAACGGAACCAAATCTCGAGTGGTGACTCATTAGAATGTGCAAAATTCGGGGAGGGGGGTGGCTGGCAATACAAGCATGATTTTTTTATTTTCGCGCCAAACATGTAGTTACCACTTCTCATTCAGCGTCACTTACTACCTGAGGTGGCCAGATCATACATGTACGCTATCAAGATCACCAGACGCTTTGCTTCTCAAAAGTGCACCTTTGTGTATTTTCTATCATTTTTTGCCATCGCAATCGCTTTACCAAAGTTTCACGCACATATGCCGCGTAGAAACAAATACCTCTTCACCACGTATTCACATCTTGCCGTTCACAATTGTTTTATTTTGCATAATTTGTCAATATGTTGTTGACAGAAAATATTTATTTTTGGAACAACGTGAACGACCAACTGATAGGGGACTACGTGTATACATGTAACTGCTAGCCCAGATTTTAACGTCACCGATACACTGAAAACGGAATGCGCAAGGCTACTTTGCTGTAGCCTCAACAGTGGTGATGTCACCGTCTTAGTTCGTGGAAATCGTAACCATAATATGATTTCGAAGTTAGAGCCATCGAAGTCCGTGGGTTTAGGGCATACTGGACCGTGAATTTCGCGTCTGTACTGCAAGGGTCAATACTATGAAAATAAAATCCCTGGAGTGAGAGCTTTTCGCGGTGTAAGAACTCACTCACTAATCCATCATCATGGGCGCGTGACAGGAGACCGGTGACTAACTTAAAAAAACGCAAAAAGATGCAGTTTGGCGTTACACAAACAACTTGAAATCAACTGCGGGCGAAGACTGCTAAAATAGCTGCGTTTACAAAATGACTACAGCGTTGTATTGACCGGGAAGCAACCGATCTAATACATCTTGTTAACGTCACGAGTCAAATTAAAGATCAAATGTAAAGAAAACTTTCACGTTTTTCATCCAAAACTTGTTGCATTGTCCATAATCCAATGTTTACTATTACCGCTTGCCTTCAACCTTCGAATTAGTGGTATTACACAACCGACGTGAACTCATGTAACCGAGACAGTAAAACTAGGTTAATTTATTTGACCCTGTGCTAAGACGAATATGCATCGACACGCAAAGTGGTATCAGCCTGACAACCTATTACGCAACTGCTACTCTAGCCTAAAGATAGCAGCCGACCAGCTGGTCGGCTGATGGCCGGTCGGCTGAAGGGTCGGCTGAAGGGTCGGCTGGGGAGTCGCCTTATGAGTCGGCACTGCGGGCGTCTGCCGGTCGGCTAATTTTTAGCCGACCGGTCGGCAAATTAGCCGACCGGTCGACGGCTAGTCGTCCACCAATTTCCGACCGGGCGGCCAAAAATTCGTGATGTGTGCTGTAGCTACAATACATACTTCGAAAATCGTAAATCAAGAAGACTTTGTTGACACATTTCTGTAGGCAAAAATATAAAGATTACAATTTTGTTAGTGCGCCAAATTAGATGACATCTTAAATTCATTTGATGAGATTTTTCAGTGCTACGGAGAGCCAACCTACCTTGTCAGAAGGACCAACTCTCATGTGGCAACCCAAAATGAGAGTGATGTCGATGGTTTTGTACACTGGAAGGACTGACTTCTTCTTGAATACAGATGGTACCTGTATTTAGTTAATAAAAATAAGTGATAAATATGACTGCGAGGGAAAAACAGATCATCTACTGTAGTTTCAACTTTTACAATTGCAATGCTTTCTTGTTGTATTCACAGCATTTGTTAATTGTCACTAGGTAAACCAAACATGAAAAAAAGATTAATTGTGGTTTAAAGAAACTTATGGGTAGCGTAACACATAAAAACTGCACGAGATTACTAAGAAGCAGGTTCATGACTACCAAATGTTTTGGTTCATACAACCGTCTAGGTGAAAAATTAATAGAAACAAACCTTAACAAGAGGCGGGAAGTTCTGCAGAGTGTGGTTATGAGCCTTCAATAATTCAATTTCAGTCTACAACACAAAACATCATTTCATGTAAAGCAGTAAGTATGCATAGCAATGGTATCTGCTACACTATCCCTAAGAATTCAAGACATTCATTAGAACAATTTATTTTAAGTATGTAACACAAAATATTAAATGACTGATGTTTTATACAAATAATAAATGCACAGTACTTAAAAAGCTGTGTTTTGTCAAACAAAAAACTTTTGAGGTTTTAGACGACTGTGAAATAGTCCCAGCTTGTTCCTTTCTTAGATGAGAAGTGACTTCTGAGTTTGCAAAGAACTGACAATTTGTTATTCGTTGAGCACATAAAATGTGACAACCTAACTTGCAGAGCCTAGTCTCAAGCAATAACGAACTCTCAGTTCTCTTGAAGGCCTAAAATTATCTCCAATTAGTTAAAGAACGATTAAATACCACTTTCATACTGATAAGAGATCTACAGCAAAAACATGGATTTTGGTTTATAGCAGCTTCAAAACGTCATTTTGTTCAAAAACATTGCCAGATTCAGCTCACTAAGACTATACACAATTGAATCAGTGTTACACAAAACAACCAGAGAACTTAGGTAATTTTTAGAACCTTTTCCTTGGAAACATTAGAGCCGAGAAGACATTGGTTTGAAACTTACCATCACATCGACACTCCAAAGAGACCTTTGAGAAACGTCTTTTGGATCATTTTGAGTACTGAGCATCGTGTAATTGTGTGACAAAATTGACTTTTGAAATTATTATGAATCACGTCACACACTACATAATTAAGAGTTAAATCAAACAAGTTTACTTGTCTCTTCGCAAAGTAATGAGATCAAGAACTAAAAATAAAAATGAGGTTGAAAAATCCCTCAAACTGCTGTTCCAACATACACACAGGTCCATGCGATGTCCCACAGAGCTGATACCCATGGAGTGCAGGTCAAACTCATTCAACTGTAACAGGCGTTTTCCAGTGATGTTATTAGCCAGGAATAAGTCAGCATACTGACCCAGATCAGCAGTGTGAGCTGTCGAAGCAAGCTGTTGCACATATTCAAACTGTAAGCACAATCAAGACAAATATAGTTAAAGCAGCATCTCTAGGCAAAATACTGTCAGAACACCGACAGTGAATAAGGAAAACGAGGTTACATTTCAAAAGTGCTCTCAATCCATAGTATGCACAGACAACTTAACTAGAACAAAAATCGTCTGACAGATAAACATGCCACATCAACTGTGAACTAATCTTTGGCAGCATAGAGAGCTTCAAAGTCTACACGTTCGTGCCCCTAAACACAGGTAAACAATCAGTTGACCCAAATAAAGCAAGACTACACCCCTTACAACCCTAGACCCCTTCAAGACTACACCCCTTAAAACCCTAGACCCCTTCAAGACTACACCCCTTACAACCCTAGACCCAAGACTACAGCCACCTACCACATCCACCTCTCTCCATGTGTTCACGTTGTACAGATCAAGCTGCTGCAATTGCAAAAATACCATCTCTAAATACTGAGAAACGATATGAGCAAGGGCAAATGCTGTAACGCGAGACGCTTGCAACATGAAGCTTTAGCTTGCCAAATGATAACCCTTCATTTTCTCATTAGGTAACTCAACACTTCAGCATTGCTGTGCAATCACTTAAGTGCAGGCCATTTTGCAAGTCCACGCCGTTAGTAAGGCCATTTGCCATTGATTAGAGTAATTATGTATGGATTTGTTTGATCTTACATTCATCGTTTAACACTGACAGTTTATTGGTGAACATACACAATTTAACATGGTGGTAATTATCAGTTGGTCAATGCATACTGCTAACAGCCAAAACAGTGAACTAGACTATTGCACAAGACACCTCACCACTACTTTGAACTGTTGTTCCAAGCTTTTCTCACGTTCCCGTAGCCTCAGTTCACGCTCCACCAGCTGTTTCTCTTTGGCACTCAGATTTCTCTCAACTTTCTTCAGTCTATCCAAGGTTGAGTCTATCTCTCGCCTACAAGCACACCAAATCATTACCACTTAACAATTTAATTCTCTACGTGATTTAATAAATACAGCTCTCTTTGTGTTTCGATTTTATGGAAATACTTCTGACCTTGACCCAGTTGAAAATCATTGGATTGTCTGATATTATTACCCTGTGTTTTAAAGAATCTCAGATAAATACAGTTTGAATACAAAGTCAATTTATTGCAGCATTCAGTTCCTACACATAAGTAAACAATAGTTTGTGATAATTATAAAGTGTCAGTAAGTTGTTGAAATCAAGGTTAACGTCTCTGTGACAGAAATGTCGGTAAACAGTAAGATATTGAGGGAGACTAATTGCAGTTTAGGCAGTTGACAGTGTGTGAGCAGGACAGCTTTACACAAATAAGGCATATACATTGAGTTGGGAAAGGCATATACATTGAGTTGGGAAAGGCATATACATTGAGTTGGGAAAGGCATATACATTGAGTTGGGAAAGGCATATACATTGAGTTGGGAAAGGCATATACATTGAGTTGGGAAAGGCATATACATTGAGTTAGGATAATTATATAAAACATTTCAAAGCTCTATTTACATATCAGTAGACAGACCTTAAGTTGAAAACAATGCGGTAAAAGGCGTGATAAAGAATAAAAGCTATACAAGAACATCAAATGGAATTAGTAACAAAATTAACAATCCCCCTGCCGTGCAAATAATGTTTAAAGTAACAGCAAACAAGCACAATAACTAGAACACATGACATGAGTTGTGGGTGACATCAGCATAAACACTGTACCTCCACTCTTGTCTGTGTTCAAGGAAAGACTTGGTGATGGATGCCAGGGAATCTACGACAGGAAAAGGTGAGACAATCATTAGTATTACCTCCACCACGCACCTGTACATTCTCTAATGAAATAGTAAGGCCATAGAAAAAGGAAATACAGACTAAACTTGCACACCACTGTGCATATGAACCTATTAGGCCTATGTATACCAGATATGTGTATATTATGTCCGTGAATACTACACATGGGCGTATTAGGCTCAAGGAACCTGGTATATGAGGCTGCAATTATATCTGGAATTGGGCATCTGTGGCTATGTGACAAACATGAAAAAAGCAAATTTTTATCTTTGGAGTGAAATCTAACGTATTTTTTACAGAATGATAACCAGAAAGACAGAAAACGTGCACATACAAGGGATGGAACCCAGTGAACCACGTGCTGGTGCAAAATTCTTGAATGTTTGTTACAATCATTAAAATTGTTATTGGTGGTGGTGGTGGTAAAATTTATAGTGCCATTCATAATTTTTTGCTTGTTATCGAGAACCTTATGAAGATTTTGTGGGAGGCAATGCGGATTACTCCAAGAACGATTAACCTGATAGACCAGTCAGAAAACTTCACCATTAGTTCAAAGTTAGCTTCTGGAATCAGCAAACAAAGTGATCAGAAATACATAACATTTCTAAATAACATTTATTCCAAAATAGTTCTTCTTTAATTAGTAATTCTTTACAATATTTCAGGATAGCGTAATTTGACTTTTTGTTTACTTGGATGTATGACCCAGTAATATCTGAATGTTGTTCGAATAAAGTTCCATAACCATCCCAGCGAACAAGTTTTAAATAACCATTGCGCATATTTTGCAAGTTTCTGATCAAGATATTACATGTTTAATAACTGTTAGTGTTTACGAAGACAAGTTTGTCCTTTGACAAAAAATTCTGTTTCAGCAGGAGCAGCAGGAGCAGCAGCAGCAGGAGCAGTAGCAGTAGCAGCAGCAGCAGCAGCAGTAGTAATACACTTTATTCACTTTAAGTCAAAAAACAAAAAATACAGTTGATAGATTTACGCTTATGGAGACTCCGTGAAGGACCCGAGAGGTCCGCTGACCACGGAGTATGCTGCATAAGTTAACATTATGTGATAGCAAGTGTTTATAACAGAAAGGTATGCTGGGCACATATTTCCTGTAAAGCTCAGTCAACACACTGCCGCCCAATGGTTATTTCAATAACTCAGTGTGTTTAGAAATTTCAAGCCAAAGACATGTTACATAAAGAGACCGCAAGGTGAAAATTTGAAAAATCTCACCGAAATGGAACTATAAAAGATTTATGTGAGGGTTTTCTTTGTACACATTGAACTACAAGATTTATGAGTGCATGTTCTTTGCAACTGTGAAACCTATCTGTTTATTACATTTGGCAGTTAATATCCTTTATGAGATAAGTGGTACACTGCAAACATTTGAATGCCTTTTCATTCAAGCAAGGCTTTAAAAGGATTAATTATATATCACATATTTCATGAAGCGAAAACTTTAAGTTAATCACAACCGTCTAGATATAAACTGTTGGTTGTGACAATTAATAACAAATCACTTGCTTTTCTACAGAGGTATGCTCACCATCGTGCAACATCTCATCCAGACAGTTGAGTACCCTCCGGAAGGAAGGTCGCTCTCTGGGCTCATCCAGCCAACATTGCTGCATCAGATGGGCAAAGCTGGGAGGACATGACTTGGGGATGGTCAGCCTCTGTAACAGACAGGTCAGAGGTCAGTCATGACCAGTCTCAGAGACAGATATCCCAAAGGTTAGACTGAATAAGATTGATAGACAGCCAAAGGTCACAGGTCAGACTGGATTACACTAACAGATGGCCACTTAGTAGTTCTAAATGTAATGTTTTTTCTTAGTACCTTAGTTTCATGGCCTACAACCTTCCATTTCACAAGTCCCACGAAGGCAGCAGTTTCGTACATAATTTCATGCAATTACAAGGAACTCTATCACAAACAACACTTTCCAAATGCAGCTCTGTGCTTTGTCTCAAATCAATCACTACAACCAAGGTATCACACATGCAGGTGATCTCAAGTACATATCTCTGAACCAGATAAGAGACTAAACTGTCACTTTAAAGTAAGCTGTGTTCCATTCAGTCCTATCAGCTGCTACATACCTCTCCATTCTCAACCACTAGCCAAGCCACTTGGAACCCTTCAATACCCTTGAAGGGTACCTCATGAGTTAGTAACTCCCAGAGTACAACACCGTATGACCAGGTGTCACACTGCTCAGACACAGGTAAACTCTGGATTACCTGCAAATGTGCAAAATTGGTTGACAAATATCTGCTCTAACACCTGACTTGATAAGAACAGGCAGTGAGGTCACAGATATTTCAACAGAGTGTTACAGACGAGTTTAAAAATTCAATAACTAACTCGTGGTCTAAAATCGCAGGAAACTGGTATTGTGAGTTAGATATTCATGTTTGACCAGCAAGATACAAGAGATACTCAAAACTTGTTTCCAAGATGACGAATAAACGTAGAGAAAAAACATGGCATAAAAATGGCGATACATCTAATTTTTGTGATATAAAAAATACTAACTTTAACTGTTTGGACAGAGAAAAGTATCATAAATGGCAATGTTGCAAAACAAATTACAGCTGAGACGTAGATTTTAGTTGAGAGTTGAAAATTAATCACATCCAAGACTTGTGCCTTACATTTTATAAAATAAAAATAACCAAACCTCAGGAGCCATCCAAGGGAAAGTACCAGCTAGAGACATCTTGGTAGTGCCACCAACAAACCGTGAGGCACCAAAATCACAGATCTACAAAAATCATTGACAGGCACAATCACCAGTAATCATGACAGCACAGATTAAGGAGATTATTTTTTAGTCTAATTTACAAATATGTGGCTATATATATTGTGTGTACACGTGTGTGTGAATAAGTAAACCTAGATGATATGAACATCAGAAATGTCTACGAGAGAACATTAACATATAACAAAATTTTAAAAAATAGTGCTTCAAAGGGCAGATACACTAATCAGACTGCAGTCACGGATTCATCTCGAGCCATTAGTGACATACTGCTCACAGTCAGCAAGTGGTAATCAATGTCTCTCACCTTGCACACCCAGTCAGACGAGATCACCACATTCTTGGACTTCAAATCACGATGGATGATCTTCACAGGTGCCTCTGTATGCAAGTAATTCATGCCTATCGTGCGTAATGCAAAGAACAAACATAAGGTAATGATTAGCAATCCTTCACTTGAAATAATTTAATTATGAAAACAGACTGCTACATCAGACAACTGTTGATCAGACGTCGACCAAAACAGCAATTAATGCCAGACAAGACTCCAACGTGTGACCATAGTTACAGCAGTGTCCCTTTCTGACATTTCGAGCATCATTCGTGAGATAATACAATTGGAGATTTGTCTCCATAGAAATGAAATAAGACCATAAAGTGCTTAAAACCATAATTTTCTTCGTTTTGACAATGTGAATACATTGCCACCATCATTAAAAACTTCCTCTATAGCAATGCTTTGCATATCATACCATCATTAAAAACTTCCTCTATAGCAATGCTTTGCATATCACCCATCATTAAAAACTTCCTCTATAGCAATGCTTTGCATATCATACCATCATTAAAAACTTCCTCTATAGCAATGCTTTGCATATCATACCATCATTAAAAACTTCCTCTATAGCAATGCTTTGCATATCACATCATCATTAAAAACTTCCTCTATAGCAATGCTTTGCATATCACATCATCATTAAAAACTTCCTCTATAGCAATGCTTTGCATATCATACCATCATTAAAAACTTCCTCTATAGCAATGCTTTGCATATCACAACTGTGAATTTAATATCCCAAAAACGAGTAAATAAAATAAAATAAAAGTAACTTCTATTGAAACATTCTTAGCTCCACTGACGTGAGCTTAATGTATGAACGTACACAGCATAAGTGTGTCATGTCCATTAACAAGCAAGTTTCTTGTACAAACTTGGGTCACATCCAAGCTTCTCTAGTGTCCCACAGGAAAGTGGAAAGACCAAAAGCTTGGTCAAACACTAATTGTCAAAACTGCCACAAATTCAACACCTCACCATTTTTTATTATACCATAAACCACTGGAAAATGAGCAACGAGCAGCAAAATCTGAGGATTTTTTACAGTAAACCCAGCGGAGGATGACTAAAGAACACTCTGTGATTGGTTACAATAGTTTAATGTAGAATATTTAGATAAATGCTTTAACTCGAAATCAGATAATTCACATCTTGTCAAAGAGTGTTTGCGAGTATTATAAGTTGACAGCTGATTGACTGCTGGGTTTTGTTTTTTGGGGTTTTTGATATAAAATTTGTGATTTTAAGCACTTTAATGCAAACAAAAATTTAAGGCCTTCATGTGGAAATAACCTCCGAACAAAGACATAAAGTAACTGATCACATCATATGAATATATATTGTGAAAACAGTTAACCCATACAGGTATACGCCAATGCCATATTTTCAGAAAATCTTCTTTAGGAGTATATTCGGATGGCATATAATCATGGAAATCTCCAGTGTCTGTCTTGTACACCTCACAGTGTGCTTTAAACTACATTACATATACTCACCCAAAGCCACGTCCCTTGCCCACTGTAGAATGTGGCTGAAGTCTAACTCATTCTGGGGGTTTCTCAACAGAGCATATAGTGAACCGTTTTCAGCATACTCTACAAATAGCATTGCCATAATTCAGATCAAATAATGTGGCCTCACTTAAATGTACTAAGCAACAAGGGGGGGTTTTCACTTACTTAGCAAACAATATGGCCAACAACTGAACTTTCATTTTGCAAAATTTCTCAACAAAAATAAAGTACAGAAATTTTCAGTTCCTTAGTAACATGCCTTTTATTGCAAAGACGTCATAAGAACAACATTTGGTTTCCTTGGTTGATAGTCTTTGAAAAAAAATGGTAATGATAGCAATTAATTGTGTGTGAAATATGTGAAGAATGACCATTACGCTATGCCTGGTACTTCTCAAACACAGATATCACTTCCAATTTAACAAAAGTCGCATTGACACAGTCAAGTGAACTAATTGAAAAGTTAGCACAGATGACAGAAAGGGAGTGATTAGCATCAAGTGTAACCAATGAAACCTTGCAATAACCTAGCATAGCATACAGGTGTAATCGCATACAGGTGTAATCGCATACAGGTGTAATCGCATACAGGTGTAATCAAGAAAAGCATGCATACAACTGTGCATAGCATAAGAGTGTCACCAAAAAAAAGCTGCAAACAAGTTTGCATTCACCTGTGACAAGACAGAAGTTGGGCTTTTCAATAACTGCGCCAAAGAACTGAATGATGTTCCGATGACTGATGACATTAAGTACTTCGGCCTGAAACAATATTGTGTAATAAGAAATACACTTATGAGTTAGCAGTTCACAAAAATACCGGTGCCTCAAAGCATGGCAGCAGATATGAGCCAGACGTCACACCACTGACATGGTGGCAGAGTCAGGCAGACATTTAAATTTCAAAGGTGGAAACAGACCAGGGCCCGGTCTCCAATCTTTTTACTCGAAATGGAACTCGAAATTAGGTTTGGCATTTTCTACTCTACTTTTGGGCGAACTCAAGATAAGTGTCTATTATTCTATGCTCGAGTACACAATAACTGACGTAGATAATTTATTGCCCTTAGTTCACAGTTTGTAAACCCAATATTAATTTAAAGCAATAAGTTCGAGTTTGAACTCGAAATTTCGAGTTTTTACTCGAGTTTGTAGCACGAATATAAGAGACTTCAAGGGCAAACTTGAACTAAAAACTCCTATGCATAAACTATAATGTATTCGAGCACAGTCTAATAAGTTCGCACAAAAGGAGCAAAGAAATTGCCAAAAACAGTAATGTTTCGAGTTCGTTTCGAGTAAAAAGATTAGAGACCGGGCCCAGGTGAACTTATGAAACATAGTGGTCAATCTGGCCCTGTTTACAGCAATGTACCCAACGCCATGCTACAAAATGACCACACATCATGATCTGATATGAGACAGTGCTCACTCATCATGTAGCATGAGGTGCAATATGAGATAGTGCTCACTCATCGTGTACCATGAAGTGCAATATGAAACAGTACTCACTCATCATGTAGCATGAAGTGCAATATGAGATAGTGCTCACTCATCGTGTACCATGAGGTGCAATATGAAACAGTACTCACTCATCATGTAGCATGAGGTGCAATATGAGATAGTGCTCACTCATCGTGTGCCATGAGGTGCAATATGAAACAGTACTCACTCATCATGTAGCATGAGGTGCAATATGAGACAGTGCTCACTCATCGTGTAGCATGAGGTGCAATATGAGAAAGTGCTCACTCATCGTGTAGCATGAGGTGCAATATGAGACAGTACTCACTCATCGTGTAGCATGAGGTGCAATATGAGACAGTGCTCACTCATCGTGTAGCATGAGGTGCAATATGAGACAGTGCTCACTCATCGTGTAGCATGAGGTGCAATATGAGACAGTGCTCACTCATCATGTAGCATGAGGTGCAATATGAGACAGTACTTACTCACTCATCGTGTAGCATGAGGTGCAATATGAGATAGTGCTCACTCATCGTGTAGCATGAGGTGCAATATGAGACAGTACTCACTCATCGTGTAGCATGAGGTGCAATATGAGACAGTGCTCACTCATCATGTAGCATGAGGTGCAATATGAGACAGTACTCACTCATCATGTAGCATGAGGTGCAATATGAGATAAGTGCTCACTCATCGTGTAGCATGAGGTGCAATATGAGACAGTACTTACTCACTCATCGTGTAGCATGAGGTGCAATATGAGATAGTGCTCACTCATCGTGTAGCATGAGGTGCAATATGAGACAGTACTCACTCATCGTGTACCATGAGGTGCAATATGAGACAGTGCTCACTCATCATGTAGCATGAGGTGCAATATGAGACAGTGCTCACTCATCATGTAGCACGAGGAGTGACCACAATGTTTAGTATTGTGCAGCGTTCAACATAACCAACTCAAAATGTAAGCTGACATTTTTGCCAGCATGATTCAAGTCACAACATGCGCTCTGGAAATTCCATCGTATGCGAGCTGAGATTTTACACTTTTACACTTTTCTCGATGACCCAAAAATCAATTTGGAACATAAAAATGGTGGGTAATTTTTGCAACATGGAATTCATGAATGCGAGCTGGATTTTGAAAATGCAACCTGGGATTTTGGCTGTGTCGCAAAATGCGACCTGGCAATTTTCAGTGTTGAGTATTGCTGTGATCATGCAACAGCGCGACAATTGACCATAGTACTCTGTATCATACTGCAAGGGTCCACATAAGTATGAAAATAAGTGGAAAATTGGCCTCACTCTCACCACTCATATGCGCGTTGAGCGGACATCCAGAGTTATGTTTTTTGACTGTCGTAAGAGAATGACTATAATTTAGGCATTGAAGCTAGGACTTCCTTCCGTGTCTTGAAAAAATAGTACAGGAAAGACATAAGACAGAAGATTCTAGAACTTACACAAACGACTGTAACCACTACCAGTGAAGTGTATCATGGGTGGTGAGGTACTACCGTCTCATATTGCATAGCAAAGGACTGTAACTAGCCAAGTGTACCGTGGTAGTGAGGTACTACCATCTCATATTGCATAGCAAAGGACTGTAACTAGCCAAGTGTACCGTGGTAGTGAGGTACTACCGTCTCATATTGCATAGCAAAGGACTGTAACTAGCCAAGTGTATCGTGGTAGTGAGGTACTACCGTCTCATATTGCGCAACAAAGGACTGAGACTAGCGAAGTTTATCATGGACTGAAGTGCGAGGTGCAGTCATGGAGAGAATAGTTGTTTCCAGAACTGGACAACAAGATCGTCGATCAAGGAACGTTGCGTCAAAGTCATAATACACATGATTGTTAAAAGCTCTAAATATTTACAATGAAACGCCTTATCTGCTGTTATTTCTCAACAAAATTTATCCCTACAGAGGGCACTAGTGTAGTTTCACACCGTTATTGTTAGTGTTCTAAACCAATAAGTGTGGATTGTTTTAAGTAGGGGTCGTTGATTCACAAATTCCAAAACTGGCTTTTGAACAAAACCCATATAGTCGGAGGGCCAGAATTTGTAGGGCCTCTAGAAAATGGTTTTTGTGAGTACTTTAGGGGGGCAATTTTATTTTGGTGTTTTTTAATTCATTTATTAGTGTTTTCAAAATCTAAAAAGTTCCCACATACAAAGTTGCACATTTTTTGAGAAATTTGAGTTTGAAGTTACCTAATAATCACCAAAGAGCTTAGTAAACTTATATTTGTAAACAACAGTTTTGGTGACTTTTTTGTAAAACAAGTAATATGGTCCCATCATTGTCATTGTATTGAACAATATTACACTCACATTACATGTAGATTAATTGTAAACAGTGAAATTTAAAAAATGTAAAGAGACACCTAGTGGCAAAAATGCAAACTAAGTCGGAATGTTACTAGGAAGTTACATGTATTCTGGCATTGTCTGGCAACAAAAATAACACAAAACACTTGAGACAGGGCAAAATTTGTGCCTCAATGACTAAAACATTGACTGATGGTGTAAAATACAGCTTGTTTGCATAATACACAAGAAATACGTTATAGTACAAAAACAATGTAGTTGAATGATCTCTGTGAATGTGCTCACAGACTGTATGAAAATAATAGATTATTCTGACAGCGTTTATCAAGCAGTATGAGACAAATACATGACAATGATCAAAGTATGTACTTTCTATGACTTAATCAACAAATAAAATTAACTTTTTAATACAAAAAATAAATAAAATTACGGGGTTGGAGGTCTATTTAGGCTTGACTTGTCAAAGAACTATCCAATGTTATGCAGTCAGTGTTGCTGATGTTACTACAGTTGTCACAGCTGCACATTTCTCTACAGTTTGACCCAGCATTGCAGCACAAACTCAGTTTCCCAGCACACATGTTCTTTTTGCACTTGCAGCGTTCATCGTTTAGTACTGTCAATGGAGATGCAGGCATTGTCATACATTTTAACTGCAAAGCTCCACCGCCAAGGAGCCAACTATGGTCGATTAGAGAGGGTACAGCACTGCACACTGGTGATTAGCTCGCAGGCAATGAAGGGTCAAACACTAAGTCCTTGTTTGGAGGCGGGCACTATTTGGGCAAACGTTTGATTCAAAATATGTTATAATGGGCTGTGTTAATTCGAGTCAGCAAGTGAATTATTGAACACTAGCCTCAATTCACTTTCGTATCTCTTAGTCGGGCACAAACTACAATAGTGAGTAGCTTCAACAATATTTCTTAAGATTGCCTGTCCAAATAACTTCATGCACACCAGCTTTCTGAAGAACAGCTTCAAAGTCTTGCTTAAGTTTGGAAAGGCAAATGACATCTTCATGTGTTAGAAGCTTTGATTCAATGAACTCCAAACAAAACTGTAGAAAAACTTCTATGAAAACTGCGGATTCGTCATTCTTCACAGTCGTCTTTCTATTTTTTATAGCATGATGATCTGTGGTACTTGGCTTCTAAGACACAAGGTCTTTATTTTTGAATTTCATTTGCGTATTCAGGGCTCTGGACTGAGCTGTTGCTTGCGATACAAATCCAACTGAAAAAAAACGAACTGTTAACACTAATTTAACATTCAACTATAAGTGAGTTGGCATGCAACTTTTTCAGATAGACTTATCAGGAACTGATCCACCACCAGCGTAATAAATTTACATGCCATCTGATCTGTCGCCTAAAAATGTTGATAGTCTAAAAATTAGATTAGTTGATGCAACTGAAAATAAATCAGCTGATATACCAGTGCAGTGATTGAAATTTAATTTTTTTAAATCAGATGCTCAAACCACAGTCAATCGATTTACACTTAAGGTAATCGACCTTTGACAAAATGGACAGTGGCTTCCATCGTCCTCAAATTACGACGGTGACAATGGCCACTTAGGCACTTTAATTTAATTATCATTGCAGCTACCTAAGTAATTAATGTTTACAAGAAATTGAGAAGAGGTTCCCCCTATCCCAGAACTACGGCAGGGGATGACGGCCACTTGGGCATGTGGTTTGCAACCATCTACTCTATTTAACCTTCTCAAAAATTTTTGACTTAAAGTGCTTTAAAATCACACCCACAGTATAACGCCATATGATTATCCCTGAGCGCAAACAGTATCGATGTGGCAACTGAACAATGGCGTGTTCGAAAAACAGGATTGCAGGAGTATTTGTTTAAACTGGGAAAAAATGAAAACATTAACGACTTCCTCAGAGGCATCTCTCTATGCGGTACTTCTAAACTTGTAGGAACATAATTTGCCGAAAAGTATCCGGCATATGGATAACCTATGGTATGACCACCATCTCTACTGGGTCAGCGGTATTGTCTAAGGCCTAGGTAGCCAATGAGATGAACAAGTTAAAAAAAACAACTGGTGATAATACTGAAACACACAAGGAAAATACCAAGATGTACCTTTCAAAAACACGTACCTGTTTTTGAAAGCTATACTTCTTTCTCCGTTTCTTGAAATATGGTCCACAATATACTTTTCCTGCTAACAAATGATGCAATCATGTTTCATAATGTTCCTACCTTGTTCAGGTTAATGGGGTGTTTCAGATTTTGGAAGTATTATTGATTTTCTTGGGAAATCTTGGATAACATCTGTATCACTTTCAGCAACTTCAGCTTTAGTACTTCTGCTGGTGCCTTGAAACGTTGCTATGGCGTTCTATGTCCTTTCAATTTTTTGGTCTGACACTTGGTCTTCTAGTCTACAGCACTCAGAGTATACTGATTGTATAGGCTATACCAGGACATCCAGCTGTTTTCTGCACAAACGTTTGTGATACCTCTTCTTCTTTTTTATCTACTGATCTACAGAGTTCCAACAATCCATCAGCTTTTGTCAGGAAGCTTTCCTAAGCTTCTTTAGGCTCTGACATCACAATTTTGTGTTGTTTGATAAACCTTGAATTATACAGGCATCACACTCCATGGGAGCAGCCATATTGAAGTAACTAAGCACAACAATACAATCTGGCTCTCTGATTGGTCAATTCAGTAGAAAAGCGCTACCAAGTGGCAGGAATGTGCATCATATTTTGTGCAACAAAAACACCTTTTTTCAAAAAAATGTGCAAGTGTAGACGTGGGAACTTTTTGGAATTTGATTTATAGGTATATTATCTAGCCACATAGAAAAAACTAGGTTGCACCCCCAAAGTACTCACAAGGATGAACGCTATGAGATCTGGCCCACCGACTAATACAGTCTATGATGACAGAGTAGTTTGCCAAAATGTACATATTTTAAATACATGGTGATAAAGCTAGAAAGCATACGACAATGGTTTGCTGCCACTATACCTCTTTATCCAAGGTGAGTAGCTTTTTTACAGCAACTATTTTATCCTGAGACTTCCACAGTACCCTGTAGACGCTACCGTATGCACCACCACCACAACGTTCATAGAACTCCAGGTCACCAAACTGGATCTCCAACAAACGAGCCATTGCTTGTCACATGATCTATAGTAGGCAATAAAATTTAATTTTTATAAGCGGTACACAATTACAGTCAAGCCTGCAATCTTAAGCTGTGTTCAGACCAACTAAACCTGGGTGTAACTGTTTTGTAATCATTACTGTTCACACTGACAATTAAAAGTGGCGTAACCCTAAGTCGTGGTTTTAGTCGTCAACGCTAAAGCTGGTTCTTAATGATTCACCCCAGTGCGTTAGCGTGCAATTATTTGCAAACAGATTTGACAGCAGCGCCACCTACAGCTAAAATTTTTAAAGCTGCCATGTTCCCACCAAGTTACAACTCGCTAATCACCCTCACACTCACAGAGGATTACAATCCCGCTACAGTTACAAGTTTTAGTACCAGTGATCAGACCGAGAGTTAGCTTTCAAAGTTATAACTGCTTTGAGGGCTAACAGCGTAATGGAGATAAGGTCTTAGGATAATGTCCACGTGGCACATTAAACAATCCACAAAACTACTTCAGACTGAAAAAGTATTATGCTTGATTAAGGACAAGCAGAGGGTCTTGAAAAGCATTGTTATTATAGTGGTCAGATTTTGCACAAAGTGTACTGCATCCTACAGAAGGATATACACTGTATGTGGTCAAGAAAGTTTTCAAGAGCAGGGACAAAATTATTTTTGTTTTGAGAAGGGTGCACGTATTGTGCAATTTCGGTGGTAAAAATTGGTTTAAAACACAGTTGTGTGGTCTGCTTGCAATTTTAAAGAGCCCTTAAACTCAAACTTTGTTTGTAGACCCTCGTTATAACTGAAGTATTTGTGATTTAATTGCAAATTTCTACCATTGAAGCACTTGGAATCATCTTTCAGGAATAACCATAATAGGTCCACCAAACTAAGCTACAGTAGAATTGGTAAATCCTTCTGGATATCTTGCTACATGAGAGGTATCCCCAGAAGCCAGCAACAATTTTGATTGATAAACTGAATATCATAAGTAAACCCAAAAAGCCTTACCTGTCTCACAAACTTTGTCTTTTTTAATGTTCCCAGGTTGGCCACATGCTAATAAACATCCTTTCTTTATGACAAAGTCTTGCCTTATTTAGTCACAGCTGATCTGCAAAATTTGCATAAAGAAGACAACACACTGCCAGTGAATTAGTAATCAATCTAATTGTCAATTACAGGTATTGGTCCTCAGCCATTTAGTAATCAGTCAAGATGGGGACCGTTTATATTGAATATCAGTTCACGGGCTGATTTAAATCAAGATACAACCTGGGCGTATTACTTCAAAGTGTATCAATACTATAATCACCACACAAACTGAGTGTTCACTACTGTACAGGTTAAAAGTTTATTGTTGAAAATTTACCTTTTGAACATACAATCAAAGGAATTGTCTTTTTCATACTCCTGCTTGACCACATTGTACAATTTCTAATATCAAGAACTACTTATTATATGAGATTGGTTTTGTTTGGATCCTGCACTCTCTTGGCACATCTCCACATCATGGAACACTTAAGGCTTACTAAACCCTTTCTACGCTGGTATCTATGTTTTCCTAATGTGTCAGATGACCAGTCTCTAGAGGGTTTATGCTTGTCCACAGGAATCTTCAGCCAGCCGCTCACATGATACTATAGTACATTATGGCAAACGGCTGGTGAGATAGACAGTGACCACCGTCTCTGGCTGGTTCAGTAGAGATGGTGTAACTTCATAGTCATAGGTGCTTCATATGCCACAAGCTTTTTGGCAAATAATGACTCACACTGACTAAATCATCAAAGTCAAGTTGTTATAAATACCTTTTACGCATAGATGGACACCGTAGGGGGTCATCATTTAATTCCTTCCCACTCAAACACTCCCGTTATCAAACTTTTTCTTCAAACAGCCCTAGTCGTTCAGTTCCCAAAATCCGTAACTCGCCATTGTTAACACTGTGCCCGGCAGGTGGCATGACGTATGTATCCTCTAGCGTGCACAGTGTGAAAATGGCGAGTTACCGGTTTTGAGATCTGAATGAGGGACTGCTCGAAGAAAAAGTTTGATAACGGGAATATTTGTTTGAGTTGGAAGGAATTAAATACATCGACGACCTCCTAAGGTGTCCATCTTTGTGCAAAAGGTATTTATAACAACGTGACTTTGATGTGTTAGTCAGTGCGAGTCATAATTCATCGAAAAGCTTCTGGTATGAAGCTCAGGAGCTCTTTCGTCTCAGCACGTCACTGTCTATAGTCCGATTACCTCTCGTCGTCAGTCTCCAAAGGTCGTCCGCCATCTTGTTTCGCGTGCAGCGCTGCCACGCGGGACTTAGCGTTCCAATTTGGAACGCTCGTCTGCACGTTAGGTACTAACCTCTCGGGAGAAACACGCGTGGAANTTGGAAGGAATTAAATACATCGACGACCTCCTAAGGTGTCCATCTTTGTGCAAAAGGTATTTATAACAACGTGACTTTGATGTGTTAGTCAGTGCGAGTCATAATTCATCGAAAAGCTTCTGGTATGAAGCTCAGGAGCTCTTTCGTCTCAGCACGTCACTGTCTATGTCTAAGTGAGAGTGTCTGTGTCTGTGTTTAATACTGATCTCAATAAAGGAGTACTTCAGGGAACTTCTTTGAACAGGGAAGCTCATGTCACCGAAAATTATATACCGTGACGTGACACCGACACTGTCTTCAGTCAACTTCAGGTCTTCAGGCCACTTCATGCACTTCTTGGCAACTGGTCCGATTACGACTGAGTCTACGCCTACGGGCCGAGAGAGCCACCGCCAAGAAGGGTAAAAGTACTCGAGCCAGATGACGTGATCCTGGGGTAACATTAACAATTACCGTTGAAGCCACTTAAGCCGCCTATTGACAATAAGCAAATCAAATGCGACTTCAAATGAAAGAATTTTGTCAGAATCCACGATTCACGCATGACAATTTCTCCGCCAGATGTAGCGGTGTTGAACGCTTACAGAGCTCCCTCTTGTGGCCACATTTTTGTTTTGTTGGAAACATGTGAGGGGTGTTTTCGTGGTGTTGATAACGTTTGGATTCATTGCGGTGCTGGTTTCCATGTGCGAACACATTACATCCGAACATGGCGTCTGATGATGTATTTAGAAAGTCGAGTGACAGGTGATGTGTAATCTAGAGCGTTAGGAGTTCGACGTTAGCGACACTAGCAGCAGGTTAGGCTTCAGAGTTTCAGACGTTTAGTAGTGCTGGTAGCTGGTAGTGAACAACAGTCTTCATTCAGCTAGCTGGCTGGCTATGGTAGTGAACTTGGAGTTACTCTTAATCCGGAGCTCGTATGTGCGTGTCCGGATGTATTCGTTAAGGTGAAACTGGTTGTTGAATTCGTGTAAATACTGGCCCCACGATCACCTATTTTCTCCTTTACCGGAATTTTATGTCACAAAATCGGAGGAACCCGATTGTTTTGTTGTGTGATAAGGTCGCCAATACAATTGAGGAAAAGCCAATTAAGGTTTGTTAAAATTTAAACAATTTTACTAACGTGTGATTTGCTGTAGTGGACTCTGTTCAGCTGTTTGTAAAGTAAATATTGAAACTTCGAATTGTTATTTTCAGGTTAGACTCTGCTGCAACTCAACTAAGAAAACGTTCTGTGTTTTAAATCTCCAAACTGCCATCATGTCTGAAGGAGATGCCACCATGTATGCGGCACAAGATATTGAGCAGCTCTTACGCTGTCCTGTCTGTCTAGATCGCCTTACCAACCCTCGGTTGTTACCATGCCAACATACTTTCTGCACAACACCATGTCTGGCTCGCTTAGCAGAGAATGTTGAGTTCATGAAGTGCCCGGAATGTCGAATGGAGAGCTTTATTCCACTTGATGGTGTGCTTGGATATCCCGTCAACAGAACCATCCAGAGCTTTCTTGATCTACAGACACAAGGAGGCGCTGTTGGTTGCTCATCCGAGGGTGGAGCCACTGTGGATAAATGTCAGATATGTGACCAGCAAGGTGACCTTGGACGATGTCGACACTGCAGCAAGTTCTTGTGTGGCGATTGCAAGAAGACCCATTGTGACCAAATGAAACATGACATTGGCAAATCCGTAAACCAGGTAGGCCAATTCTTAACAATAGCAAGAAGAACTCTATTTTTAACCCGTGGGCACACTTTTTACCCCTTCGGTATAATTAACTTATTTTTACGGGATTGCTGCAATTAAATATGAATTTTTTAACAGTGAGTTAAAACTGATATGTGGTGCACTAACAGTTCCCATTTCTTACCACATAATGACTTCCTTTTCTTTGGAAGAACAAAATTATTTATAGTACACCGTTTCACACTTTCTTGTGTGTTTCTTGGAAAGAAATAATATCAATAGTTGAGTTTAATCTAGTCTAATGTTCAAATAATAATCTAAGCTAACCTTTTCTGTCAGGTGCGAAGAACTTTGCCGAAAATTTCTGACTCCATACGCGATGTTGAGCAGAAGATAATTCACGTGAAGCAGTCCCATGATCAAGTGAAGTCAGAAATCACAACTGCTGTTGAACGTGCAATAAAAGAGCTGAGGGATCGCGAGAAATTGCTGCACAGTGAAGTCGACTCATTCGCCCTGGGCGAACTTCGTCATCTTCGACTGCATCAGGAGAACTTTGAAGTCGAGCTTGCCAGCATCTCCAGCTTCTGTGATTCAACAGAGGGCGCTATCACTAGGAATCAAGCAACGTCAGACAAGGATCTAGTGTTGCTCAACAAACAGTGCCGTGACCATTTGCAGAGTCTCCAAAACTTTGGGAGCTCTTGGCAGCTTGCGGAGTCGCGTAATATCCGCTTTTCATGTGACCCGCCTTCCTTACACTCTACAATCTTTAGGTTTGGCGAGTTAGACGCTGCTATGAGCAACTCCAGTACATCCCACAGTCCTTCACTGCAATCTAACATGTCTGTGCCAAGCAGGTCACCAACTTACAGAAGTGCCATGCGTCCAGGCTTGATTCATTATGCTACTCCTGTTTCCAGCAGTGAATCCGGGGTGTACAGGTCACCTGAAACCTTTATGGTTAGTTTTCCCAACTCGGGTGCAAGACGCAACCCTCTTCCTGTTAACAACACTGTCCCTACGCAGTCTGTAAGAACATCTAGGAGGGAGTTGACTTCGGGTGATGAAAATAGTGGTCAGGCATCTCATAGTAGCTTGGGTAGTTCTAGCGTTAATAACAACAACAACAGTGGTGATGGAATTGGTGGTGGACTACTGAATGTGCCTGCCTCAACTACTGGGCATATAGCAACCACCCCTCAACCAGTGGCAACAGGAACAAGAAATCGAACATTTGTGAGGGACCCCAATAGTTTGAATTCAGATGTCTCTCACCCAAGTGTTGCCCAAAATGGTGTCAGTTTTGATGTGGCACTCAACGAAACATTGGGTGACTTCAGCATTGACGATGAGCTAGCGAACTTGACCAATACAAACACTGTGACATTCCGATACAGTATGGGCGATAGTATAGTTCTTCAGCAAGCCTTGAACAACTACCACCAAAAAGGAAGGATAATAAAGAAGATGGGTTCAAGAGGTTCTGAAAACGGACGTTTCACCTGGCCGAGGGGTGTGGCTGTGTCTCCGGTGAATGACAGCATTGCTGTAGCCGACAGCAGCAATCACCGTGTGCAACTCTTTGACTGCCACTACCTGTTTATCAAGTCGTTTGGTTCGTACGGGCAAGGTCCCGGAGAGTTTGACTGTCTCGCGGGTATTGCGATTAATCATCTTGGCCAAATAATAGTCGCCGACCGCTACAACCACCGCATTCAGATCTTTGATCGTTATGGCGAATATATGTTACAGTTTGGGGAGGAAGGTGTGGGTGATGGCCAGCTAAGCTATCCGTGGGGAGTGTCCTGTGATGACATGGGCTTTATTTATGTGTGTGATAAGGACAATCATCGCGTACAGGTGTTTCAATTAGACGGCACATTCGTTAGGAAATTTGGCTCCTTAGGGAATCGAGATGGCCAGTTCGAGAATCCTCACTATCTGGCTGTAAGTAGTGATCGTAGGATTTTGGTCAGCGACAACAGTAACCATCGCATTCAGATTTTTGACATGTATGGCCGCCACCAATTGACTTTCGGTCACGTGGGAACTCGCAGCGGTCAACTGAAGTATCCGCGCGGCATCGCTGTTGACCATCAAGGTTTCATCATTGTGGCAGACAGCGGCAACAATAGGATCCAGGTGTTTCGCAGTGATGGCCGTTTCCACACGTCTTTTGGATGCTGGGGGAGTGGCGATGGACAGTTGAAGGGACTGGAGGGTATTGCGTTGACCAGTAACGGCACCATAGTGGTTAGCGATAGAGAAAATCACCGCCTTCAGGTGTTTTAAGTTCTTAGTAACACAGAACATTGCCTTTATTACCGAAGTGAATTGAATTTCAGCTTGATACTAGTGTAGCAACGATTCTGCGGTCGACTTGCCGCCAGCATCGTCGCTAAAGGGAAACATCGAAATCCATTTCAAGACAGTGAAATCTGTTTTGTGGTCTCTCCAAGAACATTTAATATTGACGTAATGAGAAGGAGTCCCCTCTGCAGCACGCATGTCTTCGTGTGGTAGTGCACTTCACTATTGGTTGTTAGGGAAACGGAACACCCGTGTTTTAGTCCAGTCTCGTTGCTTATAATATCACAGTGAACGACCTAGCCACTTCTTTTATACTGATATCACTCAAAATCGATTAAGAATCGAGCCTCGATTAAGAAAGGTTTCCAATTAATCGATTCTGAAAAATTTCCATTCTTCACTGCGTCATGGAGTGGAGCATTGATCGCGTTGTTACGGAGTGTTTCTCTCGTAAATAGGTCTAGTAGTATACCAGTTAGTGATATGATTTTTCCCTTTTTACCAACGAGAACATCGAAATCACCGGGAACGCACGCAGACTTTAGTGATTTTAGCCAACCCCCAAAATATTGAAATTAGAAAATGGCGCATATAGAGTATGCATTGCCTGTGGCTGGAGTTGGTAACGGACATGGAGTCTTATGACTATCAGGAATATTATGTCACCATTGTTATGGGATAAGTTGTACTTCGATTTTCGTGTTTAGTAGCTAAGCAACTGAAGGCGAAATGCGGCGTTGAATTAACTTACTTACAATTTGCATGTTATCACTGGCAAGAGTCGGACACCTCACTGCGTGACCAACCTTTGCATATGTCGTAATATGTAATTCTATCCATTCCGCATCTTTTCAGAGTTGACGCATCATATGTCACAAATCGTGTTGAGAGCATGGATTTTTATAGAGCGCGTTTACATGTCCTGAATTTAGAAAGTTTGTTTTTTGTCGAGAGGAATAAACCAAATAACAGCATTCTTGAATGTGAACTAATCGCTCCTCCAATACCTTGCTTCCCATTTAGTGTGTAAGTGCAGTCTGTACCGATTTGCTTGTATACAGTATATAGTAGTGTCTTTTAGTTTAGAACCAGCGGCGTCTTCTCTTTGCCAATGTGTCAGCGCAACTGGAGCCACAGAATGAGGGCATACAGTTTAATAACCAACATAATACACACAATGTGGATCTCCGTTTTCCTAGAGTGTGAAGTAGTATTCATTGTTCGAAAAATATTTTTGATAGGCCTATTAAAGGTTTTCAAAGTATTTTGTGTCACTTTGCGAGCTTTGTAAGCAGCGAACAGTTCAATGACTGCGCCATCATGATGAAAATGCAAGTTGCACTTGCAATAACTTGTCTTCTGTTTCAGTACATATACATCGGTACAACGGAAGACACCCTTCACTCTTCCAAGAACTCTCAGCTGATCGAATGACTGAAACGTACTCCTTAAGCAAGATTAAAAATAAAAGGTTCGTTCTACGTGAGCAAAGAACACTAAAAAGCGTTTCCCCTGAGCAAAGAACATTGAACCGTACAGAAATTATTGGCTGAAAAAAGCACTGTTTCACGGCCTAATACTTGCTATTAACAGCGTACCTTTCATTCTTCACTACAGCGAACCACTTCCTAAGCATTTCGGGCTCTCGAGGACATCGAAAAAAGGATATACCCGCTTTCTTAGCAGCTTCATAGTTCGGACAAGCAGAAACGATGCACTGCAATATACCGGCATTCACTCTGCAGACAAATCACTGACGTCGCTGCGCGTTTCTCAGCTTCCTCACGGGTTAACGCGACACCTCTCGGCAAGGCGGGGTCGACCGTAAGAGGAGATGTGGATGTAGACCGATTAAGACGGTAAAAAGACTAATTAAATCGGGTGACATTCTCCTTTAATGTGAATATCAGTTTCTGAAAATATATCGTTTTGCAAAATTTTTCTCCCAACCTTTATTCTAACTCGCCTGTGCCCTCAACTCCGAATAAGCACATGTACACAAACATGTACTGTTCCATTGGCCACTTGTTGCATAATGACACGACTTTACATGCACGCATGCTGTTTGTATGCTGATCGATTTCCAAGGATTTCTATTATTTTTTCTACTTAATGTTCAAGTGTTTCACACGAACACATATGCCTCAAATTTTTTGTTCGAATAATTCAAGTGGCGTCGGGTCGATGAATTGTTCGATCCATACTAAAAACTACGGTAATGCAGTGATGTAATGGCGTGCCGGAGAGCGGCTCCCTGTAATTGACAGCTGGTCGCCTTGTCGATTTGTAAACAACTGAAAAATAGGTACTATACAATTATAATGACGAAAAATGTTAATCACGCTGCTGCACAATACCATTTTCTAAACTTTTTACATTTCAGTAGCAGCTAATGGTGTAGTGGTTAAATTAGAGGTAAGGCTAGGCTCCGAAAGCCCACCATATCACCTTTAAAGGAGAATGCCACCCGATTTAATTAGTCTTTTTTGCCGTCTTAATCGGTCTATATCCACATCGCCTCGCATACGGTCGACCTTACCTTGCCAAGAGGTGTCGCGTTAACCTGTGAGGAAGATGAGAAACGACTCTAGCGACGTCAGTGGTTCATATACAGAGTGAATGCCGCTATGTTGCGGTGCATCGTTCCCGCTTGTCCGAACTAAGCAGCTGCAAGGAAAGCGGGTATATCGTTTTTCTTTTACTTCCTCGAGAGTTCAAAATGGCTAGGAAGTGGCTCATGGTGGTGAAGAATGAAATGTACGCTGTAAATAGCAAGTATGAGGCCGTGAAACATCTCCGTGTCTGTGGCCTGCAGACACGGACAGTGCCTGACAAATGCCGGCTATCAAATAACTCCATACGTTCCGTTGTCTGAGCTTGTTCACGGCACCTCTCTAGTATTTCTTCACCACTGTATTCCTGTTCGAATTGATAGCCTGTAAAACTTAACGATCCACCGGCGAGGTCGGGACTGATGAACACTAACTCGTCCCAAGTCGGGATTGCGAGTTGCCATGTTGGCGTTTATTACCGAGTGTTCCCCTGTTTCAAAATGAATTATTCTCATCCTAACCAATACTGTACTTATATAAAACTGAAACTAAGTCCGTCTCATTAGATGCAGTTTGTAATGCCCTAGCTTGGAGTGTTCGTGAGTGCAAATGATTTGAGAATCCAGCAATGAAAAAATCACTGCGTTACCGGCTTTACTAGGTGCAATAAAACTAATTGACGGGACACCGAGGCCGTGAGCTCATGCTAATTTAGTGTTTTCTGGCAGGAACTGCTGTGAAACAACTCGATTTCCATCACAGGGCCAGGTGTTAGGAGAATCTTTATTTATATTCATTACTCAAATAATGATTGTCAATAATGTACAACTTCTGCCCTGACGGTGCTGTGGCCAAAGCGGAACCTGAATTCGCAGCCCCCGTCGAGTAAGTAGATTTGCAGTTTCGTGGCTAATTCACCAACATAATCACGTGCACATTACTTTGGCTCACTAGTATACGTATTTTCTTGACTGGAAGTTAAGTTTCCACTGAACTTTGGCTGGTTTTGTGTTCTTGATGTTTGTTCAGTTTCCGGGCCACTGGCCGGGATAACGGCGGAGTCAATGCGGCCGGCCGCGACGGGCCAGGTGATCGGGCTCCGAACTCAAAAATCACAAGTCGAAACAACACAGATCTAGGTTCTCCTGCCTGTATCTCACGGAAACTACTTCGAAATTATCTCGGAACAGACCCCAAACTCCTCAGTGCTAGGAACCTTATTGGCCTGCCGAACTTTGTAGGCTACCGGGTGTGTCCAAATACGGTCGTTAGAGCGAAATGAAACAGCACGTTTTTATAAGAACTCGGTGTATTTTCAAGGGTTTTACATCGAAGTTTGATGATTTATTGGTGTTAAACGATGACTTCAAGCGATAACTGACACCAGTAACCCGTGTTGTGAACTGCTGAACAGACTGCGTGTGAAGCCCATGACGTCATTGGATACTTTCAACACCTCCGTCTGCCGTCAGGTGTCAGATAACGCAACCGTACATGTCGTTATGGAGTAGAACTACTCGATCTAAACTGATACCTTGGCTGCTGGAAAAAAAAATAAAACAGTAAGAGCGTAGGGAAATGGTGAGTTTATTAATTATCCCCCGTAATTAAAATTATACGGATGAAAAAAAGATTTAAATGTGTGCAGTTTTAGNCGTCGTCTGCTCCACTGTGCAATGAAGAAAATTTACTTCAATTTTAAAGAAAATGTTTGAATGACGATGAAAAAACAGAAGCTGCTGGTAAGATGTGAATTTTAATCCAAGCCTTAGTGAATCACTCAGAAACTCTCTTTGTCAAACCTTATCTTAAGACGATTTCCAAAGCAATCCCGTCATTATTGCCAACATGAAAAATGGATTTGGTCTATTGGGCATTTTCAAATACGACAAATTTGTTAAGAATTGATGGCACAAAATATAAAACGTGTCACAAGCATTACAAAAAGAAGTAGGTTTCGCGCGCAAACGCTGTGGACCATAAACAAGTAGGTCTTTTAATATGAAATCAGTGGTGAAGTCGTGGTGGTGTAGTGGTAACGCACGCGCGCTCTATCCGCCAGATTGTGAGTTCGAGTCTTTGGTACTTGCAGTTTTTCCTGTCTGATACGTTCTCCGTTTTTTTGCCTTTTTTTTCTTGGATAATATATCAGGAATCAACGAAAATGCTTGATTTTTAGAGGTAAAAACAGAAAAATTTCCTGGGCGGGAGGGGGGCAAACCCCCCTCCCGACCTCCCCCCATTCGGTGCTATGTGCATCTACAATCTTTCAGTTTGCGCAAATGCTTGCAGCCGGACAAAATGTTGGGCCCCCCCTTGTGATATCCTAGATCCGCCACTGGATACAAATTAGGTTTTTTGTGAGGCATGCTCCTTTAAGAACTGAACGTACAGTGCGCGTTTGCGATTGTTTAGTGGACTTTTGTCCCATTTTCTCCGACTTTTTGTCTCCGGGGGTGGACTTTTTCGCCCACTTCACCAAATGGTGGGTCGTTCGAGTCCCCCCTGGGGGCGCGCATGTTCAGTGGTTTTGTTTTCGATTCAGCCACAGGCCATAGCAGCACGTCTGGAGAATTTCAGTCGACTGGAAGCATTAGAAATTTTATCTTTGCAATGGCTTGTATGACCATTTAAGTAATACGTGGGTCACACGTATACACTGTTTTATGTAATCAATATTTTAAAACCTCGTTAGTATTTAAAATTTCAAATTTTATTCCATAAGGCCACCATCAATATGGCGGACCGCGGGTCACGCGCTGCATGGCTGGTGAGTGTAGTCGTCAAAACAAACGACACGTGACAACGTCTGTTCGTCCACATTTTTCTGTGTTGCTGGGATTGCTAGGTACTATCAGGAAGAGATAACCAGGAAGGGACAACTGCTTTAGCGCATTTTAACGTGTTTTCAAAAGTGATTTCAAAAGTAAATGTTAAAGTCGTCTGGAATCCAAGCATTGTGTTTGAAAGCTTAACTCTTTAGCTATAAAGTGACACCACTTTGGTCCGCCCAAAGACCGCATATTACTGGCACTGGGATGCTTTGAACGTGACATGCTTTACCCTTCCAGAAGATGCCTCTTCCCAGGCATGTACTCGGGCATGAGCCTCTTTTTTGAACCAACAGATGTCACTAATATATGCAAATGAGGCTCGCATCTCCTACGTCATATGACGTCATACAACGTCATACGACGCGAACTTCCAATTTCAACCCTCAGGTGCCTATAGTGAATGACTTGAAACGCAGTTCTCAGTACCTGATTGCGCAGATGTAAGAAAATTACGAACTCACACAAGTCAGTGTTCAAAGAACATTGAATGGTTTCACATGAAAATACATTTAATTGTATTTGGATACGCTTGCATGTGTGTAAGCGTGGACTTTTGTCATTTTGCTTAAATCCAGATTTAGAAGCAGGTGTTAGTCAAGAAATTAGCTGATCCCCCCACGGTGGCCGGTGTCGTGGCGTCCTAGTCGCCGGGAATTCTGATCCATGCATGCGCAATTCGACGAAATTAATGCTAGTCGCTGGTCAGCTCCGCTATGATTCATGCTTAATTCGACGAACTAATGCTAGTCGCTGGTCAGCTCCGCTATGATTCATGCGCAATTCGACGAACTAACCCTTACAAAAATGAACTTAAGTTTTTCGCTGAAAACTTAAGTTTTTGGCGAAAAAACTTATTCTTGCATTCAAGTTGTATAGAATAAAATTATTTTGAATGTCGCGAATCCAGGATTAAAACTTCATTCAAAACAGTATGTGGAAAACTGACCTACTGCAGTGCATGCTTGAAGTAAACTTGCAGACTAGTCTTGCACTTGAATCCTGGAGAGTGATTGGTTAAATTTTGAGTTAGAAGACTATTTTCTAGGCTCTGTATATAAGTCAGGAAGTTTTACAAATCAGTGTTGTATAAACAGCACGATAAATATCCACCAAGTTAAGTTGTCTTATACTGATAGCTTTTACCCGTCTGTTATTAACATTTTTTGTCTTTATTGCAGAGTGTGTATTCAACAATCGTTGGATACGAACTGCAGCTCATGAACCTATGAATTCAGTTATCTGAGCTCAGAAACGCGCGTTTGTAGTCACAAAACATGGATTATTTGTCTGTGAAGCTAAGCGAGCAGATCCAGCTAAAGAAGATTAAGTGGCTTTAGGTCTACCATAGGGGCCTTTAACATCGACTTAACTCTTGTCTGAGCGTAGCATCGGCGTACACTGCGACGTTAACTGGACTGTTCGTTCTGGCTTCGGTAGTTAATGAAGTAAACAGTAGGTGACGCTGTCGTGATCAAAGGTATCGCAAAGTAGCACTGCACGCTAAGATGTGACAACTTGGGACATTTACATGTGTTAATTGACATAAAACTTATTTTTAAATTGATTGGTGATTATCATAGCAAGGTATAAGCAACTATTAGCCATCACACTACTATGCAATTGTTAATGATAACAGTGGACCCTGGCAATAACTTCGATAGGACTGAAGTTGATCATTTATACTGCGTGGCAGCGTTGACGCTAAGCAATTAAATCCACCTGTTTAGTGCGAAGTTAACTGGCGCTGTTCACTTCCTTCCAGGACCAAAGTTTAACCATTCATACTGACATTAACTCCCAAAAAGCTGACGCGTCGATGTTAGTATGAAAGACCCTATATGTGTATGAAGTTCAGTAGCTTTAAGTTAATGGAAAAAGAATATTTTTGTGGTCAAAGGTCTAAGTTTTCTAATTTCCATCTCATATAACCAGGTTGTACTTAGGGTTACTTTTAATGAAACTTGTACGCACCATGGAGTGTATTGGATTTACTGCTATGATTGTCAACAAAACGAAACTTTGACTTTTAAATTGATATTTTTAAGGTTGCAAACAATAATAGGTGATTCTAGGCACTATTTCTAGCATAAGGATTGTACCTCCCAAAATCAGACCTGTGGCCATTGTCGATAAACTTTTAGTTACCTGTTACGTTTTATGTTATGCTTTTGTGTCTGCGGATATTCTTGGATTTTGCATATTAAGTGATTTGTTATTCTTGGTGTCATTGCTGTAATTTTAGTTGAAAAAGTCTGCTGTTGAAACGTAGACTGTTGTTGTAGTCCTTCCTGGCTATGTAATCACATTTTCTTTGGTTGTGTTTCATGATTTGGTAGTGATTTCTCTGTACATTTCATTTTGCTCCCTCAGTTATCGCATAATTGTCATAGACTGAGAACGATGCAAATAATGAATATATAATTAGCCTCATTTAGTTTTCACTGCATTGTATGCATGACACTTGATGAACTGATTTTTGAAATGTTTCTGGTTTTTAAGATTTTGATATTTCACTTATGTTCACTTATTTTAAGGAACTAGTGTATTTTAGGAAGTGCATTTTATTTTCTGCAATTAATCACTGTTAATGAAGTTTTAATAGAAGTCTAGTTTGTTAAATCTTTATGAGAATCATTAAATTTGTTACTGTGCTCCACTCTTGTTTTAGTGAAAGTCGAAATTTTTGAATGTCTGTCCTATTGAAACTTATTTCTTTTAGAAAACTTCAGTTTTCAAAAGTTAGTTCCTTGAAAACTTATGTTTGGAAAACTTAGTTTTCAAAAGCTTAAGTTTTGATGACTTATGTTTGTTACTAAAAACTTCTTCCAAAACTTAAGTTTTTCAAAAACTTAAGTTTTCAGATCTTAAGTTTTTGAAAAACTTAAGTTTTCAGAACTTGAAAAACTTAAGTTTTTGAAAACTTAAGTTATGAAAACTTAAGTTCGTTCCAAAAAACTTGTTCCAAAATACTTAAGTTTTCTCCAAAAACTTAAGTTTTCGGGAATGAAAACTTAAGTTTTTCAGACCAAAAACTTAAGTTTTTCGATGAAAACTTAAGTTCATTTTTGTAAGGGAATGCTAGTCGCTGGTCAGCTCGACGCTATGATTCGTTTCAGACGTGCGGCTTAACCGTTGACCGAACCTATACCCGACCCGTGTTCTAGCTCCAAGGTCGTTTTGTTTGACCCAGTTTCGGGAAAAGTTCATTTTAATACGATCATTTGGCTTGAAGATATTTTTGAAAGATATGATCCCGAAATCCTTAGCCTATAGATCTGTATCAAAATTCCTTGTTGAAACACGGCCACTGGTTCAGCTTCTTAGTGCCAGGCGGTTGGGGAGAATGCTATGGAACGCGCGTCCCAAAAATGCACACACTTCAACCCCTGCAGTTCAAGGTCTTTTCCTGTCAATCACTGTGCGCAGATTCTACGCGGGCAGCCTACTGCATGACTACACCTTATTTTTAACGTGGGTGCGTCACTGAGTCACGACGTGTCATGCCTTTGCAGTATGCACGGGAATGTCAAGCAAACGATTCGGTTTAGAAGAACCTAAATTCATTGCACAATACTACTGGGAACTACAAGCATCAAGGAAATGTAAAGACAATCTTTCAAATTTATGAGCAATGACTTGAACTTCTTTTTCGATCCGATCTACGGTTTGTAAATTTTCGAATTTCTTTGGTCTAGTTTTTAATTCAATACATTCATGAATATCACTGTTATCGTTTAGTGTCCTTCTTTGCGAGTGGTGGTCTGATGATGGATCGAATTTTTCGAAGTCAGCCTTCAGCCTTCAACTAAGTTCAGTGACGCATCGCCATTCCTTACAACACAGCTTCTGTGCTGTGCACGAATGTTTTGTGTTTTTGATGAATTTGGGATCTCAACTTCCCCTCGTGAGTAGTTGGCAGTGTCATGTTGGAGGTGTATAGAGGGCGCAGCACTGAAAAAAGTGGGGGCTAAAGCCCCCTTGTAGTGCACCGCCTATGGACCACTGAAAAACTTGGACTGAATTAATACGCTCCGCAAAATTTTTGCTTTACAAATTTTCTCGAATTTTCGAAATACATGCATGAATGATTAAGTGCACATTTTCAAGAGCGCTTAGACGACCTATGCTGCAAAACCGGAGACCCTAACAACAATTGTCCTGGTCAGGGCCCTCAAATGGTAAACCATACACTGATACCGAGTTGTCAAAGTTATCTTGAGTTTTCTCTCTGATCAGTATTCGAAATCTTTCTCTTTTGTCTTTCCCCACCCGCACACCTTTGTCGGTTACCATGGTTTAACCCTGAGGCTTGCAATTTTTTTGGGGTGGCACTCGCCCTCCCCCCGCTTACTAAGGTCCTGATGTAATTCCATCTTTGGTCCAAGGTCAATGTTGTGTTTCAACACGCACTCGTTTTATAGCTTGAGCATTAAATTAAAGTAGCAGTTTTGCACATTTAATTGTGCGTGTAAAAGGGTTTATGGATTCGTATTGAATTTGTTGCTGCAACCATAGATTATAGACAACAGATTCGCAACTCCGGCATATTCTAACGTGCTGAGTTGAACTCTCCTGACCTATCTGCTGCAGTTTCCGGTCAGTGTATTTTGACGAGAAATACTTGCATCTACTTTACTGTCCAAAACAACGAAAAAAATATTAATTTCGGCATTGAAACGCTTTTCAAAGTCTTTCAATAGTAGAAGTGTTGGTATTATGAGAACTTTTGGCATTGCTACTGGTAATTAATTACAAAATTCAAACTTCGGTGCCGACTGATTATGTCGTCTGCTTGCCCAATAGCAGCATAGATATCGGACAGTTTTTGATTTATGGTTCACATAGGCCTACTGAGAAAACTACGAAAGCGTGTTTATAAATCAACATTCTCAAGTGAGCAGTTCTTCTGGGAAGTGTTGAGTGGCCCTTAAAAGGGCCGTTGGTTGTAGCTATAGCGTGAAATGGTTCTTAAAAGAACCGTTGAATAATTCAACATAAATCACACAGTATACCATGCTCACTCAAGT
>NMRA01000050.1:926507-939775 GCA_002633005.1 Phoronis australis | reverse complement strand
CTTGTCAGTAGGATCACATCAACGCCAGTTTTCACTTGTCAGTAGGATCACATCAACGCCAGTTTTCCCTTGTCAGTAGGATCACATCAACGCCAGTTTTTCACTTGTCAGTAGGATCACATCAACGCTAGTTTTCCCTTGTCAGTAGGATCACATCAACGCCAGTTTTCCCATGTCAGTAGGATCACATCAACGCCAGGTTTTCCCTAGTCAGTAGGATCACATCAACGCCAGTTTTCCCTTGTCAGTAGGATCACATCAACGCCAGTTTTCCCTTGTCAGTAGGATCACATCAACGCCAGTTTTCCCTTGTCAGTAGGATCACATCAACGCCAGTTTTCCCTTGTCAGTAGGATCACATCAACGCCAGTTTTCCCTTGTCAGTAGGATCACATCAACGCCAGTTTTCCCTTGTCAGTAGGATCACATCAACGCCAGTTTTCCCTTGTCAGTAGGATCACATCAACGCCAGTTTTCCCTTGTCAGTAGGATCACATCAACGCCAGTTTTCCCTTGTCAGTAGGATCACATCAACGCCAGTTTTCCCTTGTCAGTAGGATCACATCAACGCCAGTTTTCCCTTGTCAGTAGGATCACATCAACGCCAGTTTTCCCTTGTCAGTAGGATCACATCAACGCCAGTTTTCCCTTGTCAGTAGGATCACATCTACAGACTTCCACACGGATCCTCTTCATCGTTAGCCAGATACAGAAGCAGACAACAAACAATATTCGAACTCGAAAAATAATAAAATGGTCTCTAGGTGGCATCAAAACTATTCTAGAATGGGAAGACACTGTTGTCTCCATAATAGGTACAGTACAGCCACTGAATTATCAGACTTCGTCCGGTCTGCCTCCGTTCTGGCTAAGCGTGAGCGTAACCGGAGACAGACCGGAGAGTGAGACATGAATCAATCGCGACAGCTGGCGTGAGCCTAAGCGTGAATGAAGCGTGAGCACACCGTGAGCCAAGTGTGAGCCAGGCGTCAGTTCTCTGCCTTCTCTAAAGTCGGGACATTGTTATTTTTATTAGCCCGGCGCAAAATCACAGTTATATGTTACCACAGTTACCGCAGGAGTGAGGAAAGCGTGAGGTACAGTACTATGCGCACTCAGTAGGGCATGGGGACTGCTACATGTCGTGACCAAAGTTAATTGAAATTTTCTGTTCCACGAGTGAGGTGCAAGAATCCACGGAGTGACAATACATGAGTACGCGAGTCGAGATGTGTGGGGTATTTTTAGGGCGAAATAAGTATCTCCAGCAGTGGTGAAATTCATGAAGTCTGCAGCCGTGTAAACTGTGAAATGAGTGTAGACGGTCGCGTTTGTTCGTCTTAAGGTCACTAAAGTGATCTAAGTCTTTACTAATCATGGTTAAGTCCTTGATGGGACATGATTTGCAGTAATAACGTGGACAACATAAATGTAACGCAGACGAGTTAAAGGAGTTCGTTCGTATGAGAAAATGCGGAGTTTGACGGAACTCAGTAGAGTAAGATGACAAAAACAACAGATTACTCGAAAGCTACACAAACAACGTCACATGTACACGCAGATCTAGATGATATTTTAATTAGCCAGGCGCACCATCACGGTATTGTATGCTACCGCAGGTACCGAAGGCGTGAGGTAAGCGGGAGGAAGGCGTTAACCAAACCGGAGGTAAGCGTGAGAGCTACCTGGAGAGTAGGCGTGAGGAGGCCGTGACAAATTTCTCTCATGCCTGCGTTCCAGTTACGCTCCGGTCTGGCCAGGCGTGAGGCAAACCGGACGGAATCTAGTAATTCAGTGGCTGTACTGTACTTAATTTCTGCATTTCATGAAAAACTACCATGGAACTCTGACAACAAAATGGAAAGTAAAAGGAAGCACTACCATGGAACTCTGACAACACAAAAGGAATATAAAAACTAAAATTCGCACTACTGGGCATAACAACAGTCAGATCTGTCCAAAAGTCGTCGGACACTTGTCACATCAATAGGAAAACACTTGCCACAATGTCACGAAGATTGCGTAACGGATTCAGAAGATATAGCTTCGTAGGCAAAAATGCTATCAGGGTAAACCACAACAGTTGTAACAGTCCAAAAATAGAGGTCAGCAATGTTTTTGCAGAAGGAACATGTCTGCCAATTTTCATAACAAAAATAATTTCAGGTGGTCTGGTGCACATTGTACCAGACGTGCGCAGCCTGCACATGTGGGCACATTGCACCTTTCACCTGGAACCATTTTTATGCTTTATCAATGCTGTATATACAAAGCTGAGGAGCTAGACATCCGACTGAAGTCTTACAGTGTGCCCCAGCAAGACATGTTAAGGATGCGTACACTTATCACACAAGGCCACACTGGCTCCTCTCAATTTTCATAACCCTTTGACTAGTTTGGCAAATAAAGCAGTGCAAAGCAAAAACAGATTAACAAAAACGGCCACCAGATGGTGCAAAATACGTGGTACCTGTCCAAAAATGAAGAGGTACAGTTGTCTCATTAACAAAAACCTGCATGGCAAATTTCATGAAAATCCAAGTAACACCTACCATACAGAGGAACATACAAAAAAACAACACAAATTTGCCACTTGGGACTTATCGGCACTCCGCTCAGCTCAGGACACGCCGTGGCAATCCAACTTGTAGAGCCTGGTCTAAAGTAACAGCCAAATGTCAGTTGCTTCTTTGTCTCCATATCATCTCCAAATGAATCATGCAACAACTAGTCAGTTCTTTCCTATTCTTTCTTCATACCATCTCCAACTGGACTAAGCAACAAGAAAGCAACTTCATAAGTGGTTCAAATCAGGTTGTTATTAAGATGAAAGGCAGGTTCATGGCTACTTTAAACCACAAGGCATTAAAAACAACCTGCAGCTAGGCCCTATTACTATTCATTACAGCACCGACTACTTACCAATTGTGGGGATAGTAGTTACAATTTCTCCTAATTTTAATTTATATAATATTGTTGTTTTGCCAGCAGCATCCAAGCCCACCATGAGAATTCGCATTTCCTTTTTTCCAAACAAGCTCCTAAAAATATTTGAAAACGCACCACCCATTTTGTACGATTGAAGCTCAACTTTTTATCTGTAAAAAGAAAAGACACAAAAGTTAACTACAAAAGCAATACAAGCTATAGCAAAACATTGTGAAATTCTGAACACAAAATATAATCCATATGACAATAAGACACCCTAAGCCATTTCTGTTCCTCACAATCTCAAAATGAATGACAACGATCAACGTTTACGAGAAAGTTTATTGATGAACTGTACACAGGAAATGCATTTCCAAAAAATACTGTATACGCATGAATTTTGGTCTATGTACATACAGGTCAAGCTGCACCAAAATCCGCAGTTAGGTGCGTTTCTGTGAATCACTTCAGTGAAACCCCCGAGAGCAGATATCCAAATTATATTATTCGTTATGATACAGCTTGGTGAATACCACATGTATTCAGTCTAACATTAACAAAAGACAGGACAAACAACATATGAATCAACACCAGTTAGGATTTGCAGAACAGCAAGAATAGCCAACTATGTATGCGGATAAGGGTAGCCTAGGCGTATACCTCGAAATTATATCCAAAAATGCATATAATTGCCTGCAGGCCCATAAGCCTAAATACATGCATATACCGCATACAGCGAGTTAAAACAATAAATGTAATTCTACCTATGACACTAACGTTTACTAAGAGTTCCCAAAAAGTTAAACCAGAATTAATGTACATGAAGAGAATAGTTTAATTCTGAATTTCAAACACCAAATTATGTAATACTATCATGAATGGCATGTTTAAAAGAATGCCTGCAGCAGAATTTATTAATCTTAAAAACTACCCATGCCCAGCTTATGAAAAAAATTGTTCAAGCAAAATAACAGAAAAGAGTGCCAATATTAGACTTATTGATCTATGAACAGAAAAAACAAATAGTGTCAAAAAGTCTATACACTATGTTCTCTCCAGTACAGCAACTTGAAAAATAAGCTTAGTTTGATGCACATAACTGCTACTAATTATTCATTACTTTTCCACTAGAACACCTGAGTAAGTCTCATCATATACTTATTCACATACTTTTTTGTTATCTTGGCAACTTGCAATGGCCAATCACAAATAAACAATTAACAGCTAGGCGCAATAACATCATGTGAATACAATTCGACAAAACTGATATTTTATTGACAAATGTTCAGTAAAACTGTTAAAGAATTTTGCTAAGTTTGCCCTAAGTATAGTAGACACTGACAGAGTTCTGGCAACACTCGTCTAGTTTAGTTTGATTACCCAATATGGAATACAGACAAGGGGTCCACACACCATGTTTCTGAGTCCACCCCCATGTTTGACAGTACGAACATGTAAGCTAGTACTTGCATGCTCATCCATCTTACTTTGTCATCACAAAATGGTGTTAAAACATTACAGATTGAATTTTTTTACAATATACGTCCAATTCTCAATTGCATTTAAACTCTGTCCCCGAGATCTCCAATTACATGACAAGAAAACAACAGTGTATGTTGATTGACTACGGATCTGCATCCCTCCATAGTGGATAACTGCATTTTAACAAAGTGGCTATGATCTAACTTGTTCATCACTCTCCCTCCTTCTTACACTCCCCACCTGCCATATACTCACCTGCTAACATTTCTCTCTCACCGTCTTATCTGTCTTATTTGTGTCAACTTGTCATGCATCTCTCACTTGTTTTATTGCAATAAGCTTATTTTGTAACAGCAATGAGTAAATAGGATGATACTTTTATAAAATTTTAATGACTAAACTCTGGGTTATAATGATCACTTATCAGTATCATTGCTTTGATTCGCAAATACTGAATAATTTGCAATTAAGTAAGATAATGGAGTTGATCCTCAACTTGAGCGATGTCAGTTAGTGCAGCAGCCACGTTGTTTAGGTTCACTGTAAGTCTTAGATCACCTTTACCTGACAGTTCGTACCATCAGATTGTACAAGTAGGTAGGAACTGAGCTATGCCAACACTCCAATCAAAACTTGTAGGACTACAAAGAAGGTATAAATTACACAGAGCTGTGTTGGTCAGCTCAACACACTTATACAGAATAGGATTTTTAAATGCAACTCGTGAACAAACTATACAAGTATACCGACTAATCACATAAAGAATGAAAACATGGAAAACAATGGAACACAAAATGAAGCGTCCACACACAGCTGCAGTTTCTTGTCCCACCAAAATCAAGTGCCGCTATGTCGCGGAAAACCAGTCACATAACACAGTCCCAGTGTTCAGTCCCAGACTCCATGTCAATCTACAATGTCAGTGGCAGTCATGTCTGTTGGAAGGTTTATGGGCTCTTTTTCAGAGTATTTGACAGCCAGTCGAGGCCCTCATACAAGCCATCACCACTAGTAGCACAAGTGGCCTGGATGTACCAGTCCCTGTTGCGCAGCGAGCCCAAACTGAGTCCAGTGGTCACTTCTGCCGGAGACAGAGCATTCGGCAGGTCCTGAAAGAGATGAGTACAACCTATATACAAACATGGTCCTTATTCATCACTGGGGAAATGTGCCTGTGCTTTTCCAACGAGGAGAAAGTTCCTCAGCATTAATTCTTCAGTATTACATCACAAATTAACCAATGGTTTAACTGTAACGGAAAAAAGTGGAAAATTTACAGCACACATCACGAATTTTTGTCCGCCCGATCGGAAATTGGTCGACGACTGGCCGTCTTAGCCGACCGGTCGGCTAATTTTTAGCCGACCGGTCGGCTAATTTTTAGCTGACCGGCAGCCACCCGCAGTGCCGAGTCACAAGGCGAATCCCCAGCCGACCCTTCAGCCAACCTGCTGCTATTTTTAGGCTAGAGTAGCAGATGCGTAATAAGTCGTCAGGCTCATACCACTTTGCGTGTCGATGCATGTTCGTCTTAGCACAGGGTCAAATAAATTAACCTAGTTTTGCTGTCTCGGTTACATGAGTTCACGTCGGTTGTGTAACACCACTAATTCGAAGGTTGAGGGCAAGTGGCAATAGTAAACATTGGATTATGGACAATGCAATAAGTTTTGGATGAAAAACATGAAGTTTTCTTTACATTTGATCTTTAATTTGACTCGTGATGTTAACAAGTTGTATTAGATTGGTTGCTTCCCGGTCAATACAACGCTGTACTCATTTTGTAAAAAAAAGGCTATTTTTCGCAGTCTCCGCCCACAATTGATTTTGTTTGTGTAACGCCAAACTGCATCATTTTGCGTTTTTTACGTTATTCACCGGTCTCCTATCACGCGCCCATGATGATGGATTAGTGAGTGAGTTGTTACACCGCGAAGAGTTCTCACTCAGGTGATTTTATTTTCATAGTATTGACCCTTGCAGTACAGACGCGTAATTCACGGTCCAGTATGCCCTAAACCCACGTACTTTGATGGCACTAACTTCGAAATCATACTATGGTTACGATTTCCACATACTAAGACGGCGACATCAAACACGGAATGACCACTGTTGAGGCTACAGCCAATTGTAGCTTTGCCCATACTGTTTTCATGTATCGGTGACGTTAAAATCTGGGCTAGTTACATGTACACGTAGGCCCCTATCAGTTGGTCGTTCACGTTGTTCCAAAAATAAATATTTTCTGTCAACAACATATTGACAAATTAAGTAAAATAAAACAATTGTGAACGGAAAGATGTGAATACGTGGTGAAGAGGTATTTGATTCTACGCGGCATATGTGCGTGAATCTTTGGTAAAGCGATTGCGAGGGCAAAAAAATGATAGGAAATACATCAAGGTGCACTTTTGAGAAGCAAAGCGTCTGGTGATATTTATAGCGTATGATCTGGCCACCTTAGGTAGTAAGTGACGCTGAATGAGAAGTGGCAACTACATGTTTGGCGCGAAAATAAAAAAATCATGCGTGTATCGCCACCCTTCCTCGAGTTTTGCGCATTCTAATGAGTCACCACTCGAGATTTGGTTCCGTTTTAGTCCTAAAATTGCAGAATAATTGTTCTGTGCTCAGCTGTGAGAAAAAATACAATTTTTAAAAAAGTTTCCAGCATGAGAACGCTTTATCAGAAATGCCAAGCACATGCAGCGTTGTTAAGACAGGCATTTCCGTATGTCCACTAAAGTGCTTTGAGCAGTGTGTACAAATTTGTTCTTTTCGCTTTTCTACACTGAAGACTATGATCAACACGGGTGTTTTAAAAAAGTACACTTTTGAGGGCATTTTCAAAAATAAATGTTTGGTGGATGAATTCAGCGAGTCGGTGTCCACGGGCAGAAAACGGTATCTGCGTAAAGAAATTAAGAGTTGCGTTTTCAAAACATTCAGAGCATGAGCTCAAGGACAACCTGAGAAAGAAAATAAAACTGAATACCAAACAGAAACTTGTCCAATGAATATATAGCTCTTGGAAAACTGTTACCCCGAAGAAATGTGCAAAATACGAACGTCATTTAAAGCAGGTTGTACCAGAAGTGATTCGTTGCAGTGGAGCCGCCACGGGAGGATAGTAAAAACACTGTGCTGTGCACTAGTTAGTTGAATGAAAAGCTGAAGCGGAAAAATTCGAGAACACACATTTTCTATTCAGGAATTGAAATCTCTGTAGAATTAAAAACAATTGGCAACCAGGATTTATTTCGTCAGAAAACTTATCAAGCCAGGAGAGAATATCGTTTTCATGCCCGAAGACTACGTGATCACCCATTATGCAATGATGACAATCCAGTGTGTAACTATACATTGGCATCTATTGTAAAACGTGGATTAGACGAAAGAAATTCAACCGCATTTCCAACATGTCTCGTCGGCAAGAGGTTGAACATCTAGCCCTTGTTTATACGCATAGTAAAGACATTATCACTTTGAAGGATCAATGCTTGGGGATGGTGACGTGGTGTTCTGGCATGTAAAGTTACTGAAGTGGTAAGTTTTTGAGCCTGACTTATTAAATTTTCAGTTCTGTCGTATTTTATTTTGATCCTGTAGTGAAGAATTGGTCCTCACTTGATAAATTATAGGTGCTGATGTGAAAAATTTTCAGTCTTGACGTGGTGAATTTTGGTCTTTATTACTTGGCGAAATAAATTTCGCCAAGTATGTTGCTCTTCCACTAAATTTTTTTTTTTTTGTTTTTTTTTTTTTTTGTTTGTGCGCACGATACAGGTCGCAATTTTCGTCCGATCATCATGAAATTTACACATAACACGTACTTCCGGAAGTACTGGAAGCCTATTGTTTTTCGTCGAAATCGGATCCAAGATGGCGGCTGTGGCGGCCATTTTGTTTTCATTTTAAGATTCAAAGGCTTCTGGAGGCTACAATTTTTTACGTACAAAGCTGAAAATGAGCACAATGAATGGCCCGGATGTGCATTACATATATGCCGGAAATTGTTTACTTCCGGTTAAAGATAGCGGAAATATCGGCGATCGCGCATGCGCACCTCGATTTTGGGCTAAAAACGTTTTCTCCCGTAGAGGGCGCATTATGGGACCAATTCCTTCGAATTTTTACAAGTATTAGTTTCTTATGACATGCTATTAAACAAAGCCGAAAAATCGGAAGTTGCTTTCAAGATGGCGGTTCTGGCTCATGTTGACCTATTTTCAGCCGTACTTAGGTGCCATTTAAACGAGAGAAGAAAATGACGTGAATTTTGGCATGTGGATTCTCTAACGAATACTCTTTCATATGAACTGTAACAATTTTTTTCTCAGACTTACCGTTTTCGAGTTATTTGAGTTTGAATTTCTTAAAAAAATCGCAAAATTTCATTTTTTTCGAAAAATTTACGGAATTAGGCGATACCATCACTTTAGATAGAACTTTGAAGGGGCTTTCAGAAGATGCTTTTCATTTTTCTCTACGACGTCTACTTTTTGAGTTATTTGAGATTTTCTGATAACGCTGTTCCTTTGTTGAGCGCTCTTGCTGCATACAGGTTGGTTTAGCTTCAATTGAACTAGACTGCAGCCTATTTCTTAATGATTTATGACATCTAAATTCGTCATATGAATGTTGTGATGTTGTTCATCATCGCCACCAACATCATCATATTCGTCATCATCGTCATCATCTTCGTCATCATCTCCGTCTTTTCCTTAATTTCGCCAAGTGTCGCTCAAGACTAGCCTTTTTCTTACTGATTTCGGACTCCTACGTTCGTCAGGTGAATGTTATTAACTTCTTTTGTTCATCCTCGCCACCATCTTCGTCATATTCGTCATCATCTTTATCGTCATCTTTTTGGTTAATTTCGCCAAGGTTCGCTCCTCGGAGCGCTTTCATTTATGTTTTGGTCATCTGTGTGAAAACAATCTCAATGTATTGTTTTAATTCCTTCTTAAGTAAAATTTCTGGTTTTGAGATATTTATGTTTGGTTTTGGTCCTGGAGAGTTAAATATGTTGTTAAATGTTGCAAATTAGGCCTCCCATAAATGTGGGAGAGCAGGTTATGTAGCTTCGTACTATGTAACTTCTTATATAAATCTAGGCCTTCGTGATTTAGTAATACTATGAAAAATGAGTAGTTATGACTATGAAAAATGAGTAGTTATGGATTGTTTTGAAATACTGTATCCTTTGTATGTGCCTGGTGTAGATGGCTCAGTGTGATATTATGTAAGCCTTATTATCCTTTATGGCTTGACAACTATATATCTTCATTCATGCCTCTAATAGAGGTACTCCCAGGATCATCAAGCATGTGTATGTTTTTATTCTAATGAGGCGTACTTCGAATGTACAATTAGTAATCATACTTTTGCAGTGGTTCATATCAAACGGATTCATTAAACCAAGTAAATATTTTTGCAACTGCCGATCTGCATATTAGACATGCATATTGCATCATACCTCATCAGAGTAAAACTTGTTATCAATCATAGTAGAAACAATTATTTTTATCATTGCCACAAGACGTTAACAAATGCAGTCAGTGTCTGTAACTGTTGTGTCTACATTGCTGATGAATTAAAGTCGGTCTAATTCCATTTTTATATCACTGATTCATGCCAAAGGTTTGAAATTGCGCCCCCTTAAGAGTTTAGACTTGCCATGGTTATCACTAGAATCCGACGCAATGAACTTATAGCAGCTGTTTTTTAACCAGTGTAATAGAGCTGAAAATTGTGTGCGTTTTCGTTTGCGAGAGTGTTCTTTTTGAATCACTGGGTTAATAATTTTTACGCTCTACAGACTATTTATTTAGGATTACATGTACCAGGTTATTATTTTCAAAGTTTTACCCCTTGGAGTATACGCGAAACGCCAAGTATTGTGTTCTAAAGCAAAAGGGCTCGGAAGGCTCTAGCCTTGGTGCGATGCTGTTTACTAAAATAAATAAACAAATTTGAGCCGTTGAGGGTAAAAACTGACCGTATAAGATCTTCCCAGAGTAATCTAAATTATTTACCAGCGTTGCAAAAATTGGTTTTCTACAATTATTCTGCAGCTAAAATTATGGTGTGATCTTTTGCGTCGACTTTCGACGCAATGAAATATTGCGTCACCTATTAGCAACCTTCGTTTTCCCAGATTCTTCAATCAAACGTTCTCCCTCGATGTTGCGTAAACGTCACGACAAATGATCAGAATTGGTTTCACTTCATTATATGTTTTTGGAATTTCGATATCAGTGAAGCGAATTTTAGAACAAATTTTGCTGAGATGTTGTCACCATCTAATGGGAGATGTCGAAAACATTTTGAAAGTGGCGCATGTCACAAATGAACTCTTTTCAAAACGACGACTTACGTTTTTTCGTTACAAAAGGCAGACAATTACGCAAGAAGGGATGACGTCGGGTGGTTTTCGCTTAAACGGCCGTAATGGGCAACTTGAATGCCAATTGACTTCCAGAGTTTGCATGCACACCTGCTGGTCTTGAGCTCATGTTGATACAAGCTTTTCGACAAGGTGACAAGCCTAACTATCCGGCTGTATGTGCAGTTTCGAGGTCTGTTTGAGCTCAATACACAGTGGCACCTTGCTGTATTCTGAAAATAGTTTTCACAGCTAGCTGGCTAGATAGGAAGGCTCTAGCTTCGAAAAGATTTTTTACTGCCAAAGTGACAACAATTTCGGAATGACGATGGATGACACTATAAACCGATCACAGTCTTCTGTTTTCATGCGCCCATGATTTAATATTGGCGCTATGTTCAATGCATTGTTTATGTTGTTCCTAAAATAAACTTGGGTTCTATAGCTGTACCAACATATTAAGAAATTATACAGAAATAAACAATAATTATCTGTGGTAAAGCGCAATATACAGCGTGATGAAGTAATGATCAAGAGCAATAACAGATGAGCACAAATGCGTGCTGCTTGAGCATTCTGCGGCACGAAAACATTTGAGTTCGTAAAATATCCAGTGTTGTATTCTGATTTTTATGCAATTTTACTGTAATTTTCGTGCTTGTTTTTATGCATAATGTACTGTATAAAAAGTCTCGTATCTAAAGTTAGAAATTATGCGTTTGATTTTACCACACGGTCATTAATTCACCATAAGGTTTTAGGCTGGTGTAATGTCACCCACTTCGTATTTGTAGGTTGATTCGATTTTACCTCCTTTCAATAGTTGAACAAAAGTTGATAAACCCATGTCAAGACCAGAGTTGCCACTGGTAAACGAACAGCGAACAGTTAAATGTTTGCAATGTCAGTTCACCCGCTAAGTCATAAAATGGTAATTGCCGACCAAGGACACGCTTTAACCGAATTGGTCGTCTACGCTAGGCGACCACTTAGCTGACCCAAGTGCCGACCACAGAGGCGACTCAGCAGTCGGCTACTAGCCGACCGTTGTTGGTTGGCTGCTGGTCGGCTAGACGACCAATTTCCGACCGGTCTGACAAAAATTCGTGACGTGTGCTGTAATTGGGCTTAGTTTCTACTCTATTTCCTGCGAAGCTTGGATAAGTTCAGGTTGGCGACCTGCCAATGCGACCTCCGATTGTGTTTGGCTATCTGAGAAAAATCAACCGCACAATTTCGCCTAAATTTGTTTCAAAGTTCGTGTTGACTTTCCAACATAAAATACAATTTTCCTAGATTAATTACCTTTTGCCACTACAGCTGTTAGCACACATCAAACACATGCAATAACAAAATGGAAGCAAACAAACGGATGCGAGTTGCTCTGCCAAAATTGGACAATATCAGTGAAATATACGCCACCAGTGTATGCCATCATTTGCATTTATGTTCGTTTGCTGGCAGGAGGAACTGAGAACGAATGTAAGCTTACAGGGAGGAACTGGAGAAGTAGGCGTAACATCTTGAGAATGGGGCACAGCACGATTTCTACACCACGGGATTTTTGCCAAGTCACCAAATGTGACATGGCGTTAAGCTAAGTGCCGTGTGCTATTATTTTTCTGATCAAAATCCTTGTAAAAGTACAGAGAATTTTCATAAGAGAAATGCAAAATCTGACTTATCTGATTGGCCGTGTACAAACTAGAAGAACAAAACGTCTGATTTCAGTGGAATTTGACTGAGGCACAACTCGTTAGTGCAAGTTTTACTGTGCAATAACAAAAATGAACAAGACTGAATTCACGATGACAGCCTGGTGCAAGCAGAGTTCACTTAAGTAGTTAAAACGGCGAGTCACAATGGGTTCCTAGCCTTTATGGAGAGGAAACCGTGTTGTCTCTCATTGCTTTTTGTGCACCATATTCATTATTCAGTTAACTTTTACTTATGTATTGCAAAATTCATTCATTTCCTTTATTATACGGAAAACCAATGAAAAGCTATGTAAATCTGAACCACGTCATTATCAATGCATGGCAGGGCAGCCAACCCATAGACATATGTAACCTTCATGTTAAAAATCTGTATTTTGGAAGTGGAAACTTGTTTCAGGAAGTTTAAATTTCAATCGCAAGATGGATCGAAACACAGCATTTTCAACTGGTCCTTAACTAAACAAGAGCAACGCAGAGCGTTGAAATGCGCCCACAACTGCACCGCATACGGTATCCTTCTAGGGTTGTTTATTGGCACCATGAAGTGGCCAGTAGAGGGCATACTTTGCAAAATGGAAAGGCATGGTCATTGTCTCCTCAATAGGCTAGGGGCAAAATGTGAGTAATCTTCATAATACAAGCACATCCTATACACCAGTTGCTTAAAGCACCACAGAAACATAGAATTAAAAACAAATTTACCAACATACGAGATTAGCACAGCATTAGAATGCCAGAAACAAATTTCTACT
>NMRA01000050.1:907325-925773 GCA_002633005.1 Phoronis australis | reverse complement strand
CGAAAGTTCGCACATGCCGTCCCATTCATGAATGGAACATATGCGACAAATTTCATGAACGTATGTCAAAGGGTTTTGGAGATAGAGCAGCGGACGCCGGACGCCAGACGCCGGACGGACAGAGATGACGGCATAATGCGTCCACATATAAATATGTGGGCGCATAAAAAGCAATATTACATGAAAGCTCAACTCATCTCATCAATGTTTTTAATAGACTTTTGCTGTCAGCATGGTTGATTTATTCCCACACAATAACAGTACCACAATTCCAGATATCTAAGTTAATCCTGATCCATGTCAGTGTTGTAGACGTCAGGAATCTGTGAAGTCAGCGGTATGAAATGTGATACCAAATCTGTGAAGTCAGCGGCATGAAATGTGATACAAAACCTGTGAAGTCAGCGGGATGAAATGTGATACCAAATCTGTTGTGATACTAAATCTGTGAAGTCAGCAGTATGAAATGTGATACCAAATCTGTGAAGTCAGCGGTATGAAATGTGATACAAAACCTGTGAAGTCAGCGGGATGAAATGTGATACCAAATCTGTGAAGTCAGAGGTATGAAATGTGATACCAAATCTGTGAAGTCAGCAGTATGAAATGTGATACCAAATTCCTAACCTGCTTTCTAAATGTTATCCACTCATCTCCGGAATTTTGCTTTTGATATCTTAACACGATTTCCAAAGCATATGATATCCCTCAATGCAAAATCAAGTAAGCGCATTTTTCAATGTTCAATCCTCCATAAAGTAACTGCAATTCACAAATCATAAAAGGGAAATTTTGTATTCAAATTGGTACTCAGGATAAGTCTCCATATTCATTCTCAAATATTTCCGTCACTTTCCCGTACTTTCTGCCTCGATCTTCGTCGATATGGCACTTCGAAACACGGACAAATTAAAAGTCCTTTGTAACTCTCATCTGATTTTTGAAGAGAAATAAATGCTTAAAATCTGTAACATTCGCGGGGCTGCCAACCCATTCAGAACATAACATGTAACCTTTGTATTTTGCAGGTGAAAACATTTTCAAAAAGTTTAAATTTCAATTGCAAGATGGATCTTTACACACCAAAACAAATTGTGTTGAACTAAAAAAGCAACATTCCGTAATAGCTCATCTCGCCAAATCGATGTCTTTAGGTTTTTGCCGTCAACATGGTTACTTCTTCCCACACTACCACGGCCCCACAAATCCTGATTCCTAGTAATTCCTGATCCATAACAATGTTGTAGCCATCAGGGTTCTTAGTGTTGAAGACAGTGTGATTAAACGTGGACAATTCCATAGGTCAGCTCCATTACTGTTTTCAAAATTTAACTGTAAACATCTTAAAGGCAAAGGCAAGCTATTTTCCTGTCATTTTTAGCAAAAATAAGGTTCGTTAATTATCCCAGACATATTTTCCACTTAATTACAGCTTTTTGCAATTTGATTAATTATTCGTTTTCTACTCCGGAAGTGACGTTTTAGGAGGCAAGGATTTCGCACCAATTTCTTTTCCCGTAGTCTGACTATATGAGCGTTGACGAGTCAGTCATAGATCTACCTCGATTGTCAAAAAATAAGTTCAGTCGTCGTTTGCTTTTGTTTACAAGTCAGTCAACATGCCACACTGTTGCTGGCTACTGGGATGTACTCATTATGACCCAAAGCCTGTGAGCAGCCCTGCTGCAATATTGAGTAGTGGGAGTGAATAGAGGCCCGTTTGACACCCAGTTCGTCGTTCAATGAACAGATCGGTGCAAGCCAAACTTTGATAAGTTTATTCTGGACATGTCTAAAGTATTGGAGCTATTTAGAAGGTGCCAGGTGTGTGGCGAGGGTGTCACACAGCAGGGTGTAAGCAGTTTGTGTGCTCAAATCACTATCAGTGGGAGTGTGTCGCGGTGACTTGGGCAAGTGGGACAGTTGTCCCTCTGTTCATGGGACGATAATGAGTACATCCCGGTTCGCAGCAACAGTGTGGCATGTTGACTGACTTGTAAACAAAAGCACATGATGGCCGAACTTATCAAAACCACGAGATAGAACAATGAGTGACTGGGCAGCTCTCACAGTCAAGACTATAACAAAAGAAATAGGCAGGAAATTCTTGCCTCCCAAAACGTCACTTCCGGAGTAGAGAACGAATAATTAATCAAATTACGAAAAGCTGTAATTAAAGGGAAAATATGTCTGGGATAACCAACGAACCTTATTTTTGCTAAAAGACATGAAAAAAGGTTGCCTTTGCCTTTATTAATTTCCAAAGCCTACGATATCCCAGTATGCAAAACCAAGTAAGTGCATTTTTCAATGACTAGTCCTTCACAAACTGCAATTGACCAATCATAAAAGGGCAATTTCATATGCTGATTGCATTCTACACTGGTACTGAGGATACATATTATATTATTGGTCCGATCTTGCATTCTCGACTATTTCCATCATTTTCCAGTACTTCCTGCCTTGATCTTTGTCCATCTGCCACTCAAAGACTAGCTAGGCGTTTTGAAACACTGAGGATTATAGGATATCTCAAACCTTAGTCATAAAAATTAGCTATTTTTCATTTCTCATAAAAATACCTCCTCTTCATTCTCAATGAACTTTAAATATGAAATACATACCATGTAGTGAGAAAAAAGATGGAACAGAACCATCTTGGAACCGCACAACCATGTGGAAATTTGTTTACTACTTATATGAGGTCAAAGGTTACAGGGTTGTCACTCAAATTGCATCACTGAGTCGCCAAAATATTGAATCAACGAGTGGTACATATGATAGAACGGTGCAAGGGAAAATAAAGACAAAATACAGTTTTGATCCTGAGGGAGTAATGCATCTACATGCATACGAACGTTTAGAACGAATGCTCGGAGTCGCCTCACACCTTTGTGAGTTTGCTAAAGACTCGTACCATTTGAAAATGGTACATAGTTACTTTTTAGGCCCTAAAGTACATAGAATACGTTTAAATCTGTATGAGTTGGCAGCCCTACACTTGAAAACCCATATGCAGTGATTTTTAAATCCTAAGAGTTGGTAGAATACAAATAAATTCGTAACAGTTGGCGACCCTGCACTTGAAAACCCACACAAAGTGGTTTTTAAATCCTTAAAGTAGGTAGAATACGGATAAATCCTTAACAGTTGGCAGCTCTGCACTTGAAAACCCATACGTAGAGATTTCAAATCCCAAAAGTAGGTAGAATATGCATAAATGTGTAACAGTTGGCAGCCCTGCACTTGAAAACCCATACGAAGTGGTTTCTAAATACTAAAAGTAGGTAGAATATGGATAAATGTGCAACAGTAGACAGCCCTGGCATGTGCCAGACCCTGCCAATGGACTGCTTAATTTTTTGATGAAAAATTAAATGTGATAGGCAGCAAGAGACTACATGTGTCTGACCCAAAATATGGCATCAGCTTAGAATGTCTAACCACACGATGTTGATAACCAAGGCAAGACTGGTCGAGTAAGTTTCACTGGTCAGTGTAAAGCACACTCACCTGTTTATTGGCAAACACCAGCAAAGCAGCATTTCTTAGTTCGTCCTCGGCCAACATGCGCATCAACTCTTCTTTTGCTTCACCCATGCGCTCTCTGTCATTGCTGTCTACCACAAAGATTAAACCTGAAGCACAACGTCTCACAAATGTTTCACTGTTCACAATGACCACTAGCAAATTACAGGTGGCATGTAAGAGAACAACTACAAGAGCATCAAATCAATTGAAATTCAACACGACACAGAGGACCAACCGGTTGTGGAACTCAGAAACAAAAAAAAATTCAAAACTCCATTCACCTAAAAAGTGACATTAAAAACCACTTAAATGCTTTGTGGTCAGCATGTTCAATTTCTCCCAACGCACAACGGCCCAGTGGGCCCACCAAATCTCAGAACCTCATTGTAATATCTGACCCACAGCCATAATTGTAGGTGCCTAAATTCTCTGTTCTAAAGTAGAGGAGATGGATTACAATCTAGATACAACCCACTTCCCAACAATATCCGTCTCCAAAATTCTGTTTTAGTTTTTCATTTGCCAGTTCTTTTCAAACTAACTTCACAAAATGGAAAGGCCGATACGCAAATAACATTAATCGCAGAATAAAATTGAATGAAATGTTCAGTATTTTTCTTTATAATATGTAGTTATAGAAAGTCAAGCATGTCATTCTGCAAGTATTGGACTACGAACAAAATTAACACTGAGCCATCCCATGAAACTATGCCACACCAAACAAAAATCAACTTTCAGGAAAAATTCGTTAACACACAGCAGGGTTCCCAAGCAAGTGAATGTAAAATAGTAAACGAACAACGGAAACCTTCATGACGTAATAATACAACTCAAGTCCATAAGGAATCCTCAGGTAAAAAAAATGGTCGCAAGTTGAAATATTTCCAGGAGTGATTTAAGGACTTGAAAAGTTGTGTAGCATTCATAAGACATTCACTTGTAAAATTTCACAAAGATACCACAAGACGTTCAGGAGATACAGGTGTACATGCAAAATGCTACAACAGGGCGACATACAACTTGAACCCAGTCAAAAACATTGTCAGTTTTGGTCCCAGCAGGAACACATCTACTAATTTTCATAATGATCCTTTGAGCAGTTTGAGGAATAGAGGAAGACACCCTTGCTCAGCCGGCCAGCCAGCCAGCCAGCCAGCCAGCCAGCCAGCCAGCCAGCCTTCCCTGTTTGAAGACCTTTATCAGTATAGGTAATGTTTTAGTTAATTACGCAATTGTAATGGCAGCTTGCAGTACTCTTCACCACTTTTCATTAAGACAACAATATTCGACAACAAGATTCATCATCTAAACCTATTTGGTCACATGACCTTTGGCTGTTATTACATGTCTAGCCCATAGACGGAGCTCCTGCTAGTCGCCCACTATAAGAAAGTGGCCATCATTTCAAGAAACTTAGTAAAACTTTGCCTGTCAATTCTGCATGTCTCGCCTAACGCGTCCAAAATAACATCAGCTGTATAGGCCTACGCCAGGTACCAACTGGCGCAAACAAGGTGTGTTCGGTCAATTTTTTTGCAGAATATAGACTTCTTGTATGTGCAAGTGAGTACATGATGATCACTACAAGAAGAAAAGTCTTACAAACAACTAAACATCACAGCCCTATTAACCATTACCTTGTGTGTTTTGGAAATAGTGTCTCCACAGGGGCCTGATCTTGTCCTGACCACCCACATCCCACACAGTGAAACTGATGTTTTTGTATTCAACTGTTTCTACATTGAAACCTGGAATAAAGTTTCAAACTTTAGTTATTTTACCTTTTGCTAGGCTGTTTACACCATTTTCCACCATTTCATGCATAGTAACGATATACCTGGAGAAGGATAATGTCTCCAAGGCATCTAAACATGTGTGATTTCACTGAACATAAAAAATGGTTTCTTTCTCCCTTAAATGCACGAAGACAGAAAATTGAACAAAACTGCCACTAAATATTCATTTGCTTNATCACAGCCCTATTAACCATTACCTTGTGTGTTTTGGAAATAGTGTCTCCACAGGGGCCTGATCTTGTCCTGACCACCCACATCCCACACAGTGAAACTGATGTTTTTGTATTCAACTGTTTCTACATTGAAACCTGGAATAAAGTTTCAAACTTTAGTTATTTTACCTTTTGCTAGGCTGTTTACACCATTTTCCACCATTTCATGCATAGTAACGATATACCTGGAGAAGGATAATGTCTCCAAGGCATCTAAACATGTGTGATTTCATTGAACATAAAAAATGGTTTCTTTCTCCCTTAAATGCACGAAGACAGAAAATTGTTTAATGACTTCAGTGTTCTTCACACTCAAACACGCCGTGTTTACAACCATGCAGTGACCTCTCGTAACACGTTATGGAGAACACTCAACATTTTGCAAAATTCTGATGAATAAAAACAACTGGTTGACACTGAATAGGCAAAAATAAAATAACAATAGAGTATAAAACCAATCCTTATTATCCAGTTAGAATAAAACACAAACAAGTCACTAGTGTGTTACGCTTTTGTAGAGTAATGGCACATTTTATAACTATTTCTATTTAATTTTTATTTTCCTCGATTTTTGTTCAAGTGCGACACTGGTAAAAAAATCGTCCACATATTAAGATGCAATTTTGAGACAAGCACAGCAGTTTTCAAAATGAACAAAACTGCCACTAAATATTCATTTGCTTAGGAGTAGCTTTAATTCCGACTAAATGTCGACAAAACTCGACAGGTGTTGGTTCGCGCACTTCGTCAAAATCGCGGCAACTTACATTCCAAATAATAGTGGCGAGGAGTCCATCTACATTAGACATGCCAATGGAGTTGACAAAATTTGTCCTAATATATTTTGAGAACTTAAAGTAGTCCACCCTAGCGGATGTACGGTTATGGTTACCAACCAGTTGGAATTTTTCCATCATGTGATTGACTCAGTGAAGCAAACTGATATTGACAATAACAGATGTCAAAGGTTAAATAGAGCTTGGCAGAAATTTTAAATAATTAACTAAAAAAGAATTTCAGGTAGTGTTACTGTGAGCACATCCCATGGATAAAATACCATGCCCTTCCATTGTTTGAGACAACAATGGATACTAGTGTACTGACAATTCCAAAAACATAACCAAGAAACTGAAGGAAGACTCAACAAACACAAGGCATGATTCACATCACTGGGGAGAGCATGGTCTATCTGTACCTGCTGTGTACCGACTAATCAATTCTATGCCATATCATTTCCGTTATTCTTGGAAGGGTGTCCTTGGCACTCACCTATTGTTGGTATTGTAGTGACAATTTCTCCCAGTTTCAACTTGTATAGAATTGTTGTTTTCCCAGCAGCATCCAAGCCAACCATCAATATCCTCATCTCCTTCTTACCAAAAAAACTTTTGAATAAACTCGCAATTCCTCCCATGGCAATAAAGGAAAGGTATCAAAAACTGAAAATTAAAACAAATTAAAACATATTGAAGGACATTTAAGGCAAATGTTTTGACAGTCAGCCATGAACATCCCGACACAATCTAGGATGTGCCAATAAATATTTGAAACATTATAACTAACATATCATAGGTTGCCTACAAAAGGGTGCTGCTCCTAATCCAACAATGACCTTCATAACTATTGAGGTGACGGATATTTGAAATTTTTGTTGGTGCTGTAAATGGTTTTAGAAATGAATTTCACCATTGCAGTGCAGAGTTATTTTAAACAAAACAGCCTGGTCCACAACCTCCATTTCTAGTGAGTCATTCAGCAACAATCACACTTAAGAGTGCATTCAAATACAGTTGTATCAGTATTCACAATCACAATCACATCCCTCATGGTATTCCTGTAACAGAAGTAAGTCCCACTTTGTCCAACTGCATCAAGTGGTTGAAAGCGATTAGTTTAAAATTGAAGGCACTGATTTAGGCCCAACCTGCCAACACAAAACTAGGCTCCTCCATAACTTTAACAACAGCCACTTAACAGCACATGGGGTTCTAGGCAATCACCATCGCCCCTGTTGGCCCGAACCAGAGGTGATGCAGCTCCTATAGGCGCTCTGTACGCCGGAAGCTTTTCGGCCAATTATGCCTCGCACCGACTAAACCATCAGTCACGTTGTTATAAATGCCTCTGGTTCGGGCCAACAGAGGCGATGGTCATTGCCCAATGGGGTTCATAACACTGCAGACCACTGGGCAATCATCACAGTTGATGGTCCCTGACCTTGGGGTTCAACGCCTGAACTTTTTCAGTGACTGCCTGGTTCTCAAAATGAGGAGCCAGCAAAAGTGACAATTGTCGCCCAATGAATTAGAATATTAACTACAACACGTCTGACACATATGCCACTTAATGTCAACCAGATACGACATTTCCGCAATGCTGAAATTCATTTCGTCAATATTCAGTAACAACTCCCCACAGAAGTTCCACGAAGATGGTAATTCATTACTAACAGTTTCAGCATCCAACTCTCACACAACTACCAAATTAGTCACAGGTTTTCACCTTCGGGATTTATATGGTGCTATATTCATGCATTCCACTAATTTCAAAACACATGGGTTAGTTCTAAATTCCTTCCATTTGCGACAATATAGCAAGCAGGGTGGTGCACCACCAGCCAAACATTGTGAGGCGATGTTAGATACAAAACATGACTACTAAAGACAGCTAACGTGACTAAGAAACAATGTTCCAAACTTACCTCCTGACTTCTCGGGCACAACAGCGTATTTGGAGAAAGCTGGTGTGTTGGCTACATTTTCTATAACGATTGACGAAGTACCTCTGCTACCAAAATTCAAAATCCAGTGAAAGCAGAACGCAGTCAATGATTTAATTTCAACTGCAATGAAGTGCAACTGAGATCGGAGTGAATGACTCAACCACAATGCGAGTTTGAGTGACTTTAACAGGCATAATGGGTTTAATTCATATCACATACTATACAAACGACACTTAAACAGAATTCAAATACAAAATCTATAGCGTCGCGAATGATGAGCAAAACTGATTTTACAGAAACCGCCCAAATGATTATGAGGAACAAAAATGGCGGAAGTGAGCCGGTTCATCCCTTGAAATGAAAAATACCACACTAAACCAGAAAATAAACAGCTTGACGTAAGGAAGCAGAACTATCAAATGTTGTTTTTCAGTCTGAGACTAAAATGTCCATATCTTGCTTTGTGTAATGAATATGACCATTCATAATGCTTACCACTATCGAAGTTCTCCGTCAAAATGGCGGACGTGGAACAGACTTCGTTGCACATGCCACGTCATTTGTCTCGACAATTGGGGTATAGCACATTGACTATTGAGTAACCCTATCACGTGAGCAATAGGCATTCATTGCTGCATTCGTCAAAGCCAAAGGGTGCCATTAACTGTTCAAAACACTGCAATTTGTGTTTAGGTGGAAAGCTGTTTTCGAAATAACATTTGGTAACTCAGTATATTTTATCACTGGGTGATGTAGACTTTCAGTTCTGAGCTGAAAGTTTCAGGAGTTTGGTCTCTTGAGCTTACCGAGATGGTCCCAATGAGTTGTCTTCGGGGCACACCGGAAATGCCGTGCCGCAGGCATGATACTGGCAGGCGACCACCCTGTGATGCTGGAACTGCTCAGCCGAATTAGTATTTATTCATAAAATAGAGTATATCAACAGTTAACTGTGAACTAATTGATAAATACACCGCCATTTTTTCCATTGTCCCATTAATTGATATGATAGGTTACCTGATCCAGTGGGTTCCGTGGCCAGCTGCGCAACGTATGATAAATTCTTTAGAGACTCAACCTCTCGCGGAATTTTAGGGCAAGAGGAGAACATTACGTGAATATCTTAAAGTAAGAAAAAAATTTAAAAAACAATACCGCGACAAACATATCCGATATTTAAATCACGTACCTTACTTTCATCGAAGCCAGGAATTAGTAGGGCTTTGGTTAAGGTTATCTCCAACCTTATATTTAGTGGCCTCTATTCTAACTCGTATATCAAAAAAACTAAGTTTTGTCAACTAGAAATAAATACATATTTTCTAAAAGAAAAAATACGGAATATGAAAATACTTTCTGTATTAATGTACCATTATTATTTTTACGTAAAAGCCTTCTTAAGTCAAAATTTTATTTGTAAGAAAGGTACATTCATGGCAAAATAACCCGTCGGTCGATTTTAATGAAACTTTTTTAAATGAAAAATTCACCAGCTACCTCAAAAACGCTCTTAGGAATTTTCGATTAGTCTTTTCGTTTGGTTTCTATGACAAATCAACTCGCAAAACGTAAACTAAGGTAATTTTGTAAAAAGACATAAGTCGTACTCGTCTTTGTTACATTACGCAAAAATAGGCCTTTATATCGAAAATCCTAACATCATTTTTGAGAATGATGACTAAATACTAAATTTTGAAAGTTTCACCGAAATCCAGCGAGCCGTTTTCGAGAACTCGTGTTCCTATGTTCAAATAAAGTCGATTTGCCGTAGCCCAGAAAAACCTGTTTGAACTGGGAGTGGAGGAGTGAAAATCTCAAAGTCTGGGGTTAATTGTTCGATGGAAACTTGTTTTCGGTACACGTAACCTATATAATCCTTAAATATGTTGGCTATTTCAACATTCACTCGCAATGTCAACTGCGATTTCGCTATTAGCGGAGTTGCAACGCCGCCATATTGGAAATGGGTCAGAATGTTGCATTGTGGTTAAGCCGGTAAACAAGTACGTCGGCAAGCGTGGGGGCGAACCGGCCACAGGGAGGCTATACGTGTTGTGTGCCTGGCATGCTATAATACCAGCTAGCGAAATAAAAAATTTAGTTACTACCTGTTTCCCAAGGATCAAGAACTCCGTTAAACATGGGTCAGAGACATCGGTAGAGCTGGTAGCAAAGGCCGACTTCGTGAATTCTTTCTGACTTCGTAGCATAAAGTGTGCAGCGCTCATTTTGAGGGCGGCAAGAAAACGTATCTTAGAAACTGCCCAACAATATCTCCCTTCAAAGAAACAGTAACAATTAAATACTCCACGGCGGTTGGTAGTGAAAAAAAAACTTGGTTTCGCTTGACCAGAACCAAGCCAACATGAGCAATTTTGATGATAATGCCTCTGCACAATCACCTGTTCTGGGTCGACTCACTTAACGTATGCACACTATATGCATTACGCGCTAAGATAAAGCGTGCAGATTATTATTATTTACTTTCTACAAAATTGTGGTACATTGGTATCAAAATTCGTTGTTAAATTACGATCATTTTTCATAAAATTTTGTTGAAGTTCCAGGGCGAAATCTTGCCGACAAATGCGTAGCTGCTGGTCTCGCAATCGTCGATAGGGCTTGAATTCTTAAATAAGAATACAGCTTTGACTCAACAAATTACCTGAAATCCTCCTCAAGTTTTCCAAATAGCGTCTCTAAGATTTTTAAGTTCTTGTGAAGTCTGGATTAACTGCAGATTAAGTCCAAATCTACGCTAGATTGTAGCACGCAACCCGAGAAAAATCTCTGTGGGAACACATGTTGTTGTCACGTGACGTTTGTTTTGAAGTTTGTATGCGTGTGTGTGAGAGTAAGCGTGCGTGTGCTTGTCGTCAGAGTTCATTTGCCAGAGTAATGTAATGATCTAGGTGTGCATTGTATCCAAAAAAAAAATAAGTCAAGCAGTCAAGCAGAGCGTGTTTTAATATTTACGGCTTAGCACTTGCTGGCCTCATCTGCTAAAAACGTTCGAGAATTTTTTCGGTAAGACCGACATGTCACTCATTGAGTCGCCGGGTGAGTGGATGCGTGACCGTAGTGTAACAGCTATTTCCCGGAAGATTTGGGGTGTAAGGGTGCGAAGTGGGTCATTTTGACCTTAAAAACACCAATTATGATTAGTTAAATAATTTCTCTTAAAAATAATGCAGAAGCTTTTTACGGTATTGGAAACTTTCGGAAATTAGTGCCAATATTTATTTGCCGATGCTATGTTACCCGATTAATCTTCGATGACAGTCGGTACATTATGCAGCGCACGCTTCTTGGTCGCGTGCTAACACTGGTCGAGTTTTTTTTATTAGTCTTCTATTCACGGTTTTCACATGCACAAAGAAGTTTGAGGCCGGAGAAGATCTGTACTGGAAAGAAACAATGCAATCCCGCTCTTTGACAAGTACGCTGTGTCTGTTTTCAAAGTCCAGACCCACGTAGTGGGGCACATCCCTCGCAAGAGCAGCAAAACTTCTGCGTTCTTTTTGAATCGCGGCATAAGTTTGAAGGTATACGGACATAACGGTGAGGCTCGTGGTCCGTTACAAATTCAGGCTGTCGGATCTTTCAATTGATAAATTGGAGACGTTAGAACTGTAGGTAAGGGCATTTTTCGCATGTAGTTCATGGGCTGGGCGCTTACTTTAGCAAAATCTGAAAATGCGTTGGGGCACTTGTTGAGCCATGGGCGCTAATTAGGGCGAATAGCGGCAGAATTACATACAGCAGCGTAGTTTAATGCACACAAATTACACGTCGTGCAAACCAGTCGGCCATCCCGTTTACCATCAACAATCCCAGTAGCCTTTGCGCTCCCTAATTTCCGGACATGCGCAATCGTTAAATCGATTCGGTTGCAACTCCGCTAATAACTAGTCGTACCGTTCCCAGCTACCTCTTATTGTTTTTTGCGACCTACTTGACCTACTTTTATGTAAATAGGTCACAGTTCATTGTTATACACATGGCCTGTAAACGTCACGTGCTGGGAGACTCACACGAAACCAAGTAAGAAATGGATAACAAAAATCGAATCGGTGGTTAAAGCACTGATGTCGTTAGCATGAGAGCGAAACATTGAACTGTCAGTTTATCAATTGCATGAAGGAATTAGGGTGAGGATTTACCTCTTTTCACAACTTCCTGTTTTCAAGACCACAGAGGCCTGAGGCGACCGTAGCATTCGTTCTTGACGCCAACTTGCGGTATGTATGTAGACAAAACGGTTCCACCGTCACCATTCTATAAGTACATTTCGTTGACTCAATGTTATAGCGATTTTGCGAATGAAGGGACTGAGGGTATACGAAGCTGTTCTGTATCTGGAGATTCGATTTGATTGAAAGCCCTCAGTTAACCTTTGAGCTCGGATAAGTAGTTAACAAATATCCACGCCATTGTGCGGTTCCAAGGTGGTTCAGTTAAATATTTCTATTTTTCTAGCTACGCAGTATATATTTTGTATTTGAAGTTCTCCAAGAATGAAGATAAGGTAATTCACTATACACGTGTAATATTGTAAAAATGGCCATTTTTGTGAATAAGGTTTGAGATAACCTTAAAGAAAATTTGAAAAAATGAGTTTTATAAATACTTGGCTAACTGATGAATAGTGTGTGACGGAAAGCCCATAATTGTGCTCAGCTGTTAAATTTACGAATGATTAAAAATTGACGGGCTTATAAATTCGTTCGACACCGTGTAATCCATAGCACTAGCAATTTTCTTTTGAATTTGGAGTAGCCGTTTCGCTTAGTGTGCAGTTTTTGCGGGTAACTGACACTAATTTGGAGTTCGTATTAAAGTAGAACAAATAAGTAAAAAATGATTAACACTAATTCGATTAATGGCTAATTCACAATCAAGGTCCGTATTCGAGAGTTGACTGTGTTACGGTCTAATATAAATTATTTTGGTCACCTACCAAATGACAACTGAATCTCATATACAAAGAGTTATTTAGTTGTGCAATGTTTGAGAAATTTATGCATGTTTTTGTCTATGAATTTCATGCATTTTTAGCGTTACGAGTGGCCATTTTAAAAATTACAATTTTCAACTGTCAACAGTGGAAAAAAAAATATTTTATTAAGTAAGCAATATGACTAATATGACTGGGAATAACTTGAGTCACTTTCAGAATCACTTATAATAGATGAAGTTGTGCCTAATCATTGAGAAATGGTAGGGTTCATCATAAAACAGGCACTCGTTACGAAATTTGTAAATTATTTGATTTTAACCCTCACCTACTGTAAAGAAGGTTAAAAACTAAAGTTGATACTATGTAATAAAAAGAACTGCAGAATATGTTAGCCTAGGGAACACAACAGATATTGATTCAATATCTAAACAAACCAAAAGTTGGGATATCGACTGGGTTCTGCAATATTGAAAATGGGCCAAAAAGGCTAACAAAATGTAGTGTACGTACCCCCATGTGGAATTCAGTAACACAAATGGTAATTGCAAATGAAATTGAAATTATTGCCTTTTAAATAACAACATGGTGCTAATTATCATCAAAGAAAAATAAATGGTCATACAACATTATGTTATAATGCGACGCAGAAACAGTGATGTAGTGTACGAACCCCGTTTTGTAGTCTACGTACCCCCATGTTCACAAAAGCCATGAAATTAAAATATCAATTGGTAAGTAAGCAACATTGATCATAGACAATTTCCTTCCTTAAAGGCCTATGGTCCGAGTTATAGAAGAAAAAAAACCTCTTGACGCCGTTTAAGCCAGTTTTTTTATGTGACGTGGAGTTCAAAAAGTTATTAACTTTCAACTTGTGCAAAAATTTTGAAAAAAATCGTAAATACTACAAACGAATGAAATGTTTACAAAGAATTTGGTATCCGGGATTCTAAACAGATTATAAACATTACAACAACGCATGCGCAGCCACAGATCTAGAGGTCAACAGAATTTATACAAAACAAATGGCGGAGACTAGTAGGTCTATGTAGTGTACGTCCGAAGGCGAAACGCAGTCGTCCTGCTCTACGGGATTAAGAAAAAGACGTGTTAGCCAGTACAAAAAGCGGCATTACCAACAAACCGTGTACCTGTAAGCGACTCGTTCGATAGGTGAGAAACAATGAGGACAAGACTGAATGTTCGAACTCGTGAAGGTTTTACATTACAACCAATGAACAATACCAGGCTTTCGATGGACAAGTATAAGTCAGTAAGTGTGCTGTTTGTGAAATGTCCAATGACACGGTTAGAGCATTCACTGATGGGTGACTGATCTCAGTCAGCATACATCGGACCCGAATCATTTTGAAGAGCCTCAATTCGATCAGCTGTTCAGTTTTTGTTCTAACACTACTAGTAGTACTATAGTCGGTGGGCCAGATTTTGTAGGGCCTCTAGAAAATGGTTTTTGTGAGTACTTTAGGGGGGCAATTTTATTTTGGTGTTTTTTAATTCATTGATTAGAGTGTTTTCAAAATCTAAAAAGTTCCCACATATAAAGTTGCACATTTTTGAGAAATTTGAGTTTGAAGTTACATAATAATCACCAAAGAGCTTAGTAAACTTATATTTGTAAAAACAACAGTTTTGGTGACTTTTTTGTAAAACAAGTAATATGGTCCCATCAGTGCCATTGTATTGAACAATATTACACTCACATTACACGTTTTACTATTGTAAATTAATTGTAAACAGTGAAATTTAAAAAACGTAAAGAGACACCTAGTGGCAAAAATGCAAACTAAGTCTGAATGTTACTAGGAAGTTATTCTGGCATTGTCAGGCAACAAAAATAACACAAAACACTTGAGACTGGGCAAAATTTGTGCCTCAATGACTAAAACATTGACTAATGGTGTAAAATACAGCTTGTTTGCATAATACACCAGAAATACGTTATAGTACAAAAACAATATACCGGTAGTTGAATGATCTCTGTGAATGTGCACAAAGACTGTATGAAAATAATAGATTATTCTGACAGCGTTTATCAAGCAGTATGAGACAAATACATGACAATGATCAAAGTATGTACTTTCTATGACTTAATCAACAAATAAAATTAACTTTTTAATACAAAAAAGGAAATAACGGGGTTGGAGGTCTATTTAGGGTTGACTTGTCAAAGAACTATCCAATGTTATGCAGTCAGTGTTGCTGATGTTACTACAGTTGTCACAGCTGCACATTTCTGTACAGTTTGACCCAGCATTGCAGCACAAACTCAGTTTCCCAGCACACATGTTCTTTTTGCACTTGCAGCGTTCATCGTTTAGTACTGTCAATGGAGATGCGGTCATTGCCATACATATTAACTGCAAAGCTCCACCGCCAAGGAACCAACTATGGTCGATTAGAGAGGGTACAGCACTGCACACTGGTGATTAGCCCGCAGGCAATGAAGGGTCAAACACTAAGTCCTTGTTTGGAGGCGGGCACTATTTGGGCAAACGTTTGATTCAAAATATGTTATAATGGGCTGTGTTAATTAGAGTCAGCAAGTGAATTATTGAACACTAGCCTCAATTCACTTTCGTATCTCTTAGTCGGGCACAAACTACAACAGTGAGTAGCTTCAACAATATTTCTTAAGATTGCCTGTCCAAATAACTTCATGCACACCAGCTTTCTGAAGAACAGCTTCAAAGTCTTGCTTTAGTTTTGAAAGGCAAATGACATCTCCTTGTGTTAGAAGCTTCGATTCAATGAACTCCAAACAAAACTGCAGAAAAACATCTCTGAAAACTGTGAATTCGTCACTCTTCACAATCGTTGTCTTTCTATTTTTTATAGCATGATGATCTGTGGTACTTGGCTTCTAAGACACAAGGTCTTTATCTTTGAATTTCATTTGCATATTCAGGGCTCTGGACTGAGCTGTTGCTTGCGATACAAGTCCAACTGAAAAAAACCCGAACTGTTAACACTAATTTAACATTCAACTATGAGTGAGTTGGCATGCAACTTTTTCAGACGGACTTATCAGGAACTGATCCACCACCAGCCTAACAAATTTACATGCCGTCTGATCTGTAGCCTAATAATGTTGATCGTCTAATAATTAGATCAGTTGATGCAACTGAAAATAAATCAGCTGATATACCAGTGCAGTGATTGAAATTTAATTTTTTTAAATCAGATGCTCAAACCATAGTCAATCGATTTACACTTAAGGTAATCGACGTTTGACGAAATGGACAGTGGCTTCCATCGTCCTCAAATTTCGACGGCGACGATGGCCACTTAGGCACTTTAATTTAATTATCATTGCAGCTACCTAAGTAATTAATGTTTACAAAAAATTGAGACTACGGCAGGGGATGACGGCCACTTGGGCATGTTGTTTGCAACCATCTACTCCATTTAACCTTCTCAAAAATTTTTGACTTAAAGTGCTTTAAAATCACACCCACAGTATAACGCCATAGGATTATCCCTTAGCGCAAGCAGTGTCGATGTGGCAACTGAATGGAGTGTTCGAAAAACAGGATTGCAGGAGTATTTGTTTAAACTGGGAACAAATGAAAACATTAACGACCTCCTCAGAGGCATCTCTCTACGCGGTACTTCTAAACTTATAGGAACATAATTTGCCGAAAAGTATCCGGCATATGAAGTACCTATGGTATGATCATCGTCTCTACTGGGTCAGCAGTATTGTCTAAGGCCTAGGCAGCCAAGGGGCTGAACAAGTTAAAAAACAACTGGTGATAATACTGAAACACACATGGAAAACACCAAGATGTATTTTTAAAAAACACGTACCTGTTTTTGAAAGCTATACTTCTTTCTCTTTCTTGAAATGTGGCCCATAATGTACTTTTCCTGCTAACAAATGATGCACTCATGTTTCAGAATGTTCCTATCTTGTTCAGGTTAATTGGGTGTTTCAGATTTTGGAAGTAATTGATTTTCTTGGGAAATCTTGGATAACATCTGTATCACTTTCAGCAACTTCAGCTTTAGTACTACTGTTGGTGCCTTGAAACGTTGCTATGCCGTTCTATGTCCTTTCAATTTTTTGGTCTGACACTTGGTCTTCTAGTCTACAGCACTCAGCAGTATACTGTGTAGGCTACCAGGACATGCAGCTGTTTTCTGCACAAACGTTTGTGACACCTCTTCTTCTTTTTGATCTACTGATCTACAGAGTTCCACAGTCAATCAGCTTTCGTCAGGAAGCTTTCCTAAGCTTCTTTAGGCTCTGACATCACAATTTTGTGCTGTTTGAAAAACCTTGAATTATACAGGCATCACACTCCATGGGAGCAGCCATATTGAAGTAACTAAGCACAACAATACAATCTGGCTCTCTGATTGGTCAATTCCATAGAAATGCGCCATCAAGTGGCAGGAATGTGCATCATATTTTATGCAACAAAAACACCTTTTTTTAAAAAATGTGCAAGTGTAGACGTGGGAACTTTTTGGAATTTGATTTATGGGTATATTATCTAGCCACATAGAAAAAACTAGGTTGCCCCCCAAAGTACGCACAAGGGTGAACGCTATGAGATCTGGCCCACCGACTACTAGTAGTAGTACTGATTCACGCTGACCCGGACTAGTTACACCATGTTAGTGTTTTAACATGTAATTAAAACTGGTAAGGCCCTTTCATTCTAACGTCGACATGGTGATGTTTTGGGGAGTTGCAGTCAGTATGGATGGTTAACTTCGGTCCTGAATCGAAGTTAACTGTGCCAGTTGACTTCACAGTAGACAAGCGGAGCATCGATGCTGTGTTGGACTGTGGTATGAATGATCAACTTCGGATACATCGAAGAAGTTATTGTCGGGCCACTGCTATCATCGGCAATTACAGGATAATGTCGTCGCTAAAAGCTGCTCATATTTTGCTCGAAAAGTCACTAATCGAATTAGAAATAGGTTTTTGTGTCCATTAGCACATGTCAATGTTCCCAAATTATCACATAAAAAATCCTGGTGTACAAGTGTTGCATCTGCACTACGTTGCGATTACTTCGATGACAACATCGTCAGCTACAGTTTACTTAGACATCCAAAGCCGGTAAAAACGATTCAATTAACTTCGCAGTTCATGTCGACACTCTGCTCAGACCGAAATTAAGTACAAAAGGGCTTTTAAATCGATTTCAACTAGCAGAACAATGTAGCAGGTGGTATAATGAATTGTGGCGGG
>NMRA01000050.1:878365-907142 GCA_002633005.1 Phoronis australis | reverse complement strand
GGATGTATTAGGGACTTCACCTGGCCACGCCAATAGCTTTATTAGAAAGCTCATATCAGTGTTGGTCGTACTGAGTACAGTGGGGGGGTAAGTCTTGGTCAAGATGGCTATACTTGAGAATGTCTTATTAGTTTTGCTTTATTTTTTCCAGTTAGGAGAATACTGACCACCTACAGGGGCCCGTGTAACCGTAAGTTGATCTTTCTTATTTCGTTAAGTTTTAAAAGAAAGAATAGGTGTGCTAAACTTATTCAGTTATTGATGGCCACTTTTCTCTGTATTTCCATCTTAGACTGTGCAGGTTAGGAGAAAATGGTTACTTGCAATCTGCATGGTCCAGGCACATTACTTGAACTCACAACCTCAAAAAATTAGCCAGTCAAATCACATGATTTGAGTGCAGATCTTATGTTTGCTCATGTCATGGAATTGCTATCGAATACAGAGATTAGGCTATGGGATTTATCGTAAGCCGGAATTTTCATCAATTATAAGTCTGTTAAGTCGCTGTCAGTTTAGAATAATGCTGTCTCAGCTACAAATCTTGCCTTCTGGTAATTAAATCAAAGTTGTTTTAAGCATAAAGGTGTGACAAATTGACTGAAAGTACATTTCTTAAATCTTGTGATTGCTCCTGGTAAAATGAGTCAAATTGTATTTAAACCCTCCTTCATCATGTGTACTTTCAGAATGAATGGTTTAGACAATGCCCTCTACAAATTTCTTTGCAAGAGTCCCAGACTAGTCATCACCTGAAAAAACCTTGAGGTATTGTTTCATTCATTTCCTTAAACAGTACACACCATGGATTTTTGCACATTTCGAATTACCGGTGGCCACAGACTAAATGTGTGACGTAAAATTTAGCCAAATCCATGATTATTTTGTGTCATTAGCTCGAAATTTTGATTTCTCTTTCAATTTTGCCAATTTTCACATTTCCCGCCATGTGACATCATGGGTTGAACACAAGAGATCAGCGACTAGCATTGAACAACGGCGGAGAGTAGGGAATTTGAAAGCGACAACGATTATGAGCAAGAAATGAACAAATACTATGAAGAAACGTACGAGAATGGTGGCCAGGATGACGAAATGGGGTTGCACGAAAGCGAGAACGAGTTTGATATGTTTTCAGCTGCGTACGTTTCTACTTTGAGGCCTTACGAACTGGATCCTCCCGCAAGAGAAGCGGCCTTGGGCTCGGCCAGTCAACCCAGTCATCCAACAGACGATCCTGAATAAAGAGCCGATGTTTCTGAATAGTAAACATTGTCCTTTATTGAACCAGGCCTTCATCGTAACATCTCCTCCGATTGGAGTCGAAACACGACTCCTCAAAGTGGGCAGAACACTGAGTGGCCCCGGACAGAATCGCTTGGTCCACGCTGAGGTCCCACACTTTCGTTCGGCGCACGAAGCGATGCCACTATTGCGCAACTTTAGCGTCCTTCGGAACACCGAGACGTTCTCCGTCTGACTGCTGTTGCTGCAGCCTCCGCAAACACATCTTTTCATCCCTCTGCGAACCTTCTCGACGCTAAGTATACTTTACTTTCACTTCACTCTATACACTTAGTTGCTGAAACGACTTGGGTTCAACCCATGACGTTGTACATAATTATTATTTTTTCAATTTTACGTATTTCTTTATGAGCTGTGCACTAAAGGCACTGAAATCAAGTAAGATATAATAATAAAATTCATTTTGAGGTACTAGAGTCATGTTGCGTACACTTTAATATCTCATGGAGTGACATTTCACATTTTATTCAACTCACAACTCACAATCCTAACCAAAGATATCACTGTTTCGTTTACAGTATTTAAACATGCCTTGTTTAAAGCCTGTTCAATTTCTATTCAGGGATTCACCCAGGATTTCGAAAATAAGGTGTCCAAAATGGGGTTCCCAATATTTCGGAGTGTCCGTGATTTCGACAACGCATTACCCCTACCACCATGCAGTGCACCCGCAACCCCTCACACAGTGATTTTTTTACAAAAATACATAGATCTAAGCATTTATATCTGCATTTTCAAACTAACCCCCTGTAGAGAGCTTTTTTTAATAAAAAAACTGCTTGGACCTAGACTTTTTCACCTAAACTTATGAATAAAGCCAAGCAGCTTACCAGACAAATATTAGTGATATTTTTGAAGGATGAGTGCACTTCGCAGATGATGGTGTCACTGCTGTTCCATATTAAAACATGAAAATACTCATTGAAATGCACGAAACATTGTTTCATTTGAGTTATTTATATTGGGTTAGTGTAAACCCAGTGTGATGTTTTTATTATAATATATCAGTGCTTGGAGGATGTCCAGTTGAGCAAAGCACATTTGTAATGTAACTAATTTGCATGTGAAAATTTTCAACTCGCTTACAAGTGTAGTATAAATGCAACCTAACTCCAGCTGCTGGTTGAAATTTTGTGCATCATGTTTGGTGTGGGGAGCAATTACGATTTCTAAAAACCTTATTTTGAAAATTTAATTGCCCTTTTACGATTCCATCTGTCGATACAATGTCACTGTTTCAGATTCATAGATACACGTCTGAGTTCTCAGTGTAGAGGCCTCAGACTAAATTTTAAACTGAATGTCTTCTTACAAATGCCACTATTGTCATCTTGCAGGGATTCAGAGCTGTTGTTCACCCTTGTCCTTATCTTCTTTGTCACCTGCATCCTCACAATCTGGATCAAAGGTTTGTGTCTGCTCTTGTAAAGACTCTATGCTCTATTGGAATTTAAAGTAGATATAGGCATGCCTTATGTCACGAAAACCAACTGTTCATTTAGACCATGTAGCATTAGTATGATATTGATCTCGAATTGTTCCTTGATAAAAATAGGTGACAGTGAATTTTGGGCTTGAAAATCTCCAGCAATTTGCTACTACTTAGAGTTTCTTTAGGTTGACGTGTCACAGCATGCCATTTCATTCACCTGACATGGTCACAACCATAATGAACTGACAGGTCTTTGCAAGACCAAAACTTATTTCTCATCTGAATGAGGAAAGTGTTTAAAATCAAAAGTTAAGTTGCGCGGATAGCAGGGTTTATAGCCGTAGAAATTTTTCTGTGAAAATGCAACTCTATTTTCTCTCAATGTAGGTTTCTTACTGCTTGTTAAAAGACGATAATAGTATGACCGGCTGCTGAGTAGCACTTGGGACATAACCATGTTGCCATGAGTTCAATTTCTTGTCTTAGAACTCTAGGATTCACTTAAACCATAAAGTGTTTTGCAATGGCCATCAAAAGTTATCATGCGATGAAGATTTATACAAAGATTCAAATGGCAATACGTGCATTAGTTCTTGCACCATCTTTTTAACTTGCAACCTCTCACACTTGTTGATACTAACATTCAGTTGGTGGTATAGATACAGTTATCATTACTTGTACCCAATGGTGGTTTTCTTTGCACTGTATTTTTGGTTTTAGTGTTTCAGTGCTCAATTATATTGTAACTTTTCACAATATTTTACACTTACAGGCTACATAGGTACTTCAGTGAGAAATCCAAGAGTAATGCTGTCAAGGATTAAGAAAGGTCTATACTCCAGTGCCACCAGTGTCCATAATTAGCAGATGCTTGAGAGAAAAACAAGGCAGGCGTGCACAAACTTGACACAACGCTTCCAGGGGCCACCCAGTTCATTGCCTTGACGATCAATGGTTTTACAATGACAACAAATGTTATTTGATCTGTCAGAAGAACTATCACTGCTTTGAACATTTGACACTAATTTTAAAGTTACATTTGCATAGTAGCTTGACGTGGATACAGACTGTTGTCAATACAAAAGGACATGGCTATAATTTTGGTCATACTCATATAACGTACAGCATATAAGTCTGACATTTTACTTTTTATATATGTAAACTAACAATCCTTGACCACTGTTTGCCTACATTTGACTCCAAAACTGTGATACAGTACATGATTTTCAATTGAAGTACTCATGTAACTTGGTTCATGTTGAGTCTATCAACCATCATCATCTGCTTTTGTTGATCCACGTGGTTGTGCGAATTGACTACGTAATTAAAATAAATGTGTCCATGACTTCAAACACATTTCGATTAATTCATATCATGCAGCAACTCTTGTTTGCATTTACATTTCTGTTGTGTTGAGAATTACTGCAGTGAAATGCATTTGATGTTATACAGGTTAAACTTCGGCAATGAAAATCCATTTTGTTCGTTAATGTGATTATGTCATTGCTGTTAAAGCTGCTATAAACCTGCCTTCCTTCAATTAAACCAACTCTTGATTTTGACTATTTATTGTCTGGCCCATTCCTTACTCAAAGTACAAGTAATTCCTGGAATTAGAAAGAACTGACAGTTCGTTATAGCTCAAACCTCAGTTTATCAAGTTGCCTTGAAACAGCTTGTCATTTTCTGTAGGTGAATTTGTTTTAAGCCAAGAAACCCATTCTCACCTGGGTAAAGAAACTTACTGATAGGAGGTCTGATGAGAAAAATGGTATAAATTAAAAGTTACTTTATTGTTGATGGAATGTTGGTTTGTAGGAACTTTACTAGCTCTGTTTTATTACATTTAAGTCTTCATCCGATTTTCAGTATGAAACTAAGAAATGGTATTGGGCATAAATTTTGTTTATTAGTACCACAAAGAAATCACATTTATCTGAGTACTAAGTAGTAGACAAAACAAATATGTGCATTAGACAAATAAAATATGGTGCCTGAGTAAATAACATAATTTGTTTGACTGCAGGCAAAGTATATAAAGCAGTAGGATTTGTGACATAGCCCTTGCATTGCGAAAATGTGTTGGGGTAGGCGCCTTTTGTTGTAGTTGGTACCTTTGTCGAAGGCCAGCACATCATTACAGTAGACTCTTGCCAGTTCCTCATTTATGACGAAGAAACCAAAAGTCCTAAATCAAAAATAAAAATAAAATTTTCTTCATAGCCATGTATAAGAGAAAAAAATCTTCATTAACTAGTGTAATTCAAAAGCTGAATACCTTATAGAATGCGAACAGTTTGTCCGTCAGCACGCCATCTTTTTGGTCACATCACGTGACATAATGAATGTATGTCCAAAAAGATTTCTGCCCTAGACAGGGACAGGGGCAGAAATGTTTTTGGATTGATATTCATTAGGTCATGTGATGTGACCAAAAACATGGCGTTCTGACGGGACAAGCTGTTTGCGACATTTTTCCATGGCTTATTGAAAAAGATTTATTTATACATACCTTATAGAATGTACTGTTGGCAATCCATTGTTATGGCTATTTTGGTATTTATACTTAAATTTCAGATAAACAATAAACAAAACTTAAATAAGGAATGTGTTTTATTGTGTTATGTTTAGTTTGACTAAAACCGGACGTTAACATGAACCTGCCAATAATCCATAGATAGTCTTTAATGAATATTCATGTCACAGGCGTACTGCCAGGGCCGTAATAATGTTTTCACTTAACAATTACCAAGTAAAGGTTTAGTCCAGTTATCATTAATACCTAATAGCGTGGAAATAATTTGTTCACATTTCTCAATAAGTAACAATTATGAGCATATTTTCAGATAGTTTATTTATTTGCTAAATTGAGTTTTGGTATTTGTCTCACACATTTATGTAGAGTGCAAAACCAAATTTCTGTAGCCAGAGATTTGGAAGGAAAATGGTAAAAGGTTATTACAAGTGTCATTTCAGCAGTGTTTTCTTTCACAGAGTCACATGAGTGCATAATGAGGGTGCGTAACAGGATTTCCAAAACTGTCTATAAGAAATACTCACAGGCATAAGCAAAATACAGGTGACAGGTTGTCTCTTATAGATCTTTTCAGTGTAGTGGACACTCCTCAGCATCTGCCACAGGTACACCCTGATGACAATCACAGCTGGTGATACCCACCACCCCAGTCAGTATGGACACAGCATGTTGAAATACAATGCCCTCATCCTCAGATATACTTATGTGATACTGAAAAAATCAAACCACATTAATTTTGAGTTGTAGTTTAAACATGACCTCAACATGAAGGGGAATGTTGTTTTCATAGCTGCAAACTGATTGTTGTTCTTCAAAAAGCCAGTGGTCCATTATTAATGAAGTTTTAAGACAGTATAATTTTCAGCATTTTATGTGGCATATTTTAGTGATACATAGCAAATGTATTTTATTACAAGTTTTCAGTTTTATTACCTATAAAGCTTTTGTGATTACTGATGAAAGAAAACAATAAGAATGACTTGATAACACAAAAGTTATGTAGAATCGGCTCTATTGCGTTAAGAAACGAGAGTTCCAAGCATACCTGCAGGTGAAGAGACCGAACATCAATTGCCACCTAAGCCTATTCCTCTGCACATGGCTCAGTACTCCAATCATGTTGTCACTGTTGCTTGAGTATTGTTATTGTTGGTAAAGTGGTGATGCACATTACGAACCTTTAAAAACATAATAATCACATAAAATGCCAATCTGAGCAGTACATAGATAACATTGATCAATACATTCCATAGGATACACATTTTCGCAGAAGTGTGAGTGTACCTGAAATTGAAACTTCAGTGTTCTACCTGTTTCCTGACTAATTAAGTTTAGTTCCTGTGTTAACTTGCCAATACTGATGCTACAAGTCTGTAACAGCTGACATTCAAGGAGGATAGATGATTTTCGAAGCACTCTTTAGGCCCTCTGCCATGTAAACTGATGGGTTGTGTTATTGATAAAGTGAGTCTGCAAGGGCCTAGTCGCACAGTCAAAGTCCAAGAAAGGGTACATTAATTAAAAACAGGCACTGTCATTAACCTTCCCCTGTCCGTAGCCCTTTATTTATAGTCAGTGGGCCAGATCTCATAGCGTTCATCCTTGTGAGTACTTTCGGGGGGCAACCTAGTTTTTTCTATGTGGCTAGATAATATACCTATAAACCAAATTCCAAAAAGTTCCCACGTCTACACTTGCACATTTTTTTTAAAAAAGGTGTTTTTGTTGCACAAAATTTGATGCGCATTCCTGCCACTTGATGGCGCTTTTCTATTCAATTGACCAATCAGAGAGCCAGATTGTATTGTTGTGCTTAGTTACTTCAATATGGCTGCTCCCATGGAGTGTGATGCCTGTATAATTCAAGGTTTATCAAACAGCACAAAATTGTGATGTCAGAGCCTAAAGAAGCTTAGGAAAGCTTCCTGACGAAAGCTGATTGACTGTGGAACTCTGTAGATCAGTAGATCAAAAAGAAGAAGAGGTGTCACAAACGTTTGTGCAGAAAACAGCTGCATGCCCTGGTAGCCTACACAGTATACTGCTGAGTGCTATAGACTAGAATACCAAGTGTCAGACCAGAAAATTGAAAGGACATAGAACGGCATAGCAACGTTTCAAGGCACCAACAGTAGTACTAAAGCTGAAGTTGCTGAAAGTGATACAGATGTTATCCAAGATTTCCCAAGAAAATCAATCACTTCCAAAATCTGAAACACCCAATTAACCTGAACAAGATAGGAACATTCTGAAACATGAGTGCATCATTTGTTAGCAGGAAAAGTACATTATGGGCCACATTTCAAGAAAGAGAAAGAAGTATAGCTTTCAAAAACAGGTACGTGTTTTTTAAAAATACATTTTGGTGTTTTCCACGTGTGATTCAGTATTATCACCAGTTGTTTTTTAACTTGTTCAGCCCCTTGACTGCCTAGGCCTTAGACAATACTGCTGACCCAGTAGAGACGATGATCATACTATAGGTACTTCATATGCCGGATACTTTTCGGCAAATTATGTTCCTATAAGTTTAGAAGTACCGCGTAGAGAGATGCCTCTGAGGAGGTCGTTAATGTTTTCATTTGTTCCCAGTTTAAACAAATACTCCTGCAATCCTGTTTTTCGAACACTCCATTCAGTTGCCACATCGACACTGCTTGCGCTAAGGGATAATCCTATGGCGTTATACTGTGGGTGTGATTTTAAAGCACTTTAAGTCTAAAATTTTTGAGAAGGTTAAATGGAGTAGATAGTTGCAAACAACATGCCCAAGTGGCCGTCATCCCCTGCCGTAGTCTCAATTTTTTGTAAACATTAATTACTTAGGTAGCTGCAATGATAATTAAATTAAAGTGCCTAAGTGGCCATCGTCGCCGTCAAAATTTGAGGATGATGGAAGCCACTGTCCATTTTGTCAAACGTCGATTACCTTAAGTGTAAATCGATTGACTATGGTTTGAGCATCTGATTTAAAAAAATTAAATTTCAATCACTGCACTGGTATATCAGCTGATTTATTTTCAGTTGCATCAACTGATCTAATTATTAGACGATCAACATTATTAGGCTACAGATCAGACGGCATGTAAATTTGTTAGGCTGGTGGTGGATCAGTTCCTGATAAGTCCGTCTGAAAAAGTTGCATGCCAACTCACTCATAGTTGAATGTTAAATTAGTGTTAACAGTTCGGGTTTTTTTCAGTTGGACTTGTATCGCAAGCAACAGCTCAGTCCAGAGCCCTGAATATGCAAATGAAATTCAAAGATAAAGACCTTGTGTCTTAGAAGCCAAGTACCACAGATCATCATGCTATAAAAAATAGAAAGACAACGATTGTGAAGAGTGACGAATTCACAGTTTTCAGAGATGTTTTTCTACAGTTTTGTTTGGAGTTCATTGAATCGAAGCTTCTAACACAAGGAGATGTCATTTGCCTTTCAAAACTAAAGCAAGACTTTGAAGCTGTTCTTCAGAAAGCTGGTGTGCATGAAGTTATTTGGACAGGCAATCTTAAGAAATATTGTTGAAGCTACTCACTGTTGTAGTTTGTGCCTGACTAAGAGATACGAAAGTGAATTGAGGCTAGTGTTCAATAATTCACTTGCTGACTCTAATTAACACAGCCCATTATAACATATTTTGAATCAAACGTTTGCCCAAATAGTGCCCGCCTCCAAACAAGGACTTAGTGTTTGACCCTTCATTGCCTGCGGGCTAATCACCAGTGTGCAGTGCTGTACCCTCTCTAATCGACCATAGTTGGCTCCTTGGCGGTGGAGCTTTGCAGTTAATATGTATGGCAATGACCGCATCTCCATTGACAGTACTAAACGATGAACGCTGCAAGTGCAAAAAGAACATGTGTGCTGGGAAACTGAGTTTGTGCTGCAATGCTGGGTCAAACTGTACAGAAATGTGCAGCTGTGACAACTGTAGTAACATCAGCAACACTGACTGCATAACATTGGATAGTTCTTTGACAAGTCAACCCTAAATAGACCTCCAACCCCGTTATTTCCCTTTTTGTATTAAAAAGTTAATTTTATTTGTTGATTAAGTCATAGAAAGTACATACTTTGATCATTGTCATGTATTTGTCTCATACTGCTTGATAAACGCTGTCAGAATAATCTATTATTTTCATACAGTCTTTGTGCACATTCACAGAGATCATTCAACTACCAGTATATTGTTTTTGTACTATAACGTATTTCTGGTGTATTATGCAAACAAGCTGTATTTTACACCATTAGTCAATGTTTTAGTCATTGAGGCACAAATTTTGCCCAGTCTCAAGTGTTTTGTGTTATTTTTGTTGCCTGACAATGCCAGAATAACTTCCTAGTAACATTCAGACTTAGTTTGCATTTTTGCCACTAGGTGTCTCTTTACGTTTTTTAAATTTCACTGTTTACAATTAATTTACAATAGTAAAACGTGTAATGTGAGTTTAATATTGTTCAATACAATGGCACTGATGGGACCATATTACTTGTTTTACAAAAAAGTCACCAAAACTGTTGTTTTTACAAATATAAGTTTACTAAGCTCTTTGGTGATTATTATGTAACTTCAAACTCAAATTTCTCAAAAATGTGCAACTTTATATGTGGGAACTTTTTAGATTTTGAAAACACTCTAATAAATGAATTAAAAAACACCAAAATAAAATTGCCCCCCTAAAGTACTCACAAAAACCATTTTCTAGAGGCCCTACAAAATCTGGCCCACCGACTATTACCCAATCGAGACCATACCACTGATAATACAAGATGTAACCTGCTCGACCTTTGTTAATGCTCTTACTGATCTGCCTTTGGCTTATACCCTTTTGCCTTTGAGGAGGTCCCATACATAGTATATTGTCCTGTAATGATGTGACCACTCCCAGTGTCCTGCAATTTGAGAACCAGATTTCTTCACTGAATAACAGGCATCAAATTTGTTGCATCCCATTCCCAACCATGGTTGTGTATGATCTCACTTTTCTCGCAACAAGCTTCAGCCTATCGGCACTTCCCGAGTTTGCTTGCATTCAATCCGAAGCTTCATCGCTGATCCAGTGGTTTGTGTTCAAGTGGACTAGCTAGCTGACTAGTCAGTGGTGGATTTAGAGGGGGGCTATGGCCTCCCTAAAATTTTCCCAGCTCCAATTTGGCAGTTCGGGGGTGCAAATGTTTGGCGAACTAAATCCTGGCTAATACTCTGCCCTGTTCCCCCAACTCAAAGTCCTGTATGTGCCCCAGGAGCGGATCCAGGATTTTGAGTTAGGGGGGCCAGGGCACAGGAATAACCAGAATTTTGCAACATGGGCGCGCCCAGCCTGATGTAGGTACGCGGGGTTCGAATTTTTGGGTTTGTGGACCTTATTACTGTTAAAAAACATAAACGGTAAACGGGGTTTGTTCAATAGGGGCATACCTGTATGCTAGTCAGCAATTCGCACTCCGAACTGCCAAATGGTAACTGGCAGAATTTTAGGGGGGCCATGGCCACCTGCCCCGTCCCCCTTAAATCCTCCAATGTGCCCCTGCTAGTACAATATACAAGTAGAGTATAGAGTCCCTGGTGATAGACGATGCTTTTCTTATGGCAATGAAAAACCACGAATAGTTTTGCAATTCAAGTCCAAAGTCTGAAAACAGCCAGCAGGTAGAAATTCAACTCACGACCATCGAGTGACAAACGGGGTCTACCCAACCACAATAACACTACACTCTTTTTTAGTCACAGCATTGATAGGCCTAGGGCTAGGGCTAGCCTTGGTACAAATCTGTATACTAAATATACTACCCTGGCTGTGTGAATTTCGGGCTCTATTGAAGAAAAACACACAGTGGTACCTAGCTGTATTTTGATACCGCTAGCTGGCTGGCTAGGGTACCACTGCACACTCGACTCGAGCACAATGATTACTATCGAATTCAGTACGTAATTTTCCCACAGGTAATGGTTTCATCTAATTCTAAGCGTAATAGTTAGACTTTTCAGCTCATACAGGGAGCAATGTCGTCATCAAAATGTTCAAGAAACGAATAAATTGCCTGGTTAAGGCGAACTTCTCTTCTTCGAAGCAGTACCGGAAACAGCTGACTATTTGTCTCGAGTTGCCGAAAGGTCAAACCGCACAGCATTATGGGCAACATTCGTTTGTTTTGATCACGCAGATTTTAGGAAATTAAAAAGTAAAAGAAAAAATATGTACAGGCAGCAGATCGACCCCATACTTACGAAAAGTTCTAATTAAGTGTCAGAGAGCATGTTTCAATGGTTTTTATGCAGATTCACGATGTTTTTAAAACGTCTACAAACGGATCATATGACTTTAAACATGTTAAGTTGAAATGGTGTTTATTACAAATACATTTGTTTTGAGTGAAATATTAGCCTTTGTGTAGTGTACATACCCCTATATTTTAATTTGTGCCTATTTTCAAAGTATGGCAGATACATGTACATGTATACACATGAATGTTGTGCTTAAGTTACATGTAGTTTTCTCTTTGAATTGACTTAGTAAATCACCTAACTCAGTAGATTCTTAGTATTTAGTTACAGCCATTGAAATGTAGTGTACGTATCCCTGTGTTATGTACGTACCCAATGTTAACAAATACCATGAAATAAAAATATTACACGGTAAGTGTTATGTTCGTGGTTTTCATTAAACTTGCAGAGTCCAAAACATAACCTTATATGGAACTGGTAGCTAGAATCATAGATTGTGTAAGTTGTGCAAAACAATTCTCTGAAATGTGATGACTCATGAGCATATGATCTTTAGTTCTGACAAACAAGTTTTCAGTTGAGAGTTAGACAGCATAGTGAATAGATGTATCTTGTAGATCTCTAGAATAAACCCACGTAAAACTGTAATACAGAGTTGTGTTTGAAAGAGGTTTTCATACATGGTGGCAGCGAACTCATTGGTTTTAGAGTTAAAGCCCGTGGAACACTGATTTTAGTGTTGGAGACATTCTACAACGATACCGACATGGCTGAGGGAACCGACGAATTCCTACCCGCAATCAAACCACCACAGACACTGGATTTGTCCGCCGCTGACAGAATCGGACAGTGGGAACTGTGGAGGCAACAGTGGACTAATTATGCCCTTTTGGCAAAGCTCGATGGACAATCTGAAGAGTATAAACTGGCAATGATTTTAAACTGCATTGGCACGGACGCTTTGAGAATTTACAACGGCTTCACATTCGATAGTGAGAAGACTGTCGCAACAACCATTGCACGCTTTGATGACTACATCATTGGACAGACCAATGTCACATATGAAAGGTATTTGTTCAACTCTTTGAAGCAGCAAGGTGAGTCTTTTGATGTTTTATTGACAAACCTACGACATTTGCAGCGCAACTGTCAATTCTGCGACTGCATGAAAGACACCCTGCTCAGAGACAGAATTGTAACGGGCATTGACAATGATGAACTGAGAAAAACTTTTCGACTTATGGACAAACCTGCAAAGCATGCGGCAACCGAAATCACTTTGCGACTGTTTGTAAGAGAAAACCTAAACGCAATGTGAACACTGTTGGTGAAGACAGTGATGATGACTATCTCAACTCCGTTAACGTAAATGCTGTCGAGTCTGATAAGCTAATCTATGCGACAATGAAAGTGAACGGACAGAATATTCGCTTTCAAATAGATTGTGGTGCATCAGTGAATGCAATCCCTGCTAAGTATGTCACTAAAATGAGGCTAAAGCCCCCAACGAAGAAGCTATTCGGGTGGTGTGGTTCAGATGGAATCAAACCATTAGGAGAGGGTACAGCCAAAATTGAGAATCCTGCCAATGGTAGATGCTACAACTTCGAATTCTGCGTGATGTCAGAGAATTTGACGCCCATTCTAGGAGCCGACGCATGCAAACAGATGGGTCTGATCACTGTAATAGATGATGATATTGGTACACTACCTGGTGTGGTACACCTGGAAGTTGATGCTGCCGTAACTCCAGTTGTTATGCCTGCCAGACGCCTTCCAGCAATGTTGAAGCCTAAATTAAAACTGGAATTGGATAAGCTGACCGACCAAAAGGTACTAGCGCCCGTGAATAAGCCAACCGATTGGGCAAGCAGTCTCGTAGTAGCGACAAAGAAATCAGGCGATCTCAGAATATGCATAGATCCCCGACCCTTGAACAAGGCTCTGAAAAGAGAACACTTCTACTTACTTACCTTTGATGATGTTTTGCCAGAGCTGACGAAAGCAAGAATTATCTCGACTGTTGACCTGAAATCCGGCTATTGGCATGTGGTGCTTGACGAGGAATCTTCTTACTTGACAACGTTTGGTACACCGTTTGGTAGATTTCGATGGTTACGTCTTCCATTTGGTACAAATGTCAGCAGCGAATTGTTCGCAAAGCGTCTGTATAGCTGCGTTGGTGACTTACCAGGAGTTGTATGTGTTGCGGATGACCTGATGATTTATGGATCCGGCAACAACGAAGAAGCCACTAAGGACCATGACAACATGCTTGAGAAACTATTTCAGCGGTGCAGAGAAGTTGGATTACGTCTCAACCGAGCTAAAATGTGAATACGACAAAAGTCAGTACCTTTTCTTGGACACATGGTCACACAAGATGGTCTGAAGCCTGACCATGCGAAAGTGACAGCAGTACAAGAAATGCCAAGACCTACCGATATTGAAGGCATTAGACGACTGAATGGATTTGTGACTTACCTTGCTAAGTTCCTACCTAGACTGTCAGATGTGATGGAACCTATTAGGCAGTTGACACGCAAGAATGTGCCGTGGACGTGGTCCGTCGCACAAGAAAGTGCACTCACGCAAGTGAAGAAACTTGGGTCGGAGGCACCTGTACTGAGATTTTATGACCCAGCGAAAGAGCTTTCGATCCAGTGCGACGCTAGTAAGACTGGACTTGGAGCGGCACTGCTTCAAGAGGGTCAGCCGCTAGCATTTGTGAGCAGAGCATTGAGTGACGTAGAAACGCGCCATGCCCAACTAGAAAAAGAAATGCTCGCGATAACCTGGAGTGTGGAGAAATTCCATCAGCACACGTTTGGGAGAACGACCCATGTGATCAGCGATCATAAACCACTTGAAAGCATCATGAAGAAAAGCCTTGCCTGTGCACCAAAGCGACTTCAAGGCATGATGATGCGACTACAAAAGTATGATCTAGTGGTAACATACTGCCAAGGGAAGCAAATGTATCTCGCTGATACTTTATCTAGAGCCTATATGTCTACGACAGAGGAGCACAACAAAAATGAGTTTGAATGTGTGAATGCCACACAGTTCGTCGCAATAACTGATTCACGACTGGAAGCAATCAGAAGAGCAACAGAGGCTGATCAAAGTTTGACTGTTTTGAAATCAGTCATCCAAGAAGGCTGGCCTGACGAAAAAGCACGAGTATCACCACTGGCGCAACCCTATTTCTCTATCAGAGATGAGCTAGCTATACATGATGGTATAATTTTTAGAGGTGAACGCGTGGTGGTGCCAGCCAGCCAAAGGCGTATACTCAAAGAAAATATTCACTCCTCACATCTTGGAATAGATGGATGCCTGAGACGGGCAAGAGAATCTATCTACTGGCCGAATATGACAGCAGAGATAAGAGAATATATCTCTGGCTGCAACACATGCAGAAAATTCGAGACGGCAAACTCCCCAGAACCATTGATGAGTCATGATCTTCCTGACAGACCATGGGCTAAAGTTGGAACAGATTTGTTCACATTCAATGGCAGAGAATATTTGATAGTTGTTGATTATTACAGTAATTTCTGGGAAGTAGATCGACTTTACAGCACGAGCGCAACAGCTGTAATTGAGAAGCTCAAAGCACACTTCTCGCGACATGGTATTCCAGATACCATCGTGTCCGACAATGGTCCGCAATATTCGTGCCATGATTTTGTAAGATTTTGCAAATCATGGAATATTGTTCACGCAACTAGCAGTCCTGGCAACAGTAAAGCCAACGGTAAAGCGGAGTCTGCCGTGAAAACTGCTAAGCGCATATTCAGGAAATGTAAAGATTCCGGTAGTGATGTTTATTTAGCTATGCTAGATCACAGAAACACACCTACCCAAGGTTTGTTATCTAGTCCCGCACAACGCTTGATGAGTAGAAGGACCAAAACAATGCTGCCTACAGCCTCTTCATTACTCAAACCTGAAGTAGTTAGTCAGAAGCACACGGATCGCGACCTGAAGCGTCAACAACACAAACAAGCGCACTATTATAACAAATCCGCAAAAAGAGTTGCCTGTTTTGGCAGAGGGAGATTCTGTGCGTTTGCAACCCTTTACACTTGGTCAGAAAGAATGGACCAAAGGTACTGTTTTGAAACGGCTTGACGAGCGATCGTACTCTATTGAAACCCCGACAAGTGTTGTTCGCCGAAATCGCCAACACATAAAGCCGGCAAAAGAATTCAGACAGGCCGAGCCTACAGACTAAAAACCGGAACACATGGTTGATGAAAAATCAGTCAAAGAAAGCTCCGACCCACACACCATCAAAAGTGAAGTAAGACCTAACCAGCCTGTGACAACCAGATCTGGGAGAGTGATTAAACCACCTGTGAGATACACACAGTGATGAAATTGGTCAGAATAATACCAATCACTGTTTGTTCTTGTCACTCTGATAGTCCACCCAGAGTTGACTGGATGACCCATAGAAGTTATTTACTACAAAACTGTTTACTACGATGATCCACTAGAAGCTTGTGTTTGTTTTGATTCCAGAGCACTGACACTATCACTTAACTGAACTAAGCAGATTGTTTACACTAATTTGTTACTGTGCTGGAATTTGTGTCTTATGATAAACTGAAGACATCTGTTTTCTATTAACTTAACTAGACACCACTGGATGACATGCACTGTGGCTGAAGACAGACTGGAGAACTTTAGATATAAACACTGGACCAAGAGTAAGAACTTTCAGAGAAGGGAGGATGTTATATTCGTGGTTTTCATTAAACTTGCAGAGTCCAAAACATAACCTTATATGGAACTGGTAGCTAGAGTCATAGATTGTGTAAGTTGTGCAAAACAATTCTCAGAAATCTGATGACTCATGAGCATATGATCTTTAGTTCTGACAAACAAGTTTTCAGTTGAGAGTTAGACAGCATAGTGAATAGATGTATCTTGAAGATCTCTAGAATAAACCCACGTAAAACCCTAAAACAGAGTTGAAAGAGGTTTTCATACAGTAAGCAAGCAACGTTTGTTTCAGACAGTTTCCTCCATTAAAATTGTTAGGTTAAAAGGGTGTTAGTAATAAATACATTCGTTTTAAGTGAAATATTAGCATTTGTGTAGTGTACGTACCACTATATTTTAACATGTGCCTGTTTTCAAAAAAATGCAGATATGCACATGTATGCTGTACTTTATATTTGTTCTCTTTTAATAGATTTGGTAAATGAGCTAACTCAGTAGATTTAAATTATTTTTATAAACCTGAAAAGTCATTGAAATGTAGTGTACGTACCCCTGTTTAGTGTACGTAGCTTCAACCTCTGTGCTATAAAGTATTGCCCAGAAGTATTTTTACAAAGTCATACTGCTTTTCTCATGAACTATACTGATATTTCCAAAATGAATCCAGTGTGACAAAAACAATGGACATTATCAAATTTCTGAGCAATAGCATGCCGCAAAGGACTTTGCTACTGTAGTACGCAACATCTTAGAGGACACATCATGTGACAACTGATGCTGCAGAGGCAGGTTCTTTATCTCTCAAGACAACTTGCAACGTAGAGGCAGCACAAAACACGACACCATCCCATACATTTGTAACTTAAAAGAGAATGCCACTCAAAAAACAATGAAGTTTGTATCTACTTAGGTCCAGTAGTTCCACGGGATAACATCATTCACAGCTTTTTTACCTGACACCTAAAGGCAGACGGAGATGTTGAAATGAACCAATGACGTCAGAGGTTCGAATGCAGTCTGCTCAGCAGTTCACAACACGCTTATTGGTGCCAGCTTATCGCTTACACCAGTAAATCATCAGAATTCGACATAAAACCCATACAAATACACCGAGTTGTTGAAAAACGTGTTATTTTATTTCGCCGTTACGGATTGTTTGGTATTGGAACGTGCCGTAGCCTGCAAAGTTCGGTAGGCCAATTTACCAAGGTTGATCGCGGGAGTTTGAAGTCTTTTCGGTGATATGTTAAAATTATTCCTCCGTGAAATACAGACAGGAGAACATAGCTGTGTGTTTAAATTTTAGACTTGCTATTTTTTCAGTTCTAAACACACAAAACGCTTGCTATCTCGGCCAGTGGCTCGGAACTCGATCAGGCCCATCGCGGCCGGAATGAAGACATCCCGAACATAAACCAGCCAATTAATGTTGGAAAATAAACTACCATTCACGAAAATAGTATACTAGTTAGGCAAAAGAAAAAAATGTGCACGTGGTTATTTTGATGAATTAACCACGAAACTGCAAATCCACTTACTAGCTCGTCGGAGGGCCGCGGTCAGGTTCATTACCCTATCACAGAACCGCCAGGGCAAAAGTTATACACTAACGAATAACGTATATGGATATCGACATAAAGATTCCCCTAACACATAAGCGGCGCAGCACTGAAAAAAGTGGGGGCTATAGTCCCCAGCCTCCCTGTGATGTACCGCCCATTGAATGGGCTCCGGAGCACTGAAAAAAGTGGGGGCCATAGCCCCCCAGCCCCCTATGGTGCACCGTCCATGCATGTAACATCTGACCATGTGATATAAAATCGAGTTGTTGAGCAACTGCTTTCTGTCAACAAACATTGAATTAGCATGCGCTCACATGGCCTCGGTGCCCGGTCAATTAATCTATTGCATCTGACGCCTGTAACGGGCAGTGATTTATCCATTGTTGACTTTCCAAAACATTTGCATTCACGAACACTCCAAGGCATTACATATTGCATCTAATGAGACGGACTTTGTTTCAGTTTTATATAAACATTGGTTAGGGTGAGAATAATTCATTTCGAAACAGAACGCACAATAATAAACGTCAACGTGGGAACTCGCAATCCCGACTTAGACTAGTGCTCATCCGACGAAGACTTCACATATCGATCGTTAAGTTTCTAGGCTATCAATTCGAACCTAAATAAACTGATCAAAAAATAATAGAACGTGCACAGAAAACGGAACATATGGATAGTTTCGAAAACCGTTTGAATGATTTGTCATGGTGTCAGTGCCTGCACGATAATGCAAAGGACTGGCGCTTGCGTTTGCTGCCACGAAATTCAGCTAGTGAAACGCTTTCTTGGAGAAGCGCATATGTTTTCACACGGAACATCCTGATTTTGCACCGCGTCTAAACTGTAGTGTGCTTTCGACGTTTTGGGAGCTGAGAAAAAGAACTGTCGAAAACATCCTACACCCAGAGGACCAAACAGAAGCCTCACGAACGAGCCGGTCATCAAACAGGTTATTAAACGTTTTATTCTTACGCCATGAATTAGTTGTAATTGTTTATGTTTTCATAGCCAACCACAATTCTTCATAATCAAAAACTATCCAATAACGGATCCGACGAAATGCTGGCCACTCTGACAGACACAGAGAAGTTTCATGGCTTCATACTTCTCGTTAACGGCGTACTTTTCATTCTTCACTACCGCGAGCCACTTCCGAAGCATAAATTATAGGCTCTCGAGGAAATCGAAAAAAACGATATACTCGCTTTCCTCCCAGCTTCATAGTTCGCACAAGCGAAACGATACACCACACCATAGCAGCACTCACTCTGCAGAAGAAGCACTGACGTCGTTGCGGCGTTTCTCACCTTCCTCACAGGTTAACGCGACACCTTTCGGGGAGGTCAGATCGACCGTATACGAGGTGATGTGAAAATAGACCGATTAAAACGGTAAAAAAGACTGAATAAATAGGCTGGAATTCTCTTTTAATCAAAATTTGAAGTTGATTGAGTGTACGTAGTGTAGGTACCCCCCAATCAGTACCATTTTTATTGTTTAAAACTTGAATACTGGGCCTAGCACTGTTTTAACTGTTTTGACCAACTGGTGAATGTATTGAAAACTGGGCAAATAGCACCAATAAAAGTTTTTAAAAAAAGTAGTTACTTGTCATTTTCTTTTGGTAAGAATCATATTGCAAAAGAAGTAGTTCTCATTATACTGTGTTAAGATATGCAATGTATAATCATCTAGAACAACGTGATCAGCACGGTAATAACTTTTCTAATTTAATATGTGATACTTCTTCAATTTGATAAAGTACTTATCAAATTAACAGCTACCTTATGGATTTTTGCATGGTAGAAGTGGGCCGTGACCACAAGTTTTAGTGTACGTACCCTTTTATACAACTGTGATGCATTAGGCCATAAAATTTTATTCGGTGGTTCTTATGCAAAAATATTTTAGATTACAAACCTGGAATGATGATACTTTAAAATAACGCAGCTTTTACAGTTATATGACAACCTTCATTTATCACCAAAAGTGGCCACCGAATATGGACCTTGATTGTGCTTTGCCCGTAAACCTTGGGACCTGGCGTTTATTATTATCATTTTTAATAGTTTACAGGGCCCTTCAACTAAAAGTTATCAGTTTCAATTTACAAAACAAGTCAAGGTAATAATATAATAATAATGATAATAATAAGAAGAAAGAGAATGATAACAGCAATAACAATCACAATAACGACAGCAACAATAAAAACATGCATATTACATACATGTACATAAATACATGTATACATATACATATTTAAACAACAATAAATAATAAATAAATGAAACGTGTATAAATATATTCGAATCTAAACCGTCATAGGAAAACAAATTAATTCAAAACTCGGGAATACCTAAAAGACAGGAGAGTTAAAAAGATTACGTTAAAATATATTTATGGTAATAAGAGGTACGATACGTGCCCATATGTTACGTTGAATAATGTTCAGTGCGTAAAGTCGTTCTGGATGTCACATTCCAGGCCCGTAGCCAGGATTACGCAAGGGGTTGTTCGAATTTCTAAAACAGTAGAAATTCTGAGGGCTTTTCGCAAAAACTGGCGTCCGTCCTGTACTTTTTTAGGAAGCAACCAACGACACAATAAGTTTCCAGTAGATCATTGTCAATAAGGGAAAGGAAACAAAAAGCAAATTCACAATGCGTTTAACTCAATGTACATGCTGTAAGTTCAATTTTAAGTGTTTTGCGCGTTGAAATTAATGGCGAGGTACACACCAGGTTAATACGCTCCCAAATTACATCTTCCCGGGACATATCTTTTCAAAACATTGTTAATTGCTACTTATTTTTGTAGTCTCGGACAACTAAACAATTTCTTCGTCCGAGTTGAAGTCAACATGGATCAGTGCTAGTACAACTCCACTCATACATGTATTATTAAATCGATCGAACGTAGAAGCATCGTGCCTTGCCTGAGCACTACGAGGACGTGAGTCATAAAAATAGGGTCTTTTCCACAAATTGTTTTAGGGCAATTCCGTTTGTGACGGACGTACAATTAGAGAACATTATGAAAAAATGTTCATCAATTGATAGGTGTCACCAATAGCGTTCAAAGCGTGTATCAACTTGACTCTTATCTTTTTATGTGACTGAGAAAACTGCCTTTAACGAGTGTGATGGACGAAGTAGGGGGATTTGAATTTATAACTTAAAATTAACGCTAATTTTCTTTGAGTTGCATTTAGTTACAATTTTTGTTTTATATGATGAGTGCAATCACGGTTTGCGAAGTACAGCACACTATATTTTGATATCTTCTAAGAAATGTTTGTCAGACAGCTCGAAGAAAGTTGATTGTGACGGACGGACGTGACGGACGTACGCTCTGAATTTACAGTATTAAGCTGTTTGTTGTGAATATGATATCAATTCAGAATATTTCAAACTTTTGAAGTATTTAAGCCATATTGGTCTTTTGCTACTGATTCAATGTTTTTAATAAAAGTACAACGATTGACCTTTTTGCATGAAATCATGACAGGTAGACCTCTGCCGGGATGGTACGTTAGGATATTTAACTTTTCAATACTTTTGTTTAAGGATATAAAACAACCTCCTAAAATCCTTACTACCCTTCGAGGACGGTAAGCAGTATAGAAGGGAATGAGAGTGATAACCATTTTTTATTTGACACCTGTTGAGTTGATATCAGGAAAAGAGTTTTGACGTGTTAATTCGAAACTAACAAGTAAATGTGACTTTCAAACATAACATAAAGTTTAGAACATTACTAATCACCATTGTAATAAAAACGAATTTTAATTATTTGTGTCTTAAATTAGAACCAGCCCTAAACTTGTACAAGCTTATTATCTGGGCCATGCAGGGGCGGATCCAGGATTTCGAGTTGCCGGGGGGGCAGAGCAGCTAGAGTATTAGCCTGAGGATTTCGCCTATTAGACATTCGCACCCCCGAAGTGCCAGGATTATGATTTAGTAATATGTGTAGCTAATCAACTTATCAGATGCTGGTCGTTGTTTAGTGATCAGCGTGGTTAGCTTTTCATCATGCTTGTTAACTCATGCTTTCTTCTCAATTTTAAAGAGAGGCGTTAAATAATATCACGTCACGGTTCACGCAGGTACAGTTATGAATTTCTTGATCCAAGATAGCAATTTTTCGAATTTCAGAGATTATTCCGGAAGATATTTATTCATATCCCAGTTCTTCCCATGACATCCAACAATTTCCTCAATGTTTCACCATTAACGTTCCTGGACAGTCGATATGTGCTGCCATTATTTCAGAATCCCTTCTGATCAAAGCAATACATTGGCGACAGCAATTAAAAATCGCTTAGCTATCGCATTCGGGTTATGCCTATTTCTTTTATCTACGAGTTCACCTTTTTGTCTACTGCTAAAGCNCATGGACGGCGTAGCACTGAAAAAAGTGGGTGCTATAGCTCCCCTTCCGCCCCCATGCCTCTAGCAGATTTTTGGCGTTGGACACTTCTTCCATCAAGTGTGTTGCTCGTATGAAGTCTGCGAGGTGGTGCGCAATACTGATTTACTGTCAACATCAGAAGCCTGTTCCCATTGACCAAAGATTTGTTGACACGTGTAGACCTAGGCCTACTTAATGTTTCAGAATACTGTGAACAAGCAGCCGTGCTAATGATGGGGGTTTCTGCAAGCTAATGCGGCTAAAGGCCTGATTTTTAGAAACAATGACTGTAATAAAGTTACGTGTGTTGGGAAGCGCAGTTTTTGTTGTTCTTCAACTACATCCTTACCGTAGCGGCACAGTGTTCGTAAACTTATATGATGTTTTACGTGTGGCACTCCTCCCCTAACAAAAAATTCCAATAGGATTTCCTATTGCCGGAATTCCTGTAGGAAATCTTATAGGATTCTATAGAAATCCTGTTGTAAATCCTATAGGAATTCTTGTAAGGCTTTAAGAAATCCAGTAGATAGTTCAATAGGATTTTATAGTTAGTTCAATAGGATTCTATAGGAAATTTAATAGCATCCTGTAGGATTTCAGTAGGATTCTATAGGAAGTTCAATAGGATTCTACGAAACAATTAACATACTTGTATTAAGACTCGCCTGAATAATAAAATTTACAAAAAATAATGACTCTGAAGAGCTGAAAGTAGATAAAAACAAATCAATATCTTACTACATACTCTTAGGCTAGTTCTTTGTTAAAATGTTTAGAAATCAGATTTCTGAAAATTTTCCTGTAGGATTTTTCTATTTCTATAAGAAATCTTGATCCTATAGGAATCCTATAGGAAATCGATATTCCTATAGGAATTCCTATAGCATAATATTGAATATTTTCGTATGGGTCGAGGTCCGAACAATGACAAAATGTTCCGTAAACTCAGGTTGTCGCGATCGCAAGAAAACGTCGATTTTTAGTACCAGTGTTTTGAAACCCAAAAACAGGTAATTCTGGTTGAGTTGCAATGAGTAAACACAAGTCAAAAAACGAAATGAGGTGCTCTGCGTGTGCCTACATGTATATACGGCTAAGTAAACGTCTACATCCCACTACACTCCAGCTAAAGAGGGCATGTATGAACGAAATGCAGGCTAGACATTCAAGAGTTGGGGTTTCCCATATATGGCCTAATCAATGTTTACAAGAATCTATCAACTCGTTATACTTAGTAAGAGTTGGTGACGCAGCAACAGGGGATGTTTGTGTCCATCGAACTATTCGAGGGCAGCGGTTACTCGAAATGGAACTCGAAATATTTTTACATTTTTCGGCTTACTTTCAAGAAAAACTCATGTCTATTAGCCCATTGTGTGCTCGACTGGGTATATTGTGGTTTTCGTGGACAACTATATAGTACAGAGTTGGTCATAGCTACAATACGTTGGAAACTCCAAATCTCTTCGAAGTCAAGAGGTCAGTTGAGTTTGTATCAATAGGGATCCTGTGGTACGGAGTTAGGATGCTAGAAAGGTACATGTGTTAACCATATTGTAGTTCGTATCAGAAGGGATCCTGTAGTACGGGCTTAGGATGCTAGAAAGGTACATGTGTTACCATATTGTAGTTCGTATCATAAGGGATCCTGTAGTACGGAGTTAGGATGCTAGAAAGGTACATGTGTTAACCATATTGTAGTTCGTATCAGAAGGGATCCTGTAGTACGGGCTTAGGATGCTAGAAAGGTACATGTGTTACCATATTGTAATTCGTATCAGAAGGGATCCTGTAGTATGTTAACCATATTGTAGTTGAGCACATCGTAACTGACACTTAAATTGAGTTCAGATCAGAACTAAAAACGTCAAAAATAATTTCGAAAGGAGATTAGACCCCAGCGCCGAAATCATTTGCATGAAAATCACCATCAGGTCTACGTCAGCTCCTCTGCTGCAAGTACATGAATTACAATTAGGCTTCCCGGGCCAGCTCTACTCGCATGAACACTGCATCGGATCTGTCGACTAGGCCTACTTATGCCAAGACACCGGTCTGGCGCCGATCTGACTTTGGATGATCGAGTTTCAGGCATAAAAATGGCGAAGGGTGCAACGTCGCCTATCGATGTACCATCGAGCACTTAAGACAATTGCCTATATTTGGCCTAGATGTAAGATGGTGAACAAAAGTTCTTGTTGGGTCTTCATTGGCCGACGGCGGGCTACGGATGTGCAGGCTACCGCTGTAGCTGTTCACCCGTCCCGGCCGTGTCGCCGGATAGTCACAACTGGGCGCTCATGATCAGCGCGCAGGGCCGACTCTGCCGACTCGAGTTTTGGCGCCTCAGTGATTTTTGCCCGTCGGGATTTGGGGTGGCGGTGTCACCTAGCTTTAAAGAAGCATGGAACACGAAAACTCGTATAAAATGGACACTTTAAACAGATCGTGGCGAATCTACTCTTTGATCCCAATTTCTCCGCCAGGCCTAATACGGAGACGTGGTTTGCCTCGTGGGAGACGACTGAAGTGACTGACAGATAGTTTTTTATGAAATTTGAAACACAAGAAAAAATGCTTTAACATATCAGCAAAAATTCATAATCTTTACGAACAAACCGTAAAAATACATTATGAATAATTTGGCACCGAGAGAACCACTCTAAATCCCTTTTTCGCGTTCAATGGCACTGACCCGGCGGGAACATCTGCAGGTAAGTCTACACAAGCGTCGAGCTGTAGTCAACAAACTAATCGGCCGGCTATGAGCAGGACATCGGACCATTACGGGCCAGATATCGAATATAATATCGCGTCAGTGTCAATAGTTTCAACTTTGCCCGATGCGATTTTTTGTATAGTCTCGCGACTGTCAATCCTACTGTACATGTGCACGGTTCGGCCTTATTGATCGACCGATTTCTTACTGATTCACGGTCATGCAGTGCTGTGGTGGGGCGTAGGCGCACGTAGGCGCAGCGAATTCTCCGTGTCTGTGGCCGGCATTTCGTTGACGGTGATTTCTCTGACGAATTCCGGCTTACCAAAGAACTATCCATACGTTCCGTTGCATCTTCACGGCGCCTCTCTTATTTCTTGGTTAGTGTGTTCCAGTTCGAACTGATAGCCTGTTAAACCCAACGATTCGACCCGTGAAGTCTTCGTCGGATGAGCTCTTGACTAAGTCGGGATTGGCGCCGGGCGAGTTGCCATGTAGACGTTTATTCCCGTTTTGTTTCAAAATGAATTATTCTCATCCTAACCAATGCTTATATAAAACTGAAACAAAGTCTGTCTCATTAGATACAATTTGTAATACCTTTGCAGTATTCGTGAGTGCAAATGTTGGGAAGCCAGCAATGAATAAACCACTGCGTTACCGGCTTTTGATGCCGGCAATAAAGGTAATTGACCATACACCGAGGCCGTGTGAGCGCATGCTAATTAACTGTTTGCTGACAGAAAGCTGTTGTGAAACAATTGCTCGATTTTATATGCTATCAAGTGGTCACATGATAGGGGAATCTTTATTTAGAAATACAAATACATTATTGAAATCATTGTTGCTGTACAACCTTTGCCCTGAAGGTCTGTGGAAGGGGAACCCGACTTCGCGGCCCCGACAAGAAATTAAGTAGATTTTCAGTTTCCTAGCTAATTCACATAAATAATTACGTGCACCTTATTTCTTTGGCTTACTATTACTGTCTTTTCGTGACTGGAGGTTTAGTTTCCAACTCAAGCTGCATGGTTTATGTTCATGCCTGTCCCGGCGGCCGTGACGGGCCGGGGTGCGAGCCACTGGCCGGGATGGAGTCAGACCGGTCGCGACGGACCTGATCGGGTCCCGAGCCAGTGGCCTGGATAATAAGCGTTTTGTGTGTTTAGAACTCAAAAAATCAAAAGTCTAAACAACACAGATCTAGGTTCTCCTGTCTGTATTTCACTGACGGAAGAATACTTCGAATTTATTTCCGAACAGACCCCACTCCTGCTACGGGTCTTGGTTTTAGCCTGCCGAACTTTGTAGGCTACGGTGTGTCCAAATACCAATAAATCCGTAACAGCGAAATAAAACAACGCGTTTTTATAAGAACTTGGTGTATTTTTAAAGTCCTGCTTTCCAATTGCCCATGTGGTTCCAGTATCCGAAAATACTTACTACATAAATTCTTATTTTCGACACCCTTTCTTTATATTCTTTTCGCCTTTCTTGCCAAAATCGAATTTTTAACAGTATTTGACCCTTCTCTGTGAGCGTATAATTACCGGCTGTCATCGGTTATTTCCGTACCCACATTTCCGGCTCGTCAGTTCAGGAACTTGTCCTGAACTGAATGTGCTATCGCTTGCTCGAAAAGTCTTCATTATTTTGTTTTATTAGTAATATCTCGTGACTCGTTTGCATATGTAGTGTATTTATAGTTTGTAGTTAGTGGTCGTTGATTTTTTTGGAATGTTACGCGTACTTAGTATGTTAAAATAGCATTGGTATTTAGTTCCTTACATAGGCTGGTCGAATCTAGAAACCAATATGGGTCGAACCAATTTTTTTTGGTTTCATTTTTTCTCGTTTTGAAAAAGTACTTTGCTATCATCGGAAAGGTAGTGCATTCGACACAGTAAAAATGGAAAAAGTATCAAAATCGGGGCAAGCAGTGTAAAGTTATTGCAAATTTTATGGCGAAATTTGGGTCACTTTATTTTGGATCGCGTCGGCCATACTGGAGGACAGCAGGATAAGTTACGAGTTTAAAACTTTGTGTAAATTGTTTTCGCTAACAAATTACGGTGAAATTTAGTTAGACATGTCTTTGCTTACTATTCTGCACGATTTAACGGTGTTCACCAAATTTCAGACTCGCAGTTGTTACTCATTAAGTGATAAATGTGCTCACAATTCCCGTTGGACTTCGTCTCATTTCTGGCGGCACCGACAACATGGCGACTTTTGCTGAACTGAAAGGCATGTTCAATCGGCTACTTTGTAATTTGTGAAGATTTAACGTTGATACGTTTTGAAAAACGTTGCTACAAAAAGACACTTTGTTCAATTTTCGTGTTTTTGTGCAAAAATATAAGATGTATTCGAATTATTTTACTGTAAATTTCCCATCTTACACTAAGCTAAAAAAATAGTTGAAATAATTTTGAAATGTTTTTTTTGTTTGACTGTCAACTGCTGTTCAAGACTTGATTCGGTGTCACAAAATGATTCACATTTTTCTAAAGTTTAAGTGTCAATTGCTTTCAAGTCATGTTTTGTAACTTATTACTTCTTAATTCGGATTATCAAGTCAACAATATGAGAAATAAGCTATGTTGGATTGTGAAGCTTCAAACCTCTAATTCTTGTGCCTTGCAACTTCATATTTTTTAAATGATGCTTGTCAGTTTCTGGTGTAAGGAAACACTATTCCGTCACCATGGTAATAGTTACATGTACATGTATGTCCACTTTCATATCATGGAAAGTTGCTGTTGAATAGTGTTTGTAATGCTAAATGTTGTAAAGTATTGTGCATTTTAAGTTACATATTATGTTAAAAGTTTGAATCATTTTGGGTTAATGAATAAGAAATGATAACATTTTGTATTGGATTTCTCATACTTATGTGGTTGAACGAGCTCCCTTTTTGGAGAGATGGGAAAAGGTCTGCCTCAGCCAGAGAAGCACGGATTCCGAAAAAAGTAGAACATGAGACAATATTCCACTAGAAGACAGGAAGTACCAAAATTTAGCGTCTGCAGTTCATAGCTCTGAACATACCCACTGAATCTTATAGTAAAAGATAGACATTCCCAAACATTCCAGCCTCCCACTCCCCATTCTTTAGGCTTGGTGCGCTCATACAAAATCTGCGAAAATCTCTATTGAAAGCCAACAACTTTGCACAGTTCGCCAGAAGTACCCAAGTTCTAAATAAACCTCGTTTGAGCGAGCGCTGCGACCAGCGACCAGTTAGGCCTAATGGTAGCCTTGGCGCAAAGCTGTACAGGCCTACTAACAAGCTGTATTTTGACGATAGTCTTCAGTGGTAGCTGGCACTCAGGCTAACTAAGGTCTGCCGCGGCATTGTGACACAGGACTAACCAGCCCGTAATTTCATGCAATTGTTTGAAACTACCCTTTAATATATGCAGCATTTATGATTTGACCATTTTACTTCGACAAAACAGCTTGCAACCGCATTCGTTTACCGTTCGCCAGTGTCTGGTCTCGATCCGCACCGGGTCCTATAGGCTGCGGTCCCGAGTCTGGCAAAATAATTTCTGTCAAAATTTATTCGCCACATTTCTTCAGCAAATTCGATAAAATTGTCCCTTTTTTGATTTTATTAAAATTAAGGCGATTATTCTATCCCCGTTTGCTGGCTGGTAACAGTACAGGCACTGCTCCAGTCGCATTGACGGCGTTTTCTCGGCCTGGGTTCCTGAATGAATTGTACTTCCGGGTTCGCGGCAAGTTCAAAATGGCGGTGGCTCTTCAGCTACGAATCGTGAGTGGCGCGATCATTTAAACTTTTTTCGAGTACGGATCGTGTATTAGTTATGGGGTA